>CM069134.1:36609241-37015484 GCA_035221665.1 Okamejei kenojei
TATGGCAGTGTGAGGAAGCAACGCTACGGCCTCCTCGTCTGTTGATTGTTGGATGCACGCTTGACGTGAAAGAATGTAACCAATAATCTTCACTATTATTCTTCACAGTTTGCTCTTGGCTGCATTGGCCATGTATTGTGTAGATCGAGAAAAATAAAGGTTCCCTCGTTCCACCAAGGCCATATCAACAAACTCTTAGTGTGGTCCAACGAAGAGGTGTTGGACAGCAAGATAATGGTAGGTTTTTTCTCCATTCCCTGCACCTGCCCAGACTTCCTTGACTTGGATAAAGTGTGCATCAGGCCCTTCCAGAGTGGAACTGATCAAAATCAGTGGCGTAGCCTGTGAATGAGAGGGCAATGTTTAAAGGTGATGTGTGGTGGCAAGTCTGTTACACGGAGGTGTGAGTAGCTGGGGATTGTGCCATCAGGGGGTGGCGCAGACATGGACAGTGGCATTTTGATAAATTTGGACAGGAAATGGAGGGATGTGGATTATGTGGCAGCAGCTTAAGAGTGGCTTGGAATCCAAATTCAGCACAGACATTGTGGGCCCGTAGGTCTTCGTGCTGTATTGTTCTGAGTTCTAAATACCCAAAGAAAATATCATTGAAACCATTTTGGAACAATGAAATATCGCGTGATACACTGGCTGTACCTGACAATTCTCTGCAATTTCTTGCGATCTTAGGGCAAGCAGTTTCCCGAACCATGCTGTGATACAACCCATTAGCTTTCCATTGCATGTTTAGCCGATTTTCCATCGCGATTTGCGTTCGGGCAACAGAAGGATTCCCACTTCCCAAGTTCCACTTGACCTGCTGCCTGACCTGCTGAGTTAAAGAGGCCTGTCCCACGGACTGCACTCCTACGGAACACGTTACGAACTTTCGCCGAGTTTGAAAATGTGGGAAGAAATTTGGTGAATAACTCGTGAAAGTGGGACAGGCCCTTAACTCCCAGCGACTATTCTATCTATGGAATAACCATGTCTTGGCAGATCCATTTTATCACATCGTGAATTCCGTGACTTTCTTTTGCAGAACCTCTCGTCATTGATGTCCCAGTAGTCATAATGAAAACATCATATCAGATACATGGCACGTTTGGCCAGTACTGAGAGTGAAGTCAAACAAACAATCATCAGCCTCGAGAGGTGCTAGGAGCGAGGTGGACGGATCCAGTCCGCGCTTTGGTATATCAGAATGGTATTTGATATGGATCGCACCCTCCTATGTAGATGGTGTGCACCATCCGTATACGACCACTAACACAAAGGACGTAAGGAAGAGTCATGGCCTGATGGAGCTCCTACGTTACTCAAGTTGACCATCGAGAGTTTTTCCAAAATGCTGTGTTACCACCAAACCTGCAAAATTGCGTAAAGGTGCATCACAGTGCGCACCGGTAAGACTTGCTGCCTCACCAGCACCAAGTCCCAGCTTTGGTCCTGAATGTGGTGCAGTCTGGTATGGGCTTGCACGTTCGCCTTGATGACTAACCATAGGTTTTCTCCGGGTTCTCCGGTTTCCTCCCACACCTCAACGACGTGCAAGTTTGTAAGGTTGATTAACTTTGGTAAATCATACCCATAGTGTTTGGATAGAACTAATGTATGGGAACGCTGGTCGATGTGTTTTGATGGCCAAACGGGAGGCCCACCCCCCTGTTTTCAACACTATCTCTAATAAACTGCAAAAAACACAGCGCAGAAGTAACTCGGCAAGACGAGACACATCTGGTAGAGAAACAGGATGAGTGACTTTTGGGTCACAGAAAAGAAAAAGGATCTTTACCCTTAATTAGATTGTAAAGGTGTGTATCCAAGTGCCCCTTGACCGAATTTGGGTCCTGATCCCTTAAGATCCTGTTTGTGATTCTTTATTTCTGATCCTTATTCTGCCCATCCACCCCCTCCACCATTCGTAGGGTTGTAAATCAGGAAACGGTCCCCCTTCATAAGCCAAAAACCATTGGCCACCCGTATCCATGCTAGTTCTAAGTTATACCACTTTGCATATCCACCCACACCTCCTACGGGGCAATTTTTACAGTCAATTAAATCTACAGAATCCATCCATTTTTATATTAATAAGGGGTAGGCCCATTTAGGATTGAGATGGAGGAAAACCCTTTTTCAACCCAGAGGATTGTGAAGGCAGTGGAGGCTAATTCACAGGATGTTTTCAAGAGATTTAGCTCTCCGGGCTAAGGACTCAAGGATTATGGGGAAAAAAGCAGCCCGGGACGGGTCACGGATTATTAATTTGAAAAAGGTCTTGACCCTAAACGCCACCCATTTTCCTTGTCTCCAGAGAATGTTCTTCGCCGCTGAGTTACCAAGCACTTTGTGTCTACCACTGATTTTGGATGATCAGCCATGATCACATTGGAATGGTGGTGCTGCTGGAAGGGCCAAAATGGCTACTACTGCACCTAAAATTCTTTTTTCTTCTGTGTGGGAAGAAACCGGAAGCACCTGCAAGAAAACCATGCTGTCACAGGAAGAACTGGCGAACTCCACCAAGCAAAAACCCATGCACTAACTCTATCCTCACACTGAGATACATTTGAGAAGTCAATTAGCCTAGAAACCTGTGGTCAACAAAGAACTGCAGATGCGGTTTATAACAAAGAAAGAAACAAGTCTGGAGTAACGCACTAGGTCAGTAGTATCTCTGTAGAACATGGATACGGAGTGATTGTTTCCACTTTCCGGACCGAAATGTCTCGAATTCCATTCTCTCCCCGCGAGATACTGCCTGACCTTCTGATTTACCCCAGCACTTTGTATATAACCTGCAAACCTCCGTCGTTGAGTGTGAGGGAGGAAACTGGAGCTCCACCGAGAAAACCCACACTGTCACGGGCCAGAAGCGTGCAAACGCCGTGCAGACAGCACCTGAGAACAGTCTTCTGACGCTGTGGAGCATGCAGCTCCACCGCTGTGCCACCTGTGAATGATCAAGAAAAGTGTGTTGAAGTTGCAGGGAGAGCAAGACAGGGATAGTGAGGGGTCCTGTGTTTGCTAAGTGATTTTCAGATTTTAATTGGTGGCTTGCTTTGCATCCAGGTTTACTAGGATGAGCAGGATGATCAGGAGGTGGAAATACATTCGTGGATATCCACATGTGGGGAGCATTCGGTCCAAGGGTCTGTTGGTTATGACGGTGACATGATGGACGCCAGCCGAGTGGACTTTCCTGAAAAGGAGTGGGAACCAAGTTCGGTACATTGACCACATGTCACTGAGGAAATAGTGGACACGTGATCCTCGACTCCCCTGCGTTACATTGTAAAAAAAAATCTTTGGAACGTTACTTGGGAAGTTTTGTTGCAAGTGGATAGAACATAAAACAGCACAGGAGCAGGCCCCTTCTCGACCCACAAT
Organism: Okamejei kenojei; assembly: GCA_035221665.1. Taxonomy (NCBI): domain Eukaryota; kingdom Metazoa; phylum Chordata; class Chondrichthyes; order Rajiformes; family Rajidae; genus Okamejei; species Okamejei kenojei. The sequence continues at coordinate 36,612,632 of CM069134.1, forward strand.
GTCTGTACTGAACATGATGCCAAGACCAGCTCGTATCTGCCATGTACCCAATGCACATCCCTCCATTCCCTGCATGTCCATGTGCTTAAAGCCAAGGGTCTCTTAAACAGCCCTATCGTATCTGCCTCCACCACCACCCCTGACAGCGTGTTCCAGGCACCCATCACCCTCTGTGTTTTTAAAACGCATGTAAATACCCTGCACATCTGCTCTAAACTTTTCCCCTCTCACCTTAAAGCTATGCCCTCTGCTCATTGATATTTCCATCCTGGGGAAAGGGCTTTGACTCTCTACCATAATCGAGCATTTATGCTTCTATCTGGTCTCCCCCCACATTCGCCAGCATTGCAGCGAGGCGCAGTTTTAAGGTGATGGGCACGAAGTCTGACATAATGAATTTTTTTTTGTCACCCCAGGGGAAATGGTTAGAATCTCTTTCAGAAGATTTGCAAGCCTAGGTGTTTTTCAAAGGATTTCTTTCGACACCTTCCAAAAGTTCACATGTCAACTAGAATTATTCAATCACTGTTTAAAAAAAAAAAAAAAAAAAATCCTGCAACAATGATGCATCCCTCGATTAAATTCTTGACCTGGTGGCAAAATAAGATAGGCACACAATGCTAGAGGAACTCAGTGGGTCAGGCAGCATCTCACTGGAGAAAATGGATGTGACCTTTTGGGTCTCTGGGGCACCCCTTCAGATCTGAATAAAAGGACAAGCCTTTAGAAAGGAGATGAGAGGAATTTCTTTAGTCTGTAGGGTGGTGAAACTGGAATTCATTGCCCACTGATGGCTGATTGCATATTTCTTCGGCAGGAATTTTTTGACAGATTTTTTGATTGGGGAGGGGTGGGGTGGATTATGGGGAGAAAGGCAGGAGACTGAGGTTTTGAGGGAAAGCTAGATCGGCCATGATTGAATGGCTGAAGGCGGAGTAGACTAATAGGCCGGATGCCTAATACTGCTTCTAGAACTTATAAACATCACCTTTTCTCCGAGAGATCGCCTGACCCAGAGTTACTCCAGTATTTTGTGTCTACCATTGGTATAAACCAGCATCTGCAGTTTATTTTTGTTACACTGTCAAAAGGAGGCTTGGTACACCAGTTTTGAATTTACAAAATATATCTTAAGTTGTAAAAACTATTGTAAAATAATATTCCTGTCAGGAATTCATGGGGACGCAAGGCTCAATTGCTTGCCCTGTTTTCTTGGAATGTAAGAGGCTTATATTTGATGTATAAAGTTACAAGGGAAATGGTAATATTTGATAGTCACTAGCTTATCAATTATCGTAGACGTAGTTTCTGCCTCACATTATGAAGCAACGAGACCTGGTTCAATAATGATTATTAGTAAAAGTTTTTTCATGCCTAAACTGAGTTTATGTCAGTCACCCTAATTATGGGTTTTTAAAAAACAAGTACGATCGACTGATTGAAAGATGCAGTGTGGAAATGGGCCATTCACACTAGTCCTATACCATCCCACATTCTCATTCCACTCCTCTCCCAACACGAGGGTAAATATGCAGAGGCCGATTAACCTCCATACCCGCACGACTTTAGGGTGTGGAAGGAATCTGGAGCACCTGGAATAAACCCACGTGGCCCCACAAGAGAGAACGGGGTTGAGAGGAAAGATAGATCAGCCAAGATTGAATTGGGGTAGACTCGATGAGTCAAATGGCCTAGTAATAACTGCTTCCAATAACTATATACAAACTCCACACTGACAGCACCAGTTATCAGGATCGTTTTCCAGGATTTTGTGGACTATGAAGCAGCTGTGCTACTGAGCCACCCATGCAAATATTGTGATGCTTTTTCTACAGTCTTTTAATGAGTCTATTTGGGGTTCGAGTTGAAGACCTGGGTAAAGAGGGGTGGGGGACACTGCTGGTGCCACAAGTGTTGGAGGCTCAGTGAGTCCATGTCGGGTGAGATGCTGTAGTTTGTTGATCCTTCCTACATGCAGGGGGGCCTGATAGAGTGGAATGTGGAGAGGATGTTTCCACACGTGGGGGAAGTCTAGGAACCGAGGGCACAACCTCCGAGCAAAAGCACGTACCTTTTAGAAAGAAAGAGAGGGGAATTTCTTTTAGTTGGAGGAATGGTGAATCTGCAGAATTCATTGTGACAAACACCGCGAGCAGAGGCCAAGTCATGGGGTATTTTTTATGGCGGAGATAGGCAGATACTTGATTAGTACGGGTGTTTTGGGGTTATGTGGAGAAGGCAGGAGAATGGGGTTTGAGAGGGAAAGATAGATCGGCCTTGATTGAATGGCGGAGTAAGACCTTGTGGGCCAAATGGCCTATTTCTGCTCTGACAACTTGCATTCACCAGGAGCACTGATGCGTAGGACCCATGTGGCTGTGGTGATCTCTCCCACTCCCACTCCCAAACAGGCAGAGTCTGTAGATCATCCAGTGGAATTTAGTGTTTACTGAGGGACACACCCGAATGTATACTTGTTCTTACTCTCCTAAGTGGATTGCCTCTCTCATTATTGTATCAACTATCCTGAGGGCAGATGGGGCCGAGTTCCTCCAGTACTTTGCTTTTTTTTCTGCTTAAGATTCCAACATCTGCAGTTCCTTGTGCTGAGACTCTATAAGGTGTGGTGAGGCCACAATTGGAACAATGTAAGCAGTTTTTGGGCCCCATAACTCTGAGGAAGGATGTTCTGGCATTGGAGAGCAGACCGGAGGAGGTTTATGAGAATGATCCCGGGGATGACCGGGTGAATGAACGAGGAACCTGTATCCCCGTTCATGTAAGCTATAAGACTCGGAAACAGCTTCTTTCCCTCTGTTTTATCAAAAATGTCCTTCCATAAGCTAGCGCGTTGTCCGATACACCTCTACCCCCACCCATTGCGGACATTGGACATGTAGCGCATCAGTTCCAGCGACAATGCTGAGAACTATATTCTGCATACTCTGTACCTTCCCCATTAGCCCTAACCTGCGTACTTGCGTTTGGCTCGATTGAGTATTTATGTATATCTGATCTGTTTGGATAGCATGCAAAACAAAGCTTTTCACTGTATCTCGGTACAACGTGACAATAATAAAACTAAACCTAAAGCCAGTGATTGTATCATTTGTATTTCTGATTGTAACTTGCATATGCTTTTTTAGTGTGGTGCTCTTCTTCTTGAAAAAACAAGGCAAGTACTTTTTGTGCTCTGTGGTTTACTTTGTGATGAATCTAGCAAACTACTTATTAAACGTGTAATCTATTTCTTATGGTGTAGTAAAGTGGTACGAATTGTTATCGTATCTGAATTGCTTCATTGAAAGTATTATTAAACACAACGGGATTGATAAGCATGGGGGGGGGGGGGGGTTGGGGGGTTACAGGCAACTTTGAAACAAATGAAAATAATTATTGGATTGCATTACAGTGAACTAGCATAGACAGCAGGCTGAATGGCCTCCAATTATAAATTGCCAGGTTACCTTAAAACTTTGTGCAACCTTTCTCTATTCTGTGGTACCGTTCTGGTTATTACAATGTCATTCTGATGCTATGTAGTTCACAATGGCGTTCATCTCGATGGAATTGGTATTTGATATTTGTTTTGCATATTGAAATAAAATTTACCCTTGTACATAAAGATAGGAATTCGTTGGCATGAGCTGGGGTCTATTCCTTTTATATTTTAAAAAACAACTAAATTGGTGAGCTGGGTTCTATTTCTGTTTATTATTTTTTTAAAAAACAAAACACTAAAATTGGTTAATGGAACACAGTACATAGCATGAGAATAGGCCTTTTGGCCCATAAGGTGGGGGACTAACGGTGAGTTCATACCGATCACAAGTACTATCCACTACTCATCTTAACACACTATACAAATTACAAGAAGTTGTAAACCAAAAAAAAAAGGAATCAAAGTGCTGGAGTAGATCAGCGGTCAGGCAGCAATCTCCTGGAGAACATGGTTAGGTGATGTTTCGGGTCAGGGCCTGTCTTCATATTTCCCAATATTCAGGAGGGATAGACAGAAAGGTAAAGGAGGAGGTGGGATAGTGTTGCTGGGATAAAGATGGGAAGAGCAGAGCACATTTGGAAAGTGGTGAAATCATTGGATAAAGTTAGCATGGATTTACGAAAGGTAAATCATGTCTGACGAATCTTATAGAATTTTTTCTAAGGATGTGTCTAGTAGAGTGGATAAGGGAGAACCAGTGGATGTGTATATATCCCTGGACTTTCAGAATGGCTTTCGACAAGGCCCACACACAAGAGATCAGGATACAAACAGTATTGATGTGGATAGAGAACTGGGACTGGCAGACAGAAGCAAAGGGTAGGAGTAAAACGGTCCTTTTTCAGAATGGGCAGATAGTGACTAGTGGGTACCACAAGGCTCAGTGCTGGACCCCAGCTATTTACAGATATATTGATGATTTTGGCCGAGGGAATTGAATGCAACATCCTCCAAGTTTGTGGATGACACTAGCACGGGGGGGGGGGGGGGGGGGGGGGGGGGGGGGGTGGGGGGGGGGTGGGGGAGGGGAGGGGTTGGGGGGGGGGGGGGGGGGGGGGGGGGGGGGGGGGGGGGGGGGGGGGAAGGGGGTGGGGGGGGGTGGGTGGTTGGGGGTAGGGTAGTAGGTGTGAGGCGGATGCTAGGAGGCTGCAAGGTGACTTTCTGATAGGCTGGGTGAGTGGGCAAATGCATGGCAAATGCAGTATAATGTGGATGGATGCGAGGTTATCCACTTGGTGGCAAAACAGAGTGGGTAGACTATTATCTGATGGTGGCCGATTAGGAAAAGGGGAGATTGCAACGAGACTTGGGTTTCATGGTACACCAGTCATTTAAATGATGGCAATGCAGGTGCAGCAGGCTGTGAGAAAGCAACTTGTATGTTAGCATTCATAGCAAAAGGATTTGAGTATAGGAGCAGGGAGGTTCTTACTGCAGTAGAACAGGGCTTTGTGAGACCGACCCACACCTGGTGTATTGCGTACAGTTTTGGTCTCCAAATCTGAGGAAAGATATTCTTACCATAGAAGGGGTACAGAGAAGGTTCACTCCAGACTGATTCTTGGGATGTCAGGACTTTTTCATATGAGGAAAAGACTGAGGATAGACTTTTGGCTTGGTACTCGCGCAGTTTGTACTCGCTAGAGGGATTTAGAAGCCTGGCTATTGGCCTAGGGGAACTCCGCAATCTTTATAGAGACTTACACAAATTATTAAGGATTGCATGCAGGCTAGATGCAGGAAGATTGTTCCAATGTTGGGGAGGTCCAGAACAAGGGGTCACAGTTTGAGGATAAGGGGAGTTCTTTAGGTCCGAGATGAGGAAAACATTTTTCACACAGAGTGGTGAGTCTCTGATTCTCTGCCACAGAAGGTAGTTGAGGCCCCCCTGTTCATTGGCAATATATAAGAGGGAGTTAGATGTGGCCCTTGTGGCTAAAAGGGATCAGGGGGTATGGAGGGACGGCAGGTAGAGGATACTGAGTTGAATATGATCAGCCATGATCGTATTGAATGGGCGGTGCAGGCTCGAAGGGCCGAATGGCCTACTCCTGCACCTATTTTCTATGTTTCAGAGTGATTAAATTCTTCAAATATTGCTATCTGAATGCTGAGTTACTCCAGCACTTTGTGTCTTTTTTAAAGACTTTAGAGGTCAACACATGGGAGCAGGCCCTTCGTCCCACTGAGTCTGCACTGAATACGATCCCCATACACAACTATCCTACACACTACGGGACCAGTTCCAATTTTACCAAAGGCCAATTAACACTCAAACCTGTACGTAATTGGAATGTGGGAGGAACTCGGAGCACCCGGAGAAAACCCAGGTTCTCTGTCACTGAGGCAGCAACTCTATCGCTGTGCCATTGTGATTCATAGCTGAACTAGGAAAGGACATTTTCAGCAATGGGAGAGTCTAGGACCAGAGAAAGCATGTCTCAGAGTAATGGACATATCTTTGGCATGGTGATGAGCAGGAATTTGTTTACCCAAAGGGTGATTGAATTTGTGAATTCATTGCCATAGGCCACTGGAGGCCAAATCATTTGGTATTTCGTTAAAAGTGGAGATTGATTGGATCTTGATCAATGCGGGTGTCAAAGGTTATGGGTAGGAGGCAGAAGAATGGGGTTGAGAGGGAAAAATAGATCATCCATGATGGAACTGAATAGCCTAATTCTGCTCCGATGTCATACAAAGTTAAACTCCAAAAGTCTGCGGGGGCTACATTTCCATATGCATGTCTCACAGCAGAAACCTGTTTGAAAGACTATCACACAAAAGCAAATGGAATTGATGGCACAGTGGCCCTGTGGTACACCGCTGCTGCCTCACACTGCGCCAGAGATAAATCCTGACTATTGATCCCGACTTCGATCATGCTGTCGGTTATGGAGTTTGTACGTGCTCCCTTTGACCGTGTGAGTTTTGTCCGGATGCTCTCTTTTCTTCCTACTTTCCCCAAAGACTTGCAGGTAGTTGGGCTTTTTAAATTGCGTCCCTAGTGTGTAGGATGGGATCGCTGGTGGGCCCGGACACGGTGAGCCGAAGGGCCTGATTCACGATGATCTCTTTATTTAAAAAAAAATAGTCACGCTCCCTTTGAACCAAGGCCAACATTGCTGGTGCGGCCCTGAATCAGCACTGCACTCATTCACCTTTGGTGTTGATTGATAGGACCCTGCTAATGTTTACAATAAAAACAGAGAATGAGCTGCTCCCAAGTGTGGAAATACTTCAGATATCAATAGATATATAGGTGCAGGAGCAGGCCAGTTCAGCCCTTTGTGACAGCACCGCCATTCAATGTGATCAGGGCTGATCTTATCCACAAATCAGTACCCCGTTCCTGCCTTCTCCCCATATCCCTTGACTCCACTATCTTTAAGAGCTCTATCTAACTCTCTCTCTGAAAGCTTCCAGAGAATTGGCCTCCACTGACTTATGAGGCAGAGAAAATCCACAAATTCACAACTCTCTGGGTGAAAAAGTTTTTCTCATCTCTGTTCTAAATGGCCTAACCCTTATTCTTAAAAGTGGTCCCTGGTTCTGGAATCCCCCAACATCGGGAACATGTTTTTTGCCTCTAGCGTGTTCAATCCTTTAATCTTATGTTTCAATAAGATCCCCTCCCATCCTTCTAAACTCCAGTGTGTGTACAAGCCCAGCCGCTACCATTCTTTCAACATATAACAATCCAGCCATCCCGGGAATTAACCTCGTGGGACCTATGCTGCACTCCCTCAATAGTGAGAATGTCCTTCCACAAATTTGGAGACCAAAATTGCACACAATAATCCAGGTGTGGTCTCACTGGATCCTGTGCAAACTGTCGAAGGACCTTTGCTCCTTTACTCAACACCTCTTGTTATGAAGGCCAACATGCCATTAGCTTTCTTCACTGCCTGCTTACTTTCAGTGACTGATGAACAAGGACACCAGGTCTTGTTGTACTTTTCCCTTTTCCTAACTTGACACCATTCAGATAATTATCTGCCTTCCTGTTCTTGCCAGCAAATGAGGAGGGAATAAAGGAAATTTATTTTCCAAATGTACTCGGCGTTCTATGTTCTGACAGACTGGGTGTGGAAAGGATGTTTTCTTTCAGGAAGAAGGCTGGGGTTTGTCAGCAAGGGATCGCAGTGTCAGCATGTGGAGTACGACACTTGGAACACAGCACGGCCCTAGAATGTCTGTGCCAAACACGTCGACAAATTCAATGAATCTCCAATGTTCCCGATGTGGGGAAGTCCAGGACAAGGGGTCACAGTTTAAGGATAAGGGGGAAGTCTTTTAGGACCGAGATGAATAAAATCGTTTTTTCACACGGAGAGTGGTGAATCTGTGGAATTCTCTGCACAGAAAGGTAGTTGAGGCCGTTCGTTGGCCATATTTAAGAAGGAGTTGGATGTGGCCCTTGGTGGCTGAAGGGATCAGGGGGTAAATGGAGAGAAGGCAGGGACAGGATATTGAGTTGGATGATCAGTCATGATCATATTGAATGGCGGTGCAGACTCGAAGGCCGAATGGCCTGCTCCTGCACCTAATTTCTATGTTTCAATGCTAGCATGTGATCCACACCCCTCCATTCTCTCTGCATATCCATGTCCCTATCTAAAACACTTTTTAAACACCATATTCTTTTGCACAGAATCTTTTACCCAGAGTAGGAGAATCGAGAACCAGAGGACATAGGTTTAAGGTGAGAGGGAAAAGATTTAATAGGAACACCGAGGGTTAACTTATTTTACACAAGAGTGCTGGGTATATGGACAAAGGACATTTTATTGTCACATACAACCAATTGGTGCAGTGAAATTTCAGTAACCATGCAGCACACAAATAAGATAAACACAACACTATAGAAATTAACATAAAACATCCCCCACAGTGGAATCAACGTTTCCCACAGTGAGGGAAGGCAATAACAGTTCAGTCATCTTCCTCTTGTTTTACCCAGTGGTCGGGGACTGCCTCTGCAGTCGCCGCTATGGACGGCCCGATGTTTCAGGCCCTCTCGCCGGATGATGGTACTCCGGCATCGGACGGACACGCTCAGCGGCTTGGAGTTCCGAATCGGCGGCTTCTACGGGAGACCGCGGCTCCCGAGCTCCACAGGCCGAGCTGGGCGGAGCTCCAGCACTGCCGACCTTGGCAAAAATCCCAGACCTCAGCGATGTTAAAGTCAACGCGCCTGCGGCTGGAAGCTCCGCAAACCACAGCTCCACGTGTGTTGAAGTCGGCAGTCCCCGCACCTCTGGAGCTTCAACACGGTGACCTCGGTAAAGGCTTCAGCCGCTCCGCGATGGTACCTCAGTGAAGCTCATGGCCGGTCTCCAGCAGGACGACGGCTTCTTCCCACAGCCATCAGGATATTAAACAGGTCATCAAAACAAACTCTGAACTATAACAGCCCATTGCACTTTATCTGTTTATTTATGTGTATATATATGGTCTATGGTATATAGACACACTGAATTGTTCTGTAGTATGCTTACAATATTCTGTTGTGCTGCAGCAAGCAAGAATTTCACTGTCCTATCTGGGACACATGACAATAAAAAAAACCCTCTTGACCTCTTGATCTGTGTAGGCAAGTTGGACCGAAGGACCTTTCTCCAAGCTGTATGACTTTATCATATGTGCTTCTTTCCAATGCCCCTTGCAGCACATTCCAGAACCCACCACCCTCTATGTCAAAAACTTGCCCCGAACCATGAACAGTTTCAGCGCTCAAGAACAGACCCTTCGGCCCACAATATCTTTGCCAAACATGATGCGAAGACCAAGCTCTTGCCAACCTGCACATAATCCACAACCCTTCTTATTCCACGACCTATGTTTTGTTCGTCGAGTCATAGAGTGACACAGCTTGGAAACAGGCCCTTCAGCCCAACTTGCCCACAACGGCCAACATGTCCCATCTACACTAGTCCACCTGCATGCGTTTGACCCATATCTCTTCAGCGCAAGAACAGACCCTTCGGCCCACAATATCTTTGCCAAACATGATGCGAAGACCAGCTCTTGCCAACCTGCACATAATCCACAACCCTTCTTATCCACGACCCTATGTTTTTGTTCGTCGAGTCATAGAGTGACACAGCTTGGAAACAGGCCCTTCAGCCCAACTTGCCCACAACGGCCAACATGTCCCATCTACACTAGTCCACCTGCATGCGTTTGACCCATATCTCTTCAAACCTATCCGATCCATGACCTGCCTAACTGTTTCTTAAATGTTGCGATAGTCTCTACCTTCTCCGGCAGCTCGTTCCAAACACCCACTACCCTTTGTGTAAAAAAGCTACCCCTCAGGTTCCTATTAAATGTTTCCCCCCCTGACAAACCTACGTCTTTTTGTTCTCGTTTCCCCTAATCTCGGCAAAAAATTCTGGGTGTTTACTTGGTCTATTCCTCTCATGATTTTGTACACCTCTATAAGATCACCCCTCATCCTACTGTGCTCCAGGGAATAAAGTCCTAGTCTGCAACCTATAGCTCAGGCCCTTGAGTCCTGGCAACACACTGGTAAATCCTCTCTGAACCCTTTCAAGCTTGACAACATTAATCCTATAACATGGTGCCCAAAATTGAACACAACAGTCTAAATGTGGCCTCAACAACATCTTATGTAACGGCAACATTACCTCCGAACTTCTATACTCCATACTCTGACTGATGATGGCCTGTTTGACCACCTGAGCGACCTGTGATAATCTTTGTGGTTGGCTCCCTCCTTCACCTTACATCCCTGCTTCTGGCCTCACAGTTTATGCCTCTTCTCTAATTATTTCACACCCTTTTGTCTCTTTCTCATCTCTGTCAACCCATCTCTCAATCAACCTTCCCCCCCCTCACCTGTATCCACCTATCATTTTCCTGGCTTTGACCCACCCCCACCTCCCTCTTCCAGCTTTCTGCCCCCTTCAGTCTGAAGAAGGGTCCAGACCCAAACCGTCACCTAACCGTGTTCTCCAGAGATGCTGCCTGATCCACTGAGTTACTCCAGCACTTTGCATTCTACTGCAGGCAGTGCGCTGGGCAAGTCCACACCGAGACTCAAAACGAATAGAAACTTTAGCCGGTGAGTCACCCAGCATCGGTGGTGACGCCAACTCTTGGTTTATTCCAGGGCGTTGACTAGCTTCCGCAAAGGAAAGTGTTTTATTTTGAAAACAACTGCCCTGGCAACAGGGCTGAGGGTAACTGGTCAGGGTGACAACAGTCCATCTTCTTCTTGCGTATGCCGTGCACGGCCTAAAGTTGGAGGACAAATTGTTCTATTTGATCTTATTGCATTCGTCGAATTGATTGCATTCGTCGAAACAGGGCGGACCACGTGCAGGTTGCAATCTCCCACCCCAACAGTCCATCAGGCCAGAAGGACTGGGCAGGCGAACTTCCTCATCCCACCACCAACTAGAGAGCAGTCCTGACCTACCATCTACCTCATTGGAGACCCTCAGACTATCTTTGATCAGACTTTACTCCACTTTCGCACCAAACTTTATTCACGTTATTCCCTTTATCCTGTATCTGATCACTGTGAACGGCTCGATTGTAATCATATTTAGTCTTTCTGCCGACTGGTTAGCACGCAACAAAAGCTTTTCATTGTACCTCGGTATACGTGTCAATCAACTAAACTAAACTAAAGAACTGGGAAACTAGACACCCTCTCATTTTACTCCTACCATTGGGAAGAAGGTACAGGAGTCTGAAAACCATGAGTGTTTCAAGCAATTTCCACTTTGCAAGGAAGTCATTCAAAACCCTAAATCAACGGCCCCTGCTTTTCACTAGGATGGCAGGACACAGGATGTTGGAGATGAGACCAACTAAAGGACAAGTGGTGGCCCTCATAACTTTGGTCAACAGTTAATCACCTGGTCTCACATTGCCCTTCTTACAGAGTCAACAGGGAGATCCATGAGTGGCGGCATCATCGAGTATGGCAGCCCAGCCAGCAGCTGTCCCGTCCTTTCACCCTTTTTGTTATTTTTAGTCAAAAAGTATGTCTTTAGAGGTCTTTTAGTCTTTTTTATGTGACCATTACCCAGTCACTACCTGATCACAGATGCGTCTTTTCTCCGAGCCACATCATCTCAGTGGGGTCATTCAGCACCTCTGGAGAGAATGGGTAGGTAACGTTTTTGGTCGGGGTCCTTTGAACCCGAAACATCACCTATCCATGTTCTCCAGAGATGCTATCTGACCTCACTGAGTTACTCCAGCACTTTGTGTCTTTTTTGTAATTCAGCATCTGCAGTTCCTTGTGCCTACTCTCTCCAATTGAATTTAAGCTCAGGCTATTGGGGTGTGTTTGTAGAAACAAGGAACTGCAGATGCTGGTTTACAGAAAAGGACACAAAGTGCTGGAGTAACTCAGCGGGTCAGGCGTATCTCTGGAGAACATGGATAGGTGTCGTTTCGGGTCGGGACCCTGTAGCATAGGTGTGTTTTTTTTTACCTGGCTTATCGAAGTCTCTAGAAATCACTCCAGTTACGTAAGCATTGGGATGAAAGGTATTTTCATCTCTTTGTATCCCACACCTTTAAATGGTTCTATAGTTTCAGCTGCAGGACTTTATTCTTTCCTTTATCTAAGCTGATCAAACCATAAGGTGTGTTTGCAGGAGGGAAGCTTCAATTCTGGGTGTGGGCACAGACACACCAAAGTGTATCCTGTCGATAATGATCTCAGGGAAGGGTTTGGCGAACTGGTTACCAGAGCCCTGAGGCATTGGAGCAGGTCCAGTAGTCACTTGGCTTTCAAAGCACTGCTTTCTGGGAAGTTACAGTAAATCATAACAGACTTTAATTTAGAGATAGCATCAAGAAACAGGCCCGTCGGCTCACTGAGTCAACACAGTGCCGCAGTTGGTAGTGACGCAGCTGGTAAAGACCTCAATCAAGTCCCCCCTTAACCTTCTGCGCTCCAAAGAATAAAGACCTAACTTGTTCAACCTTTCTCTGTAACATAGTTGCTGGAACCCTGGCAACATTCTAGTAAATCTCCTCTGTACTCTCTCTATTTTGTTGACATCCTTCCTATAACTAGGCGACCAAAATTGTACACCATACTCCAGAATTGGTCTTACCAATGCCTTGTACAATTTTAACATTACTTCCCTACTCCTATATTCAATGCTCTGATTTATAAAGGCCAGCACACCAAAGGCTTTCTTTACCACCCTATCTACATGCGATTCCACCTTCAGGGAACTATGCACAGTTATTCCTAGATCCCTCTGTTCCACAGCATTCCTCAATTCCCTACATTTACCATGTACGTCCTATTTTGATTTGTCCTGCCAAGATGTAGCACTTCACACTTATCAGCATTAAACTCCATCTGCCATCTTTCAGCCCACTTTTCCAAATGGCCCAAATCTCTCTGTAGACTTTGAAAATCTACTTCATTATCCACAACACCACCTATCTTAGTATCATCTGCATACTTACTTATCCAATTTTCCACCCCATCATCCAGATCATTGATGTACATGACAAACAACAGTGGACCCAACACAGATCCCTGAGGCACCCCACTGGTCACCGGCTTCCAACCTGACAAACAGCCATCCACCATTACTCTCTGACATCTCCCATTCAGCCACTGTTGAATTCCATCTTGCTACTCCGCCATTAACACCCAAAGATTGAACCTTCTTAACCAACCTTCCATGGGGAACCTTGTCAAAGGCCTTACTGAAATCCATATAGACAAGATCCAATGCTTTACCCTCATCTATTTCCCTAGTTACCGCTTCAAAAAATTCAAGAAGGTTTGTCAAACATGACCTTCCAGGCACAAATCCATGTTGACTGTTCCTGATCAGACCCTGTTTATCCAGATGCTTATATATATTATCTCTAAGTATCCTTTCCATTAATTTGCCCACCACTGATGTCAAACTAATAGGTCTATAATTGCTAGGTTTATTCTTTGAACCCCTTTTAAACAATGGAACAACATGCGCAGTACGCCAATCCTCCGGCACTATTCCCGTTTCTAATGACATTTGAAATATTTCTGTCATAGCTCCTGCTATTTCTACACTAACTTCCCTCAATGTCCTAGGGAATATCCTGTCAGGACCTGGAGACTTATCCACTTTTATATTTTTCAAAAGTGTTGATCCTGACCATGTCTGTGTGGAATTTGTACGTTCACCCTGTGACCTGCGTGGGTTTTCTCAGGGTGCTCCGGTTTCCTCCCACACTCCAAAGACATACAGGTTTGTAGATAAATTGGCTTTGGTAAAATTGTAAATTGTCCCTAGTGTGCAGGACAGTGCTAGTGTACGGGGTGATCGCTGGCCAGCGCGTGCTCAGTCGGCCGAAGGGCTTGTTTCCACGCTGTATCTCTAAAGTTTAAAGTGTCTGCGCCAACCAGCGATCACCCGTTGACATTAGTTCTATGTCTTACATGGTAGAGGCAATTTACAGAAGCCAATTAACCTACAAACCTGTATGTATTTGGGGTGTGGGAGGAAACCGTGCCCGGATGCAAAAAAAAAGGAATTTACTGGGAAAAAAAGATTTAGTTGCAGAGAAGGTGATGCCTAGGATGACCACAATACGGGTGTCAGGTGTTATGGGGAGAAATCAGGGGAATGGGGTTAGGAGGGAAAGATAGATCAGCCATGATTGAATGGCAGAGTAGACTTGCTGGGCCAAATGGCCTAATTCTGCTCCTATAACTTAGACCTTATGAATTGACCTATATTCTCTAGATCTTGATTCCTCTCCCCTGGGAAAGAAGACTGCATTCAAACTATCTATTCCCCTCATGATTTTATACGCCTTTAAACTTTAGACTTTAAACTTTAGAGATTACAGCGCGGAAACAGGCCCTTTTAGACCACCGGTCCCAGCTGATTTAGCGATCCCCATACACTAACGCTATCCTACACACTAGGGACAATTTACAATTAACAGAAGCCAATTTAATTTACTAACCTGTACGTCTTTGGAGTGTGGGAGGAAACCGGGAGAAAAACCACACGGTCACAGAGAGTAAACGCTCCACAGATAGCACCGTAGTCAGGATCGAACCCGGCTCTGTGGCGCTGTGAGGCAGCAACTCTACCATTGCGCCACAGTGCCGCGGCTCGATACGTTTCCAGCATTGTCTATTTCCTGTGCCTCCATGATCACATCTTGTTCAACTTAGCAGTGCTACCACATGTACAAATTCAGACTACAAGCTCCAAGGCGGCTAGTTCTGTATGAGAGGTGGGGGATTTATGTCTTTCATCTCTGACTTGCGTCCAAACCATCTACCTTTCAAACCTCCCCCTCTCCCCCCTTCACCTGTATCTACCTATCACTCACCGGGCTTTGTCCCCTCTCCCAACTGATATCAGGCAACTGAACTATCCTATCACCAACTGGAGTGCAGTGACTCTCCTGACTATCTACCTCATTGGAGACTATCTTTAATTGGATTTTACTGGACTTTACCTGGCACTAAACGTTATTCCCTTTATCCTGTATCTGTACACTGTGGGCAGCTTGATTTTAATCATGGATAGTTCTTCCACTGCAAACCACAATGGCAAACAAAAAAGCATTTCACTGTACCTCGGTACATGTGACAATAAGCTAAAGAAAACTAAATTAAACTAAACCTCTTTCCCAGCTTCCTTCCCCCCAGCACAATCCGTCTGAAGAAGGGATCTGACCTGTAACATCACCTATCCATGTTCTCCAGAGATGCTGCCTGACCCGCTGAGTTATTCCAGCACTTTGTGTCCTCTTTAGAGAATTAATTTGGTCTTTCACCATGGTGAACTTACTGCAAAAAGTGGAAACAGTCTCTGATGGTATTGTCATGCCTTGTAGACTAAACACCAAGGACAGACTTGCGAGAAATTTAATTTGTTTTCTCTCCCATTTCCCTTCAAATAATTTTGGAGTATATCAGTTCTCACACTCAGTGTCATTCTCCAGACTAGAGAACAGCAGATGCTGGTTTATACCAAAGATAGACACGAGGTGCTGGAGTAACTCAGCGGGTCAGGCAGTATATCTGGAGTAAAAGGATAGGTGATGGTTTGGGTCGGGTCCCTTCTTCGGAACCGAAGGTCTCAAGGTTTGCAGGGCTGAAGAGGTTCCCAACCCAAAGCATTACTATCCTTTCTCTCCAGAGATGCTGCCTGACCCTCTGAGTTGCTCCAGCACTTTGAGTCTATCTTTGGCATCCTCTAGAGGATGACAGGGAGGAGAGGTAGTGTCATGGAAACATTAATTATTAAGAGGGTCTGAAAGGTTGGTAGCAAACACAGTGTTTCTCTGACTGGAGAGTCTAGGAACATTTATGTCATTAAACTGGAAAGTATGCAGAGAAGGATTGAGAGGATGTTGCCAGGATTCGAGAGCCTGGGCTATTGGGAGAGGTTGGGCAGGCTAGGAATGTATTTCTTGGAGTGCAGGGGGCTGAGGGATGGTCTTATAGAGGTGTATAAAAATGATGAGGGAAATTGATCAGGTGAATGCACAAATCTTTTATCCAGGGCAGGGGAATCAAGAACCGGAGGACAAACATAGAAAACATAGAAAATAGGTGCAGGAGGCAGCCATTTGGCCCTTCGAGCCTAAAGTCGAGGATCAAACCTTGGTCTGTGGTGCTGTGAGGTAGCAACTCTAATGCTGCACCACAGTGCGGCCTGAACAGTTGCGCCACTGCCGCTCTGTACTGTCTCTGTTCCTCATCACGGAACGGCCAAATATTGTCCAGCTGACTCACCGCCTTATCTGCACAATGCTGTGTGCTGAGCAAACTCTGTTCAGTTTATCTCACATGCTTACCCTTCCTTATCTTTTGAATTTGTTTTAGCGTTGCCTTGGTACCTTCCTCCACACTGCACTGATTATAAATCTCTCACTCTCCTGACCAAGGCTGAAAGCTCTAACACTAATGACGTTGCCAGGGCCTGAGAAACTGAGCATGCTGGGACTCTATTCCTTTAGAGCACAGGAAGATGAGCGGCGATTTTGTAGAGGTGTACAAAATCATGAGAGGAATAGATTGGGTAGATGCACAGAATCTTGCCCAGAGTAGCGGAATCGAGAACCAGAGGGCACAGTTTTAAGGTGAAGGAGGAACAATTTTATTAAGGTGAAGGGGGAACGAGTTATTGTATAACTTTTTCACACAAAGGATGTTGGTATATGAAATGAGCTGCCACAGGAGGTAGTTGAGGCAGGTACTATTGTGACATTTAAGAAGCAATTAGACAGGTACATGGGTAGGACAGGTTTAGAGGGATATGTGCCAAACGCAGGCAGATGGGACAAGTGTAGATGGGGCATGATGGTCAGTGTAGGCAAATTGGACCGTAGGGCATGTTTCCACGCTGTATGACTATGACCAAGGTCACAGGGCAGCATGGGGGCGTAACGGTAGAGTTTCTGCATCACAGCGCCAGAGCCCGGGTTTCATCCTAATGCACGGGTGCTGTCTGTACGGAGTTTGTACGTTCTCCCTGTGAACTGTATGGGTTTTCTCCGGGTGCTCCGGTTTTCTTCCAAACTCCAAGTACTCCAGGGTTTGTAAGTTAATTGACTTGTGTAAATTGTAAATTGTCCCTCGTGTGTAGGATAGTGCTAGTGTACGGTGTGATCGCTGGTCGGTGTGGGCTGAAGGGCCTGTTAGCACGTTGTACCTCTAAATAAAGTAAAGGCTAAAATCAGTATTGCACCTTACCAGAGTTTACTAGTTTTTTAGTTTTAGAGATGCAGCATGGAAATAGGCCCTTTGGCCCACCGAGTCCACTCCGACCTTTCACACTAGTGCTATGTTTATCCCACTTTCACATCCACTTCCAAGACACTAGCGGCAATTTACAGAGGGCCAATTATCCTACAAACTTCAATTATCATACAAACTCCGAACAGACAGCACCCGTAGTCTGGATCGAACCAGGTCTCTGGCGCTGTGAGGCAGCAGCTCTACCGCTGCGCCACTGTGCCGCCTTCTATACCTTCTTTATCTATGAGTACTGTGTTTACAGAAAAAGAGACAAAGTGCTGGAGTAACTCAGAAGGTCAGGAATCTCTCTGGAGGAGATGAAAGGGTGAGGTTTTTATTTCGGGACTTTTCTTAGACTGGAGAAGAACTATTTCAAAGTTGACAAACCTTGAAAAGATTTCAACGTGGAGCAGACAAAATGTAGACAGAAGGAACTGCAGATACTGGTTTACAAAAGAAGACACAATGTCTTGGAGTACCTCATCGGGTCATGCAGCATCCCTGGAAAACATGAATAGGTTTCATCCCAAACTGTTATCAGGCAACTAAACTGTCCTACCAACAACTGGAGATTAGTCCTAAGCCACTATCTCCCTCATTGGAGATCCTCGCACTATCTTTGATCTGACTTTATTGGACTTTTACCTTGCACTAAATGTGATTCATGTTATTCTCCTTATCATGTAAATGTGCACTGTAGACAGTTCGATTGTAATCATATATTGTCTTTCCGCTGACTGAGTAGCACGCAACAAAAGCTTTTCACTGTACCTCGGTACACGTGATAATAAACAAATCTCAATAAAACTAAAGAACTGGAAACTACCCTGGGACACCCTCTCATTTTTACTCCTACCGTCGGGAAGAAGGTACAGGTGTAGGTGATGGTCAATATGCATTGGTGTGTTTAGGGTCCTGACTAGAAACGTCACCTATCCATATTCTCCAGAGATGCTGCCTGACTTACTGAGTAACTCCAGCAGTTTGTGTTCTTTATTAGGTGAGTTGACAGGCCTGCTAAGCTGCTGCACAAATTTAATTGTTCCCTTGTTGATACACATGGCAATTAAACACTGCGTACTCAACTCTCTATAACTTCTTGTACGAGTAGAAGTGATAAAGATGGTAACCAGAACATCCACTATCTGTGAAAATGTTAATCATGGCCAAATTGGAGGGGCTAGGACATTAAAATTGGGTAAAAGCTTCAGGGCTGCTGGGAGATTTGGTCAATTTGGAAGTGCTCTCTGTGGACCTGGGACAAGCTGCAGAGTGGTGCCAGTTTGTCTAGAGCCTAGATCCAAGCTGCAGGAAAAGAATAAGAACATCTGCAGACCCTGTCAATTAGGTGCAAAATGCATAGAATGGATTGGATGACTGCAAACCAGACATACACCTTGTAAATAATTGTAAATAATGTTTCACTTTGCCGAATGTTGATTGGATGGGTTTTGCGCCTTGTCTGTTTTTCTTACAGATCAGGGTAAATGTTGCTATATTTGTGGACAACCACTGCTCCCGGACCTGGAGTGTGTGACTGTTAAATGCAGGCCCATTTATCTCCTAGTGAGTTTACTGTTGTCATGATAACTGCTGTGTACATACCACCGGTGCTAATGCTAACTCGGCTATCGGACATTTGTACAGTAGCACTAGTAGTCAACAGAGCTTATATATTCCAGACGGTGTTCACATCATAGCAGGGGACTTTAATCACGCGGACTTGAAGAAAATGCTCCCCAAATTCTACCAGCATGTTAAATGTGCTACAAGAGGAGCTAACACACTGGACAAGGTCTACTCCAACATCAAGCTGGGCTACAGGGCTAGACCATTACCTCACCTGGGTCAGTTGGACCATATGTCCCTGCTTTTAATTCCTGCATATGCCCCCCTCAGGAAAACCGCTCCTCCCATCACAAAGACCATCACAACGTGGCCTGATGGTGCATCTCAGCAGCTGCAGGACTGCCTCGACAGGACCAACTGGGATGTGTTTGAACACCGGGACCTGGAGTTGTTCACAGACAGTGTACTGTGTTACATTAAAATCTGCATGGACACGGTCACCATGGACAAAACGCATCAGGGTCTACCCCAACCAGAAGCGCTGGGATGACCCGGGAGGTCCAGCGGCAGTTAAAAGAGAGGAACACGGCTTTTTAGGTTTGGCGATAGGGCTTATACAGCATGGCCCGAGCTAACCTGAAGAGTGGCATCAGAGAGGCCAAGTCAGACTACAGGAGGAAGATAGAGGGACCACCTGGACAGTTACAACAGCAGGCAGGTGTGGCAGGGGATCCAATATCTCACTAACTATAAGACAAACCTTGGAGCTGCTGAAGGTGACACCTCGTTGGCAGAGGAGCTGAACCTCTTCTTTGCTCGCTTTGAAGTGGAGCACCCGAGACAGCCACATCACACCATATGGTCCACAGCAGCCTAACCCTCAAGATAGAGGAGCATATTATGCTAACACTCCCCAAAGATATTTAATGACAGATTTTCACAATACTATCAAAATATTTACTCAACTAAAGTGACAGAACAATCAACTGGAATGGAAGCATTTTTACAGAAATGTAACCTTAAAGGCTTAGATTTGCAAGAGCAAGAATTATAGGAGCTGAAATAACGACAAAAGATATCGAAGAGTCAATTAGATCTTTAAAAAATGGAAAGGCCGCAGGCCCTGATGGCTTAAGTTCTGAATTTTATAAAACATTTTATGATCTGATTTCTCCACGCTTACAAACCACTGTATAAACAAGTTTATACTCAACAGCAAACTCCCGGAAACTTTAAACAAACAAATCTACAATAATACTTATACCTAAAACTAAAAATTACTAGAAGATATCAAGACATTGTTTGAAGCAAACTATAACCCTGTACTTAAGAAATTATATAATTTAATTAAATTCTGGAAAAACGCTCCCGATGTCCTTAATAGGTCGAATAAATGCCATAAAAATGATTTTTCTACCACAAATTCTATACTTGTTCCAATCAATCCCACTATATCTACCCAAAAAGTTTTTTTTTTTTAAATTGGACTCAGAATATTACAAATTTTATTTGGTATTATAAGACCCATAGAATACAAAGACCACACCTGAATAAACCCAAAGTAGTAGGGGGATTAGCACTCCCTAATTTTATGTATTATTATTGGTCGGTAAATATTAGAAATATGATTCAATTGTTGGATAATGCTCTTCATCAACCGGAATGGATCGTTATGGAAAAAGAGGACTGCTCCCCCTTCTTTCACCAATGACGGTGCTGAATAATACGAACTACAACAAAAACCCAATTTATACATAGTTACATCAGAATTTGGAAACAAATACAATACAATTTAAAATTAAGAAACTTATCTCTCCTATCTCCTATTGCTAAAAACCCTCTGTTTAAACCCTTGATTATAGACAAAGCATTCATACAATGGGAAAGAGCAGGAATTAAAACTTTGGGAGATTTGTATGATACGAAAACTATTATCATTTAAACAATTACAACTAAAATACAATCTGGGTAACAATCAGTATTTTAAATATTTCCAAATATGTGATTATTTGAAAAAACATGCACATGAATTTCACAAAATGCCATTAGACTTACTAGATGAATACAAAGGCGGAATCACCAAATTTAATTTCATATATATATAATATTATACTAAATGCAGTAATACCAACAATGGAAGGTATTAGAGGTTGAGTGGGAAAAAGGAAACCAAGCATAAAAATTTCCAATGAAGGTGGAAAGAATACTTATTAAATTTGCACAAATGCTCAATTAACGTAAGACACCACTTTATACAATTTAAAATTATACATAGGTTATACTACTCAAAAAACTAAATTAAATAACATTTTTCCTAACGTTTCACCGATTTGTGATAAATGCCACTGTCAAGAAGCTACAATAGCGCACTCATTCATCTTTTGTACCCCCCCCCACTACATTTTCAAAGGTTTTGGATTGAAATCTTTGAAATTTTCACAAAAGTGTTTTTAAAATAAAAAATGACACCAAATGCCAGAATGGATTATTTTCAGAATGACAGAAGGTAGTCCAGAATTAAAATGCGTATCAAAAGAATTTATTTGATTATGGCTTAATAATAGAAAAAAATATAATCTTAAAATTCTGGAAAAATGCTCCTATACCAACATTAAATATGCGGATTTCAACTATGTTTGAAACACGACAACTGGGAGATATGAGACTTGCCTGGAAGGAAAAAATCAGAACGCTTCTTTCAGACGTAGTCTGCATTTATAGAATTGCTACAAAGATAGGGTGCAGGAGTACCTCAGGCCTTGGTAGGGGGGATGAAAATCTATTGAGTGGGTGGATTCCTTTTGCGTGATATATATAACAGAGTAAACTGGCTTTTTTTTTTTTTTCCTTTTCCTTTTTTTAGGGTCTATCTCTTAACTCCTTTCTCTAATTCTTTGACCAAGGGTTTCTTCTCCTTTTTGGCATGCACTTTCACTATCACAACTCTTTTCACCTATTTCACTCTCTTTCTTTCTATTCTTTTTCTTTAAAAGCCATAAAATTATGGGGGGTACAATGATTGTAACAAGATATATGTGAAGTACATTTGATGTATTTACCTCTAATAAATAAAATATTAAAAATAAATAAACAAATAAATAAAAATATTGGGTATAGAGATACGAGGCTTTGTGATGTACAAAAGTACATCATCAGCGTATAATGATATTTTATTGTTTGAATATTTTGTCTTATATCCGTGGATATTCGGATGAGTTCTAATACTTTCCGCTAGTGGTTCAATTATGAGGGCAAATAACAATGGTGATAATGAACAAACCTTGTCTATTTACCCTTTGACAGTTTTAAAATTTCGTGGATAAAATATTATTAGTTATATTCTGGCCATTGGCTTATTATATATTAATTTTTAAATCCATTGAATGAAATTCTCTTCCAGTTGAAATTTTATGCAATACCTTAACCATATACTTCCATTCAACCTGATTGAATGTTTTCTCTGCATCCAGCGAAATAATTGCGAGATTTGGATCTTTAGTTTGGTGTGAGTGCATTATATTAAGCTGACATCTCAAATTATTAAATGAATGTCTCTTAGGGATAAAACCCCATTTGATCCGGATGTATTTGTTTAATGGCGTACTTATTTAATCTTCTTGCTACTATTTTTGCTAATATTTTTTTATCTGTATTTAACAACGCGATAGCTCTATAGGATCCAGGTTCTTCCTCATCTTTATCTTTCTTAGGTATTAATGTAATCGTAGATTCTGCTAGTGTAATCAGGTAATATTTGTTCTCTGAAAGCGTGTGTGTACATTTTCTGTAGACGAGGACTAAATATATCGTAAAAAACTTTTATAGAATTCATTACTAAATACGTCGGGACCTGGTGTTTTTCCATTTTTTCATGAGAATATTGTTTCTTCTATTTCCTTACTTGAGATTTGTGCTCCCAATTCCTCTTGTTCCTGCAGTTCTAGTTTGGGAAGATTGCAATTATCCAGAAACTCAGTGATTGTGTTGGTGTCCGATGTCGTTTTGGATGTATACAAATTCTCATAAAATTGCACAAATCTTTTATTAATTTCATTCGGTAATGTTAATACTTCCCCTCTGTCTGATTTAATCTTTGAAATCGTGTGTTCCTTTTCTCGTTTTTTTTTTAATTGGCATGCGAGAGGTTTATGAGGCTTCTCCCCAAATTCAAACTGTTCCTGTCTTGTAATTTGGAATAATCTTATAACTTTCTCTGATAGTAATTTATTTAATTTCGAATTTTAGTATTAATATTTTATTGTGTTTATCCATGGACGGGTCTTTAGCATTTTTCTATATCCAATTGTCTAATTTGTTCCTCTAGCTGCCGTTGTTCATTCTTATTTTTTTTATTCTGAAAGGCTTGGTCTGAGATTATAACACTCTAATAAAAGCTTTGAAAGATTCCCATAATAATGTAGGTGGTGTGTCTGGCGCATCATTTATTTCGAAAAAAAAGATCCATTTGCTGTCTTAGATTACATACTCCCTTGCAGGTCTTTTAAAATTTGGGGTTATACCGCCGAACGATGTATTCTTAGACATGCCTTTGTCAGGTCCCGCGTTTAATCTAGTTTCTGTTCCTTATTGGTTTTGAGTATTTGAGTTTGCATTCTTGTTTTATTTTGGTGCCTCACATCTCTTCTTGTTTCAAGGTGCCATTTCTGTCAGGTCATTTACCCTCATGTGATTGTTGAACCCGCCTGATGTGTTTCACCTGTGTCTCGTTATCCCCTGTTTAAGTCTGTATTTTAAGCCTTTGTGTTTTAGGTTTCTTTGCCAGCTCATTGTGGATGCTATCTGGTATCATCGTGTTCCAGCTCTAGAAATATTGTGACTTGGTGTACTCGACCACGGCCTGTTTTTTGACCACTGTTTTTGCCTGCTCCTAGATTACTGTTGCTTCAGTGTTTGCTTACCTGTGTATCGACTTGGACCTATTAAAAACTCTGAATACGGATTGCCCTATGTCTGAGCCTGCATTTGTGTCCTCCTCCTCGTTCAGTGCTGCTGACAGCATGAACTGGCCAACAATGGACTCAGCGGGCTCTGATCCTTTTCGTGCAGCGCTCCAGAAGCAAGAGGAGCACATCTCATTATGAGGGTCAACTCGCCTTGATTGTCTCTGGGCTCTCGGCGAGCGTCAGCAGGGGTTCCAGGTGAACATTGGTTACACAGGTGAACACTTCAAGTTCTCGGTTTGAACACTGGCTATCTCAGCTGAATTCTTTGTTTCCTGCTGTGGCTCCCGTGCCTGCCGAGTCTGTTTTCCTTGTCTGTGCCTCCAGTGGGCTCCGATGGCCACGGCTGCCGCAGCGTCTCCATTCGTCCACCTGGCAAGACCGGAAAACACTTTCAGGGGAATCGGAGAAGTTCAAGCGGCTTCCTTTTCATCAGAACGCTCAAAGGTAGCCTTTATCAACACGCACCTGTCGGGTAGAGCGGAGGCTTGGGCTACGGTGGAAGGTTATGGAATTCTCCTGGTGCCAGACGTTCGTCCTGTTCATGGAAGCTCTGTCCTGCTCGTTTGATCACTCCAATCCTGGCCGAGAGGCTTCACAGAACCTGGTCTCCATGAAAACAAGGTCATCGCTCAGTTATGGATTTTGCTATTGAATTTCGAACTGTTGCTGCTAAGAGTGGATGGAATGAGTCTGTTTTGTTGGATGCTTTTCGCAATGGGTTGTCTGAAGCTATCAAGGATCAGTTGGTTCCACTAACCCTGCCTTCCGACTTCGAGTCCATGATTTCCCTGGCTGTCCAGATTGACGCTAGCATGAGAGAAAGAGCGAGAGAGGAGATCAGTGGCAGTTCGGTCCTCCTCCCAATAGTGGCGGCAGCATTGCCCTTTGCCTTCCGGTCGGGACTTCGTCCCTCTGGCGGTCCAGTCAGCCTACAGTGCCACCTGTCTCTTCGGAGGTAGCCCATGCAGGTGGGACGAGCCAAACTCAGCCCGGTAGGAACGGCAGCGCGCCTCCTCTAAGGGAGGGAGGTGTTTTTACTGTGGGGAACTGGAACATTTGTTGAACAGCTGTTCAGTAAAAGACAAGGTCACCAATGAAAGAGGACATGGGTGAGCTGTACCACTCCAATGAGCGTTCCTCTCGTCAACTCGCAACTGTACAATTGTTGGTGCATTCCCAGTGCCACTCCCTGCAGGCTTGGTTGATTCTGGGGCAGATGAGAAACTTTATGGACATTCGCTTGGCTGATGAATTGAAGCTGGAACGTGAACAGCTTCAAGATCCTCTGCAGGCTAGTGCACTGGATGGGCGCTTAATGTACAGGATGATTCACCGAACTCAACCTGTTCAACTCATCGTGGCAGGTAATCACTTGGAGACCATTAGTTTTCATCTCCTCGACTGGTCTCTTCATCCTCTGGTTTTGGGCTCCCTTGGCTGTCTTACCATAATATTCCTCACATGAACTGGGGTATGGGGAAGTAATTTCTTGGGGTTAATAAACTGTAAACTCATCTATCTACATGATTCCTCTCCTGAGTCTATGAAGGATCCATCAAAAAAAAAAGGAGCAGTTTGCTGGGATCTTCCAGGACCACCCTCCGGCAGCCTCCCCGTTATAAGGAGGGGGATTTTCAAGATCTCCACCAGGGGTTCCCTCATGTTATCTAGACCTAAAGGAGGTGTTGAAAAAGGCCAAGGCCACCTCTCTTCTGCCGCATAGACCATATGACTGCTGCAATTGACCTTCTGCCAGGTACAGCGCTCCTAAGGGTCGTCTTTATTCCTTGTCTTCACCTGAAGCGGCTCGCCTGGAAAAGTTACATTGACGACGCCCTTGGTGCTGGGATCATCAGACTTCCTCTTCCCCTGCAGGAGCTGGATTCTTCTTTTTGGATAAGAAGGATGGAACACTTCGGCCCTGCATTGACTACAGAGGACTCAATGACATTACTGTTAAGAACAGATACCCTCTTCCTCTTATCTCCTCTGCATTTGAACTGTTAAAAGATGCAAAAATATTCACTAAGTTAGATCTTAGAAATGCTTATCATCTGGTAAGGATAATGGGAGGGGGATTGAATGGAAGACTGCGTTTAACACACCAGTGGTCATTATGAATATCGGGTCATGCCGTTGGTCTTACTAATGCTCCAGCCGTTTTTCAAGCTGGTTAACGATGTATTACGGGACATACTGAACAAATTTGTGTATTGTGTACCTTGATGACATTTTGATTTTTTTTTCTCAGATGAAATCTTCCCATGTGCAGCATGTACACCAGGTGCAGGAACGTTTGCTCTCGAATGGTCGCTTCTCTTCCTTCTGTTTGTGAAAGCTGAAAAATGTGAATTTCATGTTAACACTGTTCAATTCCTTGGTTATGTTGTGTCACCTGATGGGATACAGGTGGACCGGGCAAGGTCAGTGGTGTGGTGGCCACCTGACATTCACCCTCCAGTCGTAAAGCGACTTCAGGGGTTCTTGGGTGCTGCTAAATTTTATAGGAAGTTTATCCAGAACTTTAGTGTTATTGCGCACCACTCCATGCTTTCACCTCACCCCACGTGCCTTTCTCTTCATCAGCCTCAAAGCTGAAACTGCATTTATGAGACTCAAGAGGAGCTTCTCCTCAGCCCCCATCCTGGTTCACCCTGACCCGTCACTCCAGTTTGTGGTCGTTGAGGTGGATGCTTCGGGTGTGGGCATCGGGGCCGTACTCCACAGATTGGTCGACTACATCCCTGCGCTTTTCTCTCAAGAAAGTTTTCTCCTGCTGAGAGAAATTGCGTGTGTGTAATGTTAGCGGTTTAAAGCAGCCAGGAATGGAGACATTGGTTGGAGGGTACCAAGCAGACCGTTTCTAGTTTGGACATACCACATGAACCTGGAATGCTCAGGTCAGCCAAAGCCTCAACTTTCGCCAAGCTAGGTGGGCTCTCTTCTTTAATCAATTTGATTTTGTACTGTCTTACAGCCCTGGTGCCAAGAATGGCAAACCTGATGCTCTCTCCAGACAGTTTGATCCTGACCCGTCCCCTAAGTTTCAACTCCCATTATGCCTGATTCCTGTTTTGTTGGGGCGGTTACTTGGGAGATTGAGAGGCAGCGTTTCCGAGGCTACTGCTGGTGTTCAGTCTCCATTAGGGTGTCCTTCTAATCGTCTGTTTG
Organism: Okamejei kenojei; assembly: GCA_035221665.1. Lineage (NCBI taxonomy): Eukaryota > Metazoa > Chordata > Chondrichthyes > Rajiformes > Rajidae > Okamejei > Okamejei kenojei. The sequence continues at coordinate 36,639,603 of CM069134.1, forward strand.
TTCCCGAGTCTCTTCGTTCACAGGTGATTCACTGGGCTCATACGTCTCGGATCTCCTGTCATCCCAATGTCCGTTGAACCAGGTTTGTGGCCAAAACATCGGTTTGTGGTGGCCTACCATAGAGAAGGGGATTAAGGAGTATACGTCGCCGCCTGCAGTATTGTGCTCAGAACAAGGACCTCGCGACGTCGGCCCGCCTTTGGCCTCCTGATATCCGCTGCCTGTCCCCTCACGCCCCTGGTCAGAGATCTCCATGGACTTTGTCATGGGCCTGCTCTCTTCTGAAGGTAACACCAGTCATGGGAATGTGATGGACAGATTTTTCTAAGATGGTCCATTTCATTCCGTTGCACAAGCTTCCCTCCGCCAGGAAGACGGCAGAGGTCATGTCTCATGTTTTTCGAATTCTGGATTTCCACAGGAGACATTGTGTCTGACCGGGGGCCTCAGTTCGTGTCCAGGTTTTGGAAAGAGTTTTGTTCTCTGTTGGACGCCACGGTGACTTGCATCTGGTTATCACCAGAATCCAATGGACAAACTGAACGCCTTAAACCAGGAATTGGAGACAGGGGACAGCGGTGCTTGGTGGCACAGAATCCTTCAACTTGGTGCAAACACCTTATTTGGGTGGAGTATGCACACAACACACTTCCTTGCTCATCCTCTGGGTCTTCTCCATTCCAGTGTGCCTTTGGTTTATCAACCGCCATTGTTCCTGCTGTGGAGAAGGGGGGGGAGTCCAGTGTGCCCCCCGCTCGGGCTCTTCATCCGTCGCTGTCGCAAGGTTTGGAATAGGGACTCGTTCAGATGCTGTTGCGCAGTTCTGCGCATTACAAGAGGATGGCTGATCGTGGAAGAACGCCGGCTCCAGTATACTCGCCGGGCCAAAAGTGTGGCTCTCCACTCGAGACTTACCTCTGAGGGTGGATATCCGGAAGCTGGCTCCTCGTTTTGTTGGTTCTTTCCCGATCTCGAAGGTCATCAATCCTGTGGCGGTTCGTCTCGACTCCCCCGGCCATAAGGGTCCACCCACTTTCCATGTCTCCCGACTGAAGCCAGTTAAGGAGAGAGTTCTTTTGGTCCCTGCCCTCCACACCCCCTCCGCCCCCGTGGTTCCTTGATGGGGGCCCTGTGTTTATGGTTCCCGGGTTGCTGGGGATGTGCTGGCGTGGTTGTCTGTATCTTGTGGGTATTGGGAGGGTTATGGACCCGAGGAGCGGACCTGTGTGCTGGATCGCAACATATGCGACCCAAGAACATATCAGGGAATATCGGCGCCAACATCCTGTCGACAATCCTGGGCCGTCAGGAGCCACCCGGGGGGGGGGGGGGGGTCGTTTACCCTCTTGTGATTGACTCCACCTGATGTGTTTCACTTGTGTCTCGTTATCCCCTGTTGATGTCTGTATTTAAGCCTTATTTTGTTTTAAGATTTCTTTGCCAGTTTGTGTATGCTACCTGGTATCACCTCGTTCCAGCTCTAGAAATATTGTGACTTTGTGTACTGGACCATGGCCTGTTTTTCGACCACTGTTTTTGCCTGCGCCTAGATTACTGTTGCTTCAGTGTTTGCTTACCTGTGTACCAACTTGGACCGATTAAACTCTGAATATGGATCTGCCCTATGTCTGAGCCTGCATTTGTGTCCTCCTCTTCGTTCAGTTCTGACAGCCTACTATTTAAAATAAAAAGTTAGGGGGAAATGATCTGAAATAGTAAGATTAAATGAGAACTTACCAGTTCGAAGTTTGATCCTTATTTTATGAGGAGTGACATTGAGGGATTACGTGAAGAAGCCCCGCCAGGCGCATGCACGTCATACTACAAAGCAGCGGCGTGAAAACAAATAGCCGAAGTAACATAGTAAGGCTCGTAGAAGACTAGAACTACCAGCTGATCTCTTAGATTATGAGGGTGGGAGCGGAGGGCACGTAATCCCTCAACGTCACTCCTCATAAAATACGGATCAAAATTCGAACTGGTAAGTTCTCATATAACCTTACTATTTTACTTCGGATTTATGTGAGTGACTACGTGAAGATTTCAAAGCTCTGTATTTTCATGCCGTAGATGCACGCCATAGGACAATCTGCTTTGGTTGACACAGTAGGGAATAAATAATATATTGAACATTGCTTCGAATTATTCAATAACTATTGTTAACAACAACAAACATAGGAATAACCCCTGTCTCGGGGAAAATTACCAACAATGATAGAAAACAAAGCAAATGAATTAAATGTGACCCAGAACAGCATGCCCAAACCATGGCACAGTCTGTACAGGTTTGTCAGAAAATTGCGAATGTTACTTCTTGAGACCATCCTGCAGCCTCGAAGATTTGGTCTAGTGGCACGTCCTGAGCCTTCGCCACGGAGATCGATGCCGCCCTGGTGGAGTGAGAGTTAAAGACAGGAATGTCAACTCCAGCATAATTGAGAACCTGTTTCAACCATGTAAATTAGTTTTTCCCCCCGTGCTGACACTCTTTTATGTCTTTTTGTGACTAATGAGCAGTCCTGTCTCAGAACCTCTGAGGCTCCTTGTTACCTTAATATATTGGCTTAAGTTCTATGGCGTAACTAAATATAACATTTGGTCAACAAGATAGTCTTTAAACGTCACCTTGATTCCAGCCACCGGGCCTGCTTTGTTTGATTAAATCATAAACATGGAAGTTAATATCATTGACAGACAAATGCATACAAGATATTCGTAAGAATTGTAATATTTGTACACATTGTGCTGAAACCAGCGCTATTAGCATAACCACAGCAAGAGTTAATCTCTGCGTGAATAATGAAGTAATTGGAGCCCATTGCCGAAGCATTGTGAGAACAGGAGTGATGTCCCAGATTTCTGTATAGCGAAGTTTCGGAGGGTTTTTATTAAAAAATTCCTCATAAATCGGGATACTAACGGATGAGACCCGATAGGATGTTGTTCTGAAGACTGCCCGCAATAAGAGGACAGCGCTGGTAATGTCACTATAACGCAGGTGCTCATCAAAATGCAACTTAGCAAGGAACTCCAACACATCACTTATGCTTGCATTATGATAAGACATATAGGATTGTACACAGAAACAGTTCCCATTTCTTTATGTGAACCATATATTGTTTTTTGAGTGCTGTTTCGCCAGCCTGCAGTGTGAACCACCATGGCCCTGTTTGACAATCCAAGTCCTTGGAATTGTCTGGTCAGAACCTGCAGACCAACAATTAATACAGTCATGTAAAGGGTGACTTTCTCCTGTAACCGGATGCACCAAGAAATTACTGCAGCTGGGAATCATCATTGTAAACACTAAGGGGAACCATGGTTGTGTTGGCCAATCTGGGACCACCAAAACACCCATGGCGGAGTCTCGCTCTATTGTGGTGAGACAGTTTAGGATGAAAAAATGGAGGAATTGCATAAAATTTTAGTGCCCCCAATGTAACGAGACTGCATCCACAGCAACTGCACCTGGATCTGGCTCCCATGAAACATATTTAGGCAACTGATGATGTAATCTGGATGGAACAGATCAATGGCTGGCAACCCAAATCGAGTGACAATTGTGTGGACAAAGTTTAGAATTCAACATCCACTCTATATTGGCATGAAACGTACGTGACCTATGGTCGGCCACCACATTAGCTATAGGTGGTGAATAAATGGCTGAAACGCAGATATGTCTTGACATACACCAATGCCACATGACGGTACCCAGTTAACACATGATACTGATCGTGCTCCTCCCATATGATTAATATATGCCACTGCTGTGGTGTTATCAATCTGGAGTTGAATGTGTAAATCCTTCATTGAGGAGCAATATGCCTTTACCCATAAAATGCCCTCAATAATGCGAAAGAATTTATCCCGTGTGTGTGGCGTATTCAACCCTTCGTATTCATGCCAGCTACCCCCACAGCTAGACTCAGTGTCCGTAGCCCCCCATCTGAGAGCGCTGACATCAGTCTGGAAGATTAGGGAAGAGTCTAGTACTCAAAATGTTATTAGTAGGTAGATTAACATTAACAATGCACCACTGTAATTCAGCGAGAGCTGTGGTTGGTAACTGGATAACCCGATGAAAATGGCCTGCATTCAATTTTAGTGCTAGTTCTCGTGCTCTCTGCAAATGTTGATAATGCAAAGGCCCGAATGTACTGCAGGAACCTGCTCCCCATTTATCAATGACCTTAGCGTCTTCTCGGATGGAGGGATAAAGTTTTGTGGGAGGCAAGTACAGACATCATCATCATCGACAACCTTGGCTGTTGGTAATGTTACTGTTATAGCAACGGAATTAATAAGAAACCCCAAATACTCAATATTTTGGGTTGACTGTAACTTGGACTTAGTTGGATGGAGCAACCCCTAATGACTCAAGCACCGATTCTTCAGCTGACTCATTAGTGTTGCTGATAATTAAGATATCAGCTAAATAAGCCATTACAATGTGATGATGGGCTGAATAGCACCAGCACAGGTTTTAACAAATTAATAAATAGCCTGGGTGCTGAACTTAATCCAGGAGTCAAATGCTTTGTATTGCCACAGCTGTTGCCATCCAATTAAATTTCAAGTACCTGCGATAATGAGCATGAATTGGTAGTGAATAATACACATCTTGCAAACCAATAGTTGCCACATAACAGCCCTGTGATAGCAGGTGTTTAGCAGTAACGAATTTAAGTGATTGAGGATGAGAATTAATCTACAACACCCATCTTTTTGAGATCTGGGGAAATATTAGACACAATTGTGGAGGATGATTAATGACTTTATCAATCACCATTACCTATCTGTTCAGGCTCTTGAGCAGAAAACACCCACATTTTATTAGGCTTGTGCTATTGAGGTGGATCTATCCCTGAGATAAACTCAATGGGAGACGTGAGACAGTATCATTAGAAAACATTTGTAATCAACCTCCAATAGGAGATTGGGGGTACACAAAAGGCTGGAGAAACTCAGCGGGTGCAGCAGCATCTAAGGAGCGAAGGAGATAGGCGACGTTTCGGGTCGAGACCCTTCTTCAGACTGGTCAGGTATCAGGGAAACGAGAGATATAGACGGTGATGTGGAGAGATAAAGAACAATGAATGAAAGATATGCAAAAAAGTATTGATGATAAAGGGAACAAGCCATTGTAAGCTGTTTGTAGTGTGAAAATGAGAAGCTAGTGCGACTAGGGTGGGGGAGAGAGATAGAGAGAGAGGGAATGCCAGGGCCCGAGGGCTGAGGGAGAGGTGGGAAGGGGAGGAGACAGCAAAGGTTAACAGAATTGAGAAAATTCAATGTTCAAGCCCAGAGGATGCAGACTCCCCAAGCGGAATATGAGGTGCTGTTCCTCCAACTTTGCGGTGTGTTGCTCACTCTGGCCATGGAGGAGGCCCAGGACCGAGAGGTCGGATACTGAATGGGAGGGGGAGTTGAAGTGCTGAGCCACCGGGAGGTCAGGTTGGTTAATGCGGACCGAGCGGAGGTGTTCGGCGAAACGATCGCCAAGCCTCCGCTTGGTCTCACCGATATAGATCATCTGGCATCTGGAGCAGCGGATGCAGTAGATGAGGTTGGAGGAGGTGCAGGTGAACCTCTGTCGGACCTGTGAAGGACTGCTTGGGGTCCCTGAAAGGAGTGGAGGGGGGAGGTGAAGGGCCAAGTGTAGCATTTCTTGCGGTTGCAAGGGAAAGTGCCCGGGGAATGGGGTAAGCGGGAGGGAAGGGAAGAATTGACAAGGGAGTTGTGGAGGGAGCGGTCTTTGCGGAAGGCAGATGGGGGGGGAGATGGGAAGATGTGGAGGGGTCACGTTGGAGGTGGCGAAACTGGCGGAGGACTATGTGTTGTATTTGCCGGCTGGTGGGGTGAAAGGTGAGGACCAGGGGTCTCTGCCCTTGTTGCGAGTGGGGGAATGGGGAGAGAGGGCAGTGTTGCGGGGTATGGAGGAGACCCTGGTGCGAGCCTCATCTATAGTGGGGGAGGGGAATCCCCGTTCTCTGAAGAATGAAATTGGAGATAGGAGATTGGTCAATAGGAGATTGGCCACCAGAACTTTATCGTTAAGAAAAGTTCCTGTACCTCTACAGTTGACCTGTAAAGCTGTTGTCTGCTCATATTGGGATTGTAGCCGGTCTGTCTCGGTGGGTACCCTCGTTGCCCCACTGGCCTGCCCCTGTTGAGCCCAGCACCTGGATCTGACCTTCAGTATTAACCCAGGGTTGCGAATAGGTGGCCTCGAAATGCTCAACAACATTAAGCCAATTGCTTTGGCCTCATCATGAATTTCACGAATTTTCATGACAAGGTCCGTTCCAAACAATATTTCAGGCGCTTGTACATTAGTCGCCATACATAGAGCAGCAAATTTTTGGTTAAGTGTTAGCCTGATGGCGATATTCCTTGATGCAATTTCCTGAAAATGCATTGCATAAAATTCCTAACATATCTGTTGTGTGTTTGAGGAATGATTGTCCCTTGGACCATAGTGCCAAATGCAGTAATTGCTGCAGTCACCAGTTGGAGGACGTGTTAACACCGAACCTCCTGTCCCGTCAAAGAAGGACTGATGGGTGCCCAGAACCTGGGTCACCATAGGCACTTTCAGTAATGCACATTAAACAGGTGTCTCATATTTGTTTGCAGTCACTTGCATCATATCTTGCTGGAGCTGGTGAGGTACTACATAATTGATACCGCTGGCAAGGGATTGTTCCATTGACTCACCAGTCCCCTCCGGAATACCAACTCAGTGCCATTTCCGAGACACCCGGAGCGTGGCTCTTGTGCGTGCTGGTGTTTGCACATAAGCAGGGACACCAGCATCAGGGTCAGCTGCAATCTGCCCGCTTCTCCCCAAATCATATAGTAGGGAGGCATCCTCCAGTCCTAAACAAGGCGCTGGAAGGAACCCCAATATATGGACCCTCCATATGTTGGTCTTGGTATGGCCCTCTTGGACATTACTGGCCCTTGGACCCTTATGTAATGAAGGTAGGAGCATCAGCTGCATGTTCCCAACCTCCCCCACAGTCTTGTATGATCAGGGGAAGAGTCACCATTGTTGTCAGAGAACCCAGGTCTGTGACTTTATATTTGCCTTTGCATGGCTAGGAGCAGCCTCAGTCTGCTAGCACCCTTGGAAATAAACAGATGGACCAGGCTCATTCTGAAGCAAATTCCAGTTGGCCTGCCTTTTGTCAATGGAGCTAGTGGGGAAAATTAGTGCGCTATTTTAACTGTTGCTGGTAAAACGGCACCCGGCATCGGAACCGGCGTTGCCGCGCTTATCTCCTAACCCGATCAAATTGGTGAATCCCTGCTAAGACGGATCTTCGGAACTGACAGCTCCAACTCCCCACTCCTACTGACTGCTCGCTCGAGCCAGCTTTACAGAGTGGAAATACTTCTAAGTAAAGTTTTTTAAAACACTTACCTTAGATGTTCCTACTTACCCGCTGGTGGAGCTGTGGCCTCCAGCCCGTTCAGTGCGACAATGCGGACGTAATGACGCGCATGCGCCTGGCGGGGCTTCTTCACGTAGTCACTCACGTGACTCCGAAGTAAAATCGTATTAGTGTGGTATTTTGGGTTAAGAGTATACGGAATTAATTTTGTGTCTACCAGGAAATAATCTATACGTGAATAAGTCTTGTGTACCGATGAATAAAACGAATATTCTTTGCCTGTCAGATTTGCAATCCTCCAAACATCGGTTATATTTGTATTTTTTTATATATGTGTTTAAAAGTTCACTAGTTTTAGATTTCGTATTACCTCGTTGTTTTTGACTGGATTTATCTAAATAAGGATCTAAGACACAGTTAAAGTCTCCCCCAATTATAACATTCTGGTAATTATATTCTGCAATTATATTCAACATTTATTAAAAAAATGCAGATTATCAAAGTTAGGCGCATATATATTTACCAATGTGATCGGGATTGCATGGATCTCAGCGGTAACTGTCAAATATCTCCCATCCTTATCTGTTAAGGTATTTTTCTGTTTAATTGGTATACCTTTGCGAATCATGATGGACGTGCCTCTGGATTTTGACGTGTATGACGAATGAAAAGTTTGACCTATCCAGTTGGCCCTCAATCTAACTTGATCTTGAACTTTAAGATGCGTTTCTTGGAGGAAGATAACATCTGACTTAAATGCTTTCAGCTGTGCTAAAATCTTACCCCTTTTAATACGTTCGTTAGCCCCCCTAATATTCCAACTGCAAAATGAGATTCCTCCCAATTTATTTTGTTTAGTGTCTTGCATTTTGACTAGGTTTAGTACCTATGTATCTTGTGGTGCATCCATACCTCAGCTCTTTAAGCAATGGGGGAACAGTCAACCTACCAAGTTCAGTTTGTGGATTCCTTTTGCGATTATCCTTGAATAAAAAAAAAACACACATGTGATTAATTGTGAAAGTAAAACAAAATATAGTAAAAGTGAAAATACAGTGACCGAGCTTGTCGGCACTGTAATAAGTGGCCCACCTGTTGGTGGGAGAAAACATTATATCGACTTCCGTTGTCGATGTTAATAAACAAACAAATAGCTCCGTTCCCTCAAAAAGTCATAACATATTCATACTAGAGCGGAGCCGATTCCAAATCAACTATATAATACCTAATTGCAGTATATATATCCATTTCATATGTATTCCCAAATATATAACTGTTTTATCTACAGAGTATTAAGCATCAGTTTTTACCTCGAAAATAATCAGCTAGTGGTTGAAGGGGCTACCTAGGGCAGGCTTCTGGATCTGAGCCAGGAGCCCGTCATCCCCCTCACAACCCGGTTATAAATCTGCTTAAAACTTATTAAGATATTAAGTTATAGATGTTAGTTTGTAAATCAGCCCATTGCTACTGATCTGGTTAATGTTCATTACAATTTCTATGATAGTATTTCTATGTTTTAAGTGTTAAAAGTGTTATTTCTATAACATTAGGTTATTCAGTTATATTTTTAAACCACGGTAATTGCTCTGTTCAGATTATATTGTAAAGCTCTGTATTCAGTGTTTATCTTTTTCCACTTCACTTGGAACCCAGTATGTCCTTGAATTAACATTCCTCAATAAGCTGTCGAGTCTAAACACAGGGAGAGTTCCATCTTCTGTTGAACACATTTCATGGTGAAATAGTAAAGAGAGAGAATATCCATACAGTACAGCTTTTCAAGTTACTTATTCTCTTCCACGATGGTTAAGGCATATTTATATGCGCTCTCCGGATTTGTAAACGATTTTTGCTGATCATTGTAAGAAATGCGTTTTCTCACAGGAAAGTAGACTCCGTATCTGACACCCTTCATGCCTTGGAGCGCTTGCTTTACCTTGTAGAACAGATTTATTTTTTGGACCACTTCATAGGCGTAATCTCTAAATATTTTGAAGGTTGTCTGCTCGTATTTCAGTGGGACTCCATATTTGATGTTACTCATAACCTCTTCCACGCCAGGGATGTCCCGAAATTTCACAATGATCTGACGAGTGTATTCTGAGCCTGTTTGGGATTTTTGTTTGAATCTCGGAATTCGATGTGCCGCTTCAATTTTTGGAAGGTTAGGACGATTGAGAGCTTCTTTAACTAGATCTGCAGCAAACTCCCGAGGGTTATCTCCCTCAGCTTCCTCGGGTACTCCTACTAGCTTTAGATTAAAGCATCTCGAATGAGATTCCAAGTCTAGGCACATATCCGAACATTTTGCCAGCTGTTTTGCAGTGAGGTCGTGCTGTGTCTTCATTTTCTTTATATCCTCGGCCATTCATCCCATCCCTTCCTCCATCTCTTTCATTGTTTTCACATATGAGGCAACAGCCTCATGCATTGCAACAAACTTCTTATTAGTGTCTTCTTCCCCCTTGTCCATTCGTTCCAGTAGTTCAACGCTCACATCTTCAATTATTTTATTTACGGTGTTGATCGAATCCTGCACAAACTCAATAACTTTCAAATTGCCCGTATTCGTATTCAGCATTAGCTTATCTCATATCTTTCATCATTTTTTCCATGTGCGTTCCGTCCACCTTTTCATCTTTCAGTTCTCTTACTGTTTGCTTTAAGTCCTCCAAGTCTTTCTCCTTATCTGCCTTAGCTCTTGTAGACATTTCGGAATGCAGTTTACCTTCAAGAGAACCTTCAAAAGTCGATTCTCCAAGCTCTTCAGGCTCTTTCTCAGTGCTGCAATATATTTTTGATATGCTTCTCTGAGGACTCTGAGCAGAAATCAGATTCTGCATTTAAAGGGTTAAATCCAGAGTTTAATACACAGCACTTATTGTTGACGCCACCAGCAGAGCATGCAAGGCCTCCGATAACCTTTTTTTTAATCGGTCCCGATCTATAGACCCAGTTTTAATGCGAAAATTCGCAAATTTTCGGGAGCGGAGCTATGTGTGGCGACTGTTACCAAAACATGGCGCCACTGGAAGCCACAACTTATATTTATAACACCCTTTTAGATAGCGAGATACCATCGACGGAATCATATAGACATACATGGGAAAATGAAATAAACCAACCCATAACTAAAGATATATGAGACAAAAGTTTACATTATATACATTAATGCTCGTTAAATGCTAGACATGCTTTAATACAATTTAAAGTATCACATAGATTACATTACTCAAAAGTTAAATTGAATAGAATCTTTATCAGATCTCCTCTATCTGCAATAAAAGGCTAATTTAACACATTATTTTTGCAAATTGTATAAAAATTAAGAATTTCTGGATTGAGATTTTAGAATAACTTCTGAAGTTATTCTAAAATCTCAATCCAGAAATTCTTAATTTTAGAAATACTTCTGAAGTTATTAATACAAACTGGATCCGGACTCAAAATTAATAATACTTGGAATATCAGAACAAAGTTTAATTCTTACAACAAGTCAAAGACATTTCCAAGATTACAGTATAATAATTGGGAAGAAATTAATATTAAAATTTTGGAAAGGCCCTATATCCCCCACAATTAAAATGTGGATTACGGAAATATCGGAGACCCTACACCTGGAAAGAATCAGATTTGCCTTAATGGACAAACAAGAAGTTTCCGTTAGAATATGGTCTTCTTTCATTGATTACTTAAAAGGGTAGATCGGTTCAGCAGGGAACCCTAACTGAAACTTGGACTCAGGATTAGATGAAAAGTTATATTCTATATTCCTTGATCTTATCTCCAATGATGTATTAATGGTAAATTATTCCATTCTTTATGATTTATTTTTGATTTTGATTTTATTTTTCTTTCTGTTTTTCTCTCTTTATAAAAAAAAAATTATTAGAGACAAAATGATTCACTTGGTAATATTAATAATGTATGACTGTCGTACACAAAATATTGCTATCATAATATGTGTTTGCTAAGTCACTGCTTAATATGTTAGCAGTGACTTAGCAAACACATATTATGATAAAATATTGCTACCATAATATGTGTTTTGCTAAGTCACTGTGAGGCGCAGGCTGCGGGCCATCAATCCAAGGAAGGCCACTAGACCCGACGGCGTCTCTGGACGCGTGCTGAAGGACTGCGCAGACCAGCTGGCTGGAGTCCTCACGAGGATTTTTAACCAGTCTCTGGCCCAGTCCACTGTTCCACCCTGTCTGAAGTCCGCAACCATAGTTCCTTTGCCCAAAAATACCCACATTTCCAGCCTCAACGACTACTGGCCAGTCGCACTCACACCAGTGGTGATGAAGTGTTTTGAAAAACTGGTCCGGGGTCATATCACATCACTCCTGCCCCGAAGCTTTGACCCCCACCAGTTTGTGTACAGAGCGAATAGATCTACAGAGGATGCTGTAGCCACAGCTCTCCATGCTGCACTGTCCCACCTGGAGCAGCGGGGGAGCTACGTGCGGATGCTCTTTGTGGACTACAGCTCTGCTTTTAATACTATCCTTCCCCACAAACTGGTGGACAAACTGGGGGACTTGGGACTTCCACACTCCACCTGCATGTGGATAAATAGCTTCCTTTTTTTTTATTTTTATTTTTTTAATTTTTTTTATTGTAGAAACGAGGTCAAAATTATATCAATATTGATTATCATTAATACTAATTTATGTTAATTGTAATATTATCCATTATTACATTTCGTGGTTAGAGTAGTAGATTTCTCATATCATAGATGAAATTCCCGCTAATATAACTACGTAATACCATCTTAAACAAAGTTTTTTATATATCATAATGTATCATCATCACGGCATAGTTTGATATAATTACCATCAGAAATAAGTGTGTACCTATATTTTTTCTTTTCCTTAATTAAAGATAGGAAGATAGAGAAAGAGAATAGAAAATAGAAAATAAATTGAAAAGTTTGATGGAGATTGAAGTATTACTAGGAGATACATTCATGATTTATTATTGTTATTTCATCATCCATTCAGATATTCAGGCTCTCCCCTGCGCCGACATTGGACCCTGTAGATATTTAATTTAGGGAGACCATCCCCTTGAAGAGATCTAACCTGGGACAAGTCTCAATCTCTCCAAGAAGTGTCTGTCATTTCTGTATTCCCCCTGCTCTGCACCATCTACACACATGACTGCACCCCACCCACCACAGCAACACCATTGTCAAATTTGCGGATGACACTACAGTGGTGGGACTCATCTCCGGGGGGGACGAGTATGCCTATCGGGATGAGGCCGAACAGCTGACAGTGTGGTGTGGAGAAAATAACCTGCTCCTCAACACCTTAAAGACCAAGGAGATAATAATAGACTTCAGGAAGAACAAAACGGACATGGTACCACTGATCATCAGAGGGGACTGTGTGGAGAGGGTGGCGGATTTCCGCTTCCTGGGAATTCATATTGAGGAGGACCTGACGTGGAGTGTGAACACTTCTGCGCTGCTGAAAAAGGTCCAGCAGAGACTGCACTTCCTGAGGGTGCTCAGGAAGAATAACATCACTCAGAGACTGCTGCTGTCCTTTTATCGGTGCTCCATTGAGAGCATCCTAACATACTGTGTATGCGTGTGGTACACCAGCTGCACAGCGGCTCAGAGGAAAGCGCTCCAGAGGGCCATTGACCACGCCCAGAGGATTGTCGGCTGCCCTCTCCCTACCTTGGAAGACTTACACAGTTCCCACTGCGTCAAAAAATCCCAAAATATTATAAAGGACATTTCCCACCCCGGACACTCCCTGTTTGAACTGTTGCCGCCAGGCAGACGGTACAGATCTACAAGGACAAGGACAAACAGACTTAAACACAGTTTTTTCCCCACTGCTATAAAGGCACTAAATGTAGCCACCAAGGACCGCAGGGACTAAGGGACTGTGGTTGGTACACTGTGAAATCCACAGAAGGATGTAGGGTTGGGTGTTTATGCCTGCTATTTTCATATTTATTTTAGTTGTTCATCTTTTTTAATATTTTATCTTGTATGTATCGTTAGCTTTTAGAAATGTTTGAATGGTGCACTGACTGGCTGACATTTTTAAAATTTCGTTGTACATGGTTCATGTTGCAATGACAATAAAGAAACTATTCTACTATTCTACTGTTTGCTTTCCTGAGAAGCCCTGTTTGAATACAATGTATTAGCTGCTGTAATATTGGGTTAGGGAAATATCTGTTATGTATGGGGTTAATCGATATCTGTAATTGGGTTGTAAAGAGACCACCTCCATATGTTTCAGCCCCTCAGCCCCTCAAGGTCTGCTGCCACGAGGCCCTGGGAGAGCGCTTAGGACTGCCTGACCTTCTGGAGTGTCTCTTTTTGAGGTAGATACAAGGATCGAAACCCGCGGTGGTTGGGTACAGTGGTGGGAACTGCAATTGTGTTTTGTCAAAATAACGATTAGTTGTTCATGTGCTTGATTCAGTGGTTGACTGAAACCAGACTGGGGGGAACCTTAGAACGAGCAATTTACCAAGTCACCTCCTTGGACAGTGTCGGGCACAGTTCAGTATTCTTGCATTACTGAATGGACTCTGCTGCTTTCACCAGGCAGTTTAGAAAGTGCAGCCAGAATGCGTAGGAAGGAACTGCAGATGCTGGTTTTCACCGAAGATAGACATAAAAAGCTGGAGTAACTCAGCGTGCCAGGCAGCATCTTTGGCGAAAAATAATAGGTGACTTTTTGGGTCGAGACCCTTCTTCAGACTGAGAGTCAGGGGAGAGGGAAACCAAGAGATATCGACGGCACATACTGTAGAACAAATAAATGAAAGGTATGTAAAGAGCAATGATGATCAAGGAAAGGTGGAGCCTACAATGGTCCATTGTTAGCTGTGGGGTAGGTGATATTGAGTTGTGCAGACAGTGAAACCCAACAGGACGACAGTGAAACTAGTACGATGACTAGGGTAGGGGAGAAACCGAGAGAGAGGGAATGCAAGGGTTACATTTTGCTGGGTTGCAGGCTGCCCAAAGTGCAGCATCGCCCTCAAGTGGTGCAAGGCAGAATTGCAACCATGACAAGTACATTGAGACAATAGACAATAGGTGCAGGAGGAGGCCATTTGTTCCTTCGTGCCAGCACCACCATTCATTGTGATCATGGCTGATCATCCATGAGACATTTGAGATACCCTCCACTCTTCAATAACTTTCAATTCCTGGGTCCCCCCATTGCTGCATCTTTACCATGGATGTGCAGTCCCTTTACACCTCCATCCCTCACCAGGAATGGCCAGAAGCACAGTGGTCCATGTCTGTGCTGTTTAATTCGATGATTCTATATATTAGTTTAATTTAACTTAGAGATACAGCGTGGACACAGGCACTTCAGCCCGCCAAGTCCACATCGACCAGCGATCCCTGTACACCAGCTCTATCCTACACACTAGGGACAATTTACAAATTTTACCGAAGCCAATTAACCTACAGACCTATACGTCTTTGGGGTGCGGGAGGAAACCGGAGCACTCGGAGAAAACCCACGTGGTCACGGAGAGAACGTACAAACTCCGTATAGACAGCACCCGTGGTCAGGAAGGAAACCGGTTCTCTGGTGCTGTAAGGCAGCAGCTCTACCGCTGTGCCTTATTATCTACCTTATGATCTGAGTAGTGTGCTTACTGGCTAGTTATGTTGCTGCAAGTAAGAATCTCATTGTCCTGTTATTGATGCATATATCAATGAAACAATTTTGACTCTCTTGACTGCAATCTATCATTCTCATACATTTACTTATGACATAGAACGTTTATTGTGCGAAAAAATTATGTTCATTAAATAATTTATGTGGGATCTTTATAGAACGTGGGTTTAACTGCATTTGGAGTATTGCGTGTAGTTCTGGTTGCCCCATCACAGGAAGGATGTGGAGGCTTTGGAAAGGGTGCAGAGGAGGTTTGCCAGATTGATGCCTGAAAGTTGGCGTGCAGGTACAGCATGCAGTGAAGAAAGCTAATGGTGGCCTTCATAACGAGAGGATTTTAGTATAGGAGTAAAGAGGTCTTTCTGCAGTTGTACAGGGCTCAGGAGAGACCACATCTGGAGTATTGTGTGCAGTTCTGGTCTCCTAATTTGAGGAAGGACATCCTTGCTATTGAGACAATGCAGCGTAGGTTCACAAGGTTAATCCCTGGGATGGCGGGACTGTCATATGAGGAAAGATTGGAGAGACTGGGCTTGTATTCACTGGAATTTAGAAGAATAAGTGGGGATCTTACAGAAACAGATACAATTATAAAAGGACTGGACAAGCTAGATGCAGGAAAAATGTTCCCAATGTTGTGGGAATCCAGAACCAGGGGCCACAGTCTAAGGATAAAGGGGAGGCCATTTAAAACTGGGATGAGAAAAAACTTTTTCACCCAGAGAGTTGTGAATTTGTGGAAATTTCTGCCACAGAAGGAAGTGGAGGCCAGTTCACTGGACGATTTTAAACGAGAGTTAGAGCTCTAGGGGCTAGCGGAATGAAGGGATATGGGGAGAAGACAGCCACGGGTTACTGATTGTGGATGATCAGCCATGATCACAATGAATGGCGGTGCTGGCTCGGAGGGCCAAATGGCACCTATTTTTCTATGTTTCTATTCTTCTATGTTTCTATTAGGGAGTATTGGCTACAAGGTGAGGTTGAACAAACTTGGCTTGTTTTCTCTGGAAATTCATAGGCTGAGGGCAGACCTGAATAGAAGTATATAAGATTATGAGAGGCATAGATAGGGTAGACAGTCAGAGCCTTTTTCCCCAGGGTGGATATGTTGGAGTCAAAATGGAATAGCTTTGAGGTCAGAGTGGGAATGTTTAAAGGAGATGTGTGAGGCAGTTTTTTTACACAGAGGGTGGTGGGGATCTGGAACACGCTGCCAAGAGTGGTGGTGTAGTGGCAGGCGGTGTTGCCTTCCGGTCACGAGGGAGGCCCCCGGTGGGGGTCCCTCTACGCAGGGATTCACCCCCTCTACATTGGGGACCAGCGGTGGAGGGTGTTGCCCTGAGGAGTTCCCTGCAACCTGTTTCTCTCGCGGTTCACAGACTCGCCAGCCGCCTGCCACTTTTGCAGGCTGGAAGAGTCTGTGTTCCACGTGTATGTGGAGTGTGTGAGGCTGCAGCCACTGTTCCAATATCTAAAGGGGCTGCTCCTTGCCTTCTGGCTGAACTTCTCACCCACCACCCTCATCTTTGGACACCGTGTGCTTAGGGGAGAGGGTAGGGCTGAAGATGTCCTGGTTGGGTTGCTCCTGGGCCTGGTCACGCTGGCCATCCACGGGTCAAGGCGCCAGGGGTAAGAGAGCTCTGCCCGAGCCGGCTGCCTGCCCCTTTTCCGGGGGTACATCTGCGCCCGGGTGGGGTTAGAAAGCGACTATGCCCTGTCCACAGACACCCTGGAGGATTTCTGGGACCGTTGGGCACCGAGGGGGGTTGAATGCATCCCCAATAAGGATTGTAACATAGTTGTATAGTAGTTTATTATGAATATGTGTTTGTATTGTATTATGGTGGAGGGTTCTGGTTTGTTTTATTGTATTGTAAATTTTATTTTTAATAATTGAATACATTTTTTGATTAAAAAAAAGTGTGGTGGTGGAAGCAGATATGAGTGGTGTTTAAGAGGCTTTTAGACTGGTCCATGCAGTGAATGAAGGGATATGGATCATGTGCAGGCCGAGGAGCTTAGTTTAACTTGGCATCATGTTCAGCATGGACAATGTGGGCCGAAGGGCCTGTTCCTGTGCTGCACTGTTCTATGGAAGATAGACACAAAATGCTGGAGTAACTCAGCGGGACAGGCAGCCGGAGAGAAGGAATGGACGACGTTTCGGGACCAGACCCTTCTTCAGACTGATGTCAGGGGAGTGGGCGATACAGAGATAAAATGTAGTCGGAGACAGTAAGACTGGTGGGAGAACTGGGAAGGGGGAGGGGATGGAGAGAGAGGGAGAGCAAGGGCTACTTGAAGTTAGAGAAGTCAATGTTCATACTGCTGGGGTGTAAACTACCCAAGAAAAATATGAAGTGCTGTTCCTCCAATTTGTACTGGGCCTCACTCTGACAATGGAGGAGGCCCAGGACAGAAAGGACAGTGTGGGAATGGGAGGGGGAGTTAAAGTGCTGAGGAACCAGGAGATCAGGTAGGTTTAAGCAGACTGAGCAGAGGTGTTGAGTGAAACGATCGCTGAGCCTGCGCTTGGCCTCACCAATATACAGGAGTCCACCCCTGGAACAGTGGATATAGTAGATGAGGTTGGAGGTTGTTTGTTTAGCCCATTGAGTGCTAGCTCTCAGCAATTCCATCAATCCCAGTCACTCACTAACCTGTATGTCTCGCATATTCCCATCAAGTACACCACAGGCACTTCACATATCCACGTCCTCCAGCGATACTGACTGACTCGCTGAGTTACTCCAGCAATCTGCATTCAGTTGCCATACAGTGGTTGATAAACGGAATCATTTATTTACATTGCCTGGTTTGTGTGCGTTAGACAAATGTTTCACGTCCACTAGTGAATACTTTATTTAAAATTAAGCCGTGCCTCACTTGTTTGATCTGCTGTTTGATTTTCAACGTTTCATTTCTTTATACATTGACAGGGATTTGGCGCCAAGATCAGCAGTTATGGAAATATTTTACAGTGCTTATTGCTCCTACATTGGAAAGCTCTCAGTGAAACTGTAGAGTGGTTAGTTTAGTTTAGTTTATTATCACGTGTTCCGAGGTACAGTGAAACGCCTTTTGTTGCGTGCTAACCAGTCAGTGGAAAGACAATACATGATTATAATCGAGACGTCCACAGGTTACAGATACAGGATAAAGGAAAAAATGTGAATGGTTCAATGGTTTAATGGATATTTATCGTCGCATATGTATTTAAACATTATATAGTGAAATTCATTTTGCACAGGTGCAAAGGGTCTAGGGAGTGCTAGTGCATGATTTCCAAAAAGTTAATCTGCAAGTCGAATCGGTAGTAACGAAAGCAACGCTAGCATTTATTTCAAGAGGACTTGTATACAAAACAGGGATATAATGCTGAGGCCGCATTCGGCTGAGGCTGCTGGGATGTAAGGCGCTGGTAAGGCCCGCGTTTGGAGCATTGTGAACAATTTTGGGCACCATATCTGAGGAAGGATGTGCTGGCTCTGGAGAGGGTCCAGAGGAGGTTTAGAGGAATGATCCCAGGAATGAGTAGGTTAACCTATGATGAGCATTTGTCGGCACTGGGCCTGTACTCACCGGAGTTCAGAAGAATGAGGAGGAACCTCATTGAAACACACAGAATAGTGAAAGGCCTGGATAGAGTGGATGTGGAGAGGATGTTTCAAGTAGTGGGAGAGTCTAGGACTAGAGGTCATAGCCTTAGAATTAAAGGATGCTCTTTTAAGAAGGAAAGGAGGAGAAATGTCTTTAGTCAGATGGTGATGAATCTGGAATTCTTTGCCACAAAAGTCAGTGGATATTTTTAAGGCAGGGATAGATATATTGTTGATTAGTACAGGTTATGGGGAGAGGTCCAAATGGCCTAATTCTACTCCTGTCACTTATGACCTTAGTTTGTGCCAAATAATGTTTAGTGCAAGATAAAGCCAGTAATGGTGTGACAGGTGGCACCGTGAGCTGGCAGCCTCGCCGGCAGCTGTTCATCCTATCGACTTTTTTTTTAGTATGTTTAAAAGTGTGTTTTATTGTTGGGGGGGGGGGTTGGGGGGCGGGAATAGGGGGAAACGTTCTTTTAGTCACTTACCTCGGTGAAATGCGACTTTTCTTCTAATTGCATTTTCGCCCACCCGCGCCTAACAGCTTGATTGGTAAGGACTTTCTATTCGCAATGGCGCAGCGTGGACTGTGGAGGCGGGTGAGCCGGGGATCGCTGTTCCAACCGCCGGCCTGCGGCCTATAACCCTTCTACGCCGCAGTGCCTGGGATCCCTTGCCGGGGATCGCCGGAGAAGAGCTCCGACCACCGGCCTGCGGCCTATAGCATCGTGAAGCCCCGCTCTCCGGTAGGAAGCGGCCGATTCGGGACCTCCAAGCTAAGGAGTGTCAGTTCATCCCGACGTCGGAGTTTCGAGCATCCTGATGAGAGGGCCTGTTCATCGGGCCATTCATAGCAGCAACTGCGGAGGGTTCATGGCCCCGACCACGGATGAACAAAGGAGGAGAACTGACTGAAAGTTATTGCCTTCCACCACAGTGAAGAATGTTAATTCCACCGTGGTGGATGTTCATGTTATATTCTATTGTGTATTGTGCTCTTTTTGTTTGTATGACTGCATGGTAAATCAAATTCCACTGTACCCTAATTGGTGCATGTGGCAATAAATGTGAACTTGAACTTGAACTTGTAAAGTCGATCTAAGAGTCTCCAATGAAGTAGATAGCAGTTCAGGACCGCCCTCTAGTTGGTGTTAGCATGGTTCAGTTGCCTGCTTATTTAAGGTTGTAGTGTTTAATAGTAAGATTAAACGGGAACTTACCAGTTTGAAGTTTGATCTTTATTTTATGAGGCGTTACGGTGAGCGATTACGTGAAGAAACCCCGCAGTGCGCATGCGCGTCAATCTTCAAAGCACTGGCGTGAAATCACAGTAACTACAGTCGAAGTGATATAGTAAGACTCAGAAGCCTAGAACTACCAGATGATCTTTGCGATTATGAGGGCCGGGAGCGGAGGGCACATAATTGCTCACCGTAACTCCTCGTAAAATAAAGATCAAACTTCAAACTGGTAAGTTTTCCTTTAATCTTACTATTTTACTTCGGAGTCACGTGAGTGATTCTGTGAAGATTTCAAAGCTCTGTGATTTCATGCCGTAGATCCAGTTCCATACGACATACTGCTTCGGTTGACACAGGATAAACAATAATGTAATGAACATTGTTTGAATTATACAAATTAATGTCTCAATAACAAAAGAAGCAATAGCAACCCCTTTCTCCTAGGGGGAATTTACAAACAGGACCCAAAATAACATGCCCAAATCCTTCCGTCGTGAGAATAAGTTTGTTATGAAACCATTGAAAATCCCTTCACTAGACCATCCTGCGGCCCCAAGGATTTGGACTAAAAATGGCGTCCAGTGCCCTCACTGCGGTGTTGATACCACCCTGGTGGAATGAAATTTAAACACATCAGTGTCTGCTCCAGCAGAATCCAAACCTGCTTCAGCCACCTCGAAATGATCTCAACGACACCTTTCTATGTTTTGTGACTGATGAGCATTGTTGTTTTGGAGCCTACAAGACTCTTGGTGACCTCAATATTGACGTAGGTGTGTAACTACAAATAGTCGCCAGTCCATGGGGTATGTTCTAAAGCTCATTTTGGTCACGGACGTCCCTGGCCTGTTTTGTGTAATTAGATCATAAATCATAATATTATTTACAGAAAATGCTGAAATTTTGCAATGCGGACCATGAGCATGACCAGTTTTAGGAGTGTTAGTTTTTTGGAAACAGAGATGTAATCGGAGCCTGTTGATGAAGCAATGTGAGAACTATGCTCATATCCCGGATTCACGTATATCTAGGTCTAGGAGCGTTTGTGTTAAATACCTCTCAGGAATCAGGATACCAATGGATGAGATCCGTAAGAATGTTGTCCCGACCCCCTGCCATAAATAGGAGGACAATGCACTCCTAGCACTATTAATGGCATTATAACTCCATTGCTCGTCAAAGTGTAATGTAACAAAAACCTCCAATACATCAGATATGCCTGCAGTGTGATATATATTTGACTGTAAGCAGCCGCATCTCCCATTTTATAAATCGCACGCAGCGTACGTCAGCTATATTCCCCGCGGTTTAAACAGGTAAGAAGTCCATTACTCCCCTGTTTCCCCTGCTGGGCAGTAAAAAGGAAGGGAATACAATTTCCGCATACTTGGCCGTAATAACCCTCCAGGCCGTAAGCACAACCACGGTTCGCCTCGATAGTCCGAGCCCCTGGAAAGGTCTCGTCAGAATCTGCAATCAACAGATTAACACGATCATGGAAAGGGTGACTCTTTCCTGTCACAGGGTGCGAAGCAACAAGTTGCTGTACTTTGGGGATAACCATGAATGGCTGTGTCATTAGTCTCAGAACCAATGGTAACCATGGTTGTGTGGCCCAGTCGGGACTACTAAACGCCTGAGGCGGAGCCCTACGCAATTTTGGTAAGACGTTGACTGATAAGGCAGAATGGGGAAGCATAGAAGAGCATACCTCCCCTATGTAGCGGGCATACATCCATCGCTACTGCCCCTGGATCCGGTTCCTATGAGATGTATTTAGGTAATGGGTGATTTAATCTGGATGCAACAGATCTATGTCTGGCAATCCATACTGGGTGACCATCTTTTAAAAAAATTATGGATTCAACATCCATTCTATGTTGTCTTTAAATTTACGTGGCCTGGTGTCTGCCACCACGTTATCTCTACCTAGTAGGTAGATTGCTAAAACCCAGATGTCCCTAGTAATACAGCAGTGCCAGATGGGGTTTAGCCAGATTATCACATGATAATGACTTAATTCCGCACATGTAATTAATATATACAATTGCTGTGGGA
The DNA here is from genome assembly GCA_035221665.1 of Okamejei kenojei. NCBI lineage: Eukaryota > Metazoa > Chordata > Chondrichthyes > Rajiformes > Rajidae > Okamejei > Okamejei kenojei. The sequence continues at coordinate 36,661,583 of CM069134.1, forward strand.
TTATCAATCTGGAGCTGAACATGTAAATCATGCATTTGTTGAACAGTACGCTTTTTAGGGGCATAGAATGCCCCCAACGATTCCAAATATTTTATCCTGAGTGCAGGTCCAAATGGCCGCACGGACTGGATCCGTGCTGTAATTGTTATATGATTAATGCCTCTTGCATACTCCATTTGCTGTTGTGGCTGGAATTTTGTTACCAGTGGCTCCCCGTCCTGAACACTCACCTCAGCTTGTAAAGCAGCTGAAGGTTGTTTGCTCCGAATGTTACCAGAGCAACGTGAGACATTTGTTATCCACCTTTACAACTCGGTGATAGCTTGGGCTGTCAACTGCATCGGTCTATCGAAATGACCTGCATGTTTTTGAGTGCCTGTTCCTTGCCCGTTGCATATTCTGATAGTGTAGAGGCCCAAATTGCACTCCAGGGAAGGCTATTAATTTACCAATAACATTAGCCACTCGTTGGAAGGAGGGTTGCTGTTCTTCTACCAGACTGCTGCAGGCCTATTTCTAAACTTTCGGCCATAGGCAGAGTCACTGATATGTTGGTTGAATCAATGACCAAATAGTCAATGATTCTGAGATGACATCAATTTGGATGTGGTCGGGTGAATGCCCAACCTCTCAAACATATGTTTGGTAATTGAAACAGAAATTCAGCTGCCTTCTGAGTGTTGCCTATGATCAGAACATCATGCAAGTATGCCATCACAAGTGATTCTGAGCCCGGAGTAGTCCCCATACTGGTTTCCACAATTTTGTAAACAAGCTAGGGCTGGGTTTACCCATTTTGGTAAAGTTTTAACTGCCACCGCTGTCGCATCCAACTAACTTCCAATATCTGTAATGAATTGGTACTGGATAATATGCATCTTTCAGATCTATACTTGCCATGTAACATCCTTTGGAAAGCAGTTGCTTAGCAGTACTGAAGGTTTCCATTTGAAAGTGTTTATACTGGATATTTCAGTCGGGCTATGTCTTAGAATGGCTCGACATCCAACATCCATCTTTTGCTTGGGTAATTCAAAATTAACTGAATGCGAATTGCAAACTACCCCCTACTGGTGACTGGTCTCTAGAGGATATGTCCTGGAGAAGTCCAGCTGCTTGTACCACCATGGTTGTTGGATTATTTTGCCTCCTAATTTGCTGGAGATGTGCACTGGTGCATTCCAATGGCATGGTAATGGGAGCTCGCCCCGCTCCAGCGTTTGTGACCCATCTGAAGGGGTATGGTTGACGAGACGCCATCATGCACAGTCTTCTCCTCGTCATCTGAGCTATTGACTTACTTTGCCAGAACCTCACCAAACAACAAGTTTGGTGGCTCTGTTGGATGATCTGCACAGTGCTGCAAATTTCGGATTGAAGTAGGCTTGATGGCGTTTTCAGTCAGGCAGTTTGATCTCAAAGTGGGCGTTACACAGCAGGCTAATACGTCCACTGTACATGTCTAGCTGTACTGCCAGTGGCTCTGGAGCCGGCATCTCTGGAGCCGGCGTACCCCCGGAGACCCCGCGGTCCCTTTTTGGAAGTGTCCCTGCTGGTTCCTGTAACCTGCCTTACAGGACCTGAGCAAAACAGCAGCAAGTTTAAAACACTTACCTGCGGGTGTTTTACTTACCACTGGTGGAGCTGCGCTCTCCAGCCTGTCGGTGCGCCTTGCGTCTGACGTAATGATGCGCATGCGCACTGGCGGGGCTTCTTCACGGAATCACTCACGTGACTCTGAAGTAAAATAGCTGTAGGGAAGAAGCTGTTCCTGAAATTGGATGTTACAGGTTTCAGGCTCCAGTACCATCTTCCCGATGGCAGTGATGAAATGAGGATGTGGCCAGGATGTTGTGGGTCTCTGATGATGCTGGCTGCCTTTTTGTAGAAGTGACTCTGATAAATCCCTTTGATGGTGCGGAGGTCAGAGCCGGTGATGGACTGGGCAGTGTTCACCACTTTTTGCAGTCTTTTCCACTCCTGGACGTTCAAGTTGCCGAACCAGGTCATTCAACAGACTTGAATAGAGCCAAAATGTTTCCACCAATCTTTCCACCACTACACACAAGAAGCACAAGACGCCATTGTATGCAGATGCCGAGAAGTGTGTTCAGCTCCGGCTGAACAATGTCTAATCTTGTGATGTGCACTCAATAAGAAGAAGCACCTCTGGATAAAAAGGCTAGGTGATGTTTCGGGGCGGGACCCTTCTTCAGACTAGAGTCTGAAACTCCCACTGGAGCCCAAAACATCACATAGCCTTTTTCTCCAGAGGTGCCTGACCTGTTGAGTTACTCCAGCACTTTGTGTCTATCTACGGTGAAAAGCTTTTTTGTTGTGTGCTATCCAGTCAGCGGAAAGACTGCACATGAATACTATCAAGTCATGCAAAGTGTACAGACACAGAATAATGGGAATAATGTTAAGTGCACGATAAAGTCCAGTAAAATCTGATTAAAGATAGTCCAACGGTCTCCAATGAGGTAGATGGTAGGTCCGGAGTAAAGAAGCCTGCGAAAGGTGATATTAACTGCCGAGTCCATCACGGGTTCTGACCTCCCCACCATCGAAGGGATTTGCAGCATCATCAGAGACCCACATGGGCGGTCATGGTGGCGCAGTGGTAGAGTTGCAGCCTTGCAGCAAATGCAGTGCCAGAGACCCGACTACGGGTTCTGTCTGTACGGAGTTTGTACGTTCTCCCCGTGACCCGCGTGGGTTTTCTCCGAGATCTTCCGTCTCCTCCCACACTCCAAAGATGTACAGATTAATTGGCTTGGTTAATGTAAATATTGTCCCTAGTGGGTGTAGGATGGTATTAATAATGATCGCTGGTCGGCATGGACCCGGTGGGACAAAGGGCCTGTTTCCGCACTGTATCTCCAAACTAAACTAAACTAAACAAAACACTCTGGCCACACTCTCATTTCCCCACTGCAAACGGAAAGAAGTACCAGGAGCATGAAAACTGTAAGATCCAGGTTCAGGAGCCGCTTCATCCCCATAGCCACCAGGCTATTAAACACTACAACTTCCAAATAAGCTCTGAACTGCATAGACGTGGGCATTGGTTTTGTCTTTTTGCATTATTCTTGTTTGTTTCTTTTTTATGTGTATGCGCATATATGTGTATGTACATATATATGTACAGTATATGTATACATACACACACTAAACATTTTTGTCTCATTTATTATGTTGTTTACAGTATACTATGTTTACATATTCTGTTGTGCTGCTGCAAGTAAGAATTCCATTGTTCCATCTGGGACATATGACAATAAAACACTCTGGACTCCTGACCGCTCTCCAGCTGGTGATAGGTTGGCACTTTTACCTGAGTACAGCTGATCCCTCTGCTGAGCAGTGAGGATGACAGATGCTGTGTGTTATTTTGTGTTCAATAATTTGTTTACCTGTCATTTTCACTTGTGTTACCTATTGAGTTCCCGGTTTAAGTTCTGATGTTTGTCTCTGTCCTTGGTCAGCTTTGGTTTGTCCTATGCTGTGCCTTGTACTCTTGTTTAATAGTAAGATTAAACGAGAACTTACCAGTTTGAAGTTTGATCTTTATTTTATGAGGAGTCAAGTTGAGGGACTACGTGAATAGAAGCCCGTACAGCCGTTGGTGCGTCAATCTTCAAAGCAGCGGAATGAATTCACAGCTAACAATGACCGAAGTATAACGGTAAGATGATAAAACTAGAACTACCAGATGAAATCTATGAGGGTGGGAGCGGAGGGCACGTAGTCCCTCAACTCGACTCCTCATAAAATAAAGATCAAACTTCAAACTGGTAAGTTCTCGTTTAATCTTACTATTTTACTTCGGAGTCACGTGAGTGACTACGTGAAGACTTCAAAGCACTGTGAATTCATGCTGCAGACCCAAATCCGACGTTCACACTGCCTGGATTGACTCAAAAGTCGTTAACAATCAATCATGCATCAGTAATACATTTGTTAAATGAAATAACAGTTTATTTACAAACAAATCATAACAAACCCCTCTAACTCAGGGGAAAAGTGTAACAGTACTGAAACCAGAATCAGCAAACACCCCGAGCCTTGAAATCGGCTTGTGATAAAACCTCTGAAAAGTTAGCTCACTGGACCATCCTGCGGCCGCGAGGATATGGTCTATTGGCAAGTCCATCGCCCTTGCCGCGGAAGTTGATGCCGCCCTGGTGGAATGAGATTTGAATTTATCAGTATCAATTGCAGCACTTGCCAGGACCTGCTTTAGCCACCTTGAAATCGTTTGCACTGACACCTTACTGTGTGGTTTTTTGTGACTAATAAACAAAGCCAACTCTCAGAGGTTTAGTAATCTCAATGTAACGAGATAAATGTGAGACTACACACAAGCGATCATCTGCGGGGTATGCTGAAAACACAATCTTACATCCTGTCATGCCTCTTCTATTATGTTTAAGCAAATCATAGACATAAAATATAATGGCATCAGCCGACACATGCATTCTATCTAGCCGTAGCTTTTGCAACATTTGTACATGTTGAGCTGAAACCAACGCCATAAGCATGACCATCTTCATAGATAATTTGGCTACTGATAGGCTTGTAACCGGAGCCCACTGGCATAGAACCATAAAAACCTCCCTCACATTCCAAATACCGGCATACCTGGGTTTAGGAGGATTAGAATTGAAAAACTCCCTTCATGAATCGTGAAACTAACGGATGTGTCCCTACTGTATGCAATTCTGCATTCATAGGTAAATAAGAAGACAGCACACTTCTGGCTGAATTAATCGCACTGTAACTTAATTTTTTGGTCAAAATAAAGAGTTGACAAACTCCAATATTGCTGCTGTGTACTATCCCTACAGGCCGACGTGAGAACATCCACAGTCCGATGAGACAGTCCTCTCCCCAGGTATGGCCTCCTTAAAATCTGCAAATTAACAGATCAATACGATCATATAAAGGATGTTGATCCCCAGTGACTGGATTTACCAGTAGATTTTTATTCTTGGGCATAAGCATGTAAGGCTCCCTAGCCATTTATAATACAACGGGAAACCATGCTTGTGTAGGCCAATCTGGCACTACCAATACCCCTGAAGCGGAGTCCTCCTTGATCTTTTGCAAACATCTGCTGATGAGACAGAATGGAAGAAATACATACACAAACATTCCTCCCCAATGCAGCGAAAATGCATCCACTGCTACTGCCCCAGAATCTGGTTCCCATGAACATATCTAGGTAACTGATGATTTAATCGAGATGCAAACAAGTCAATATCTGGTAATCCATACTGATCAATCATTTGGTTAAATACATCCTGATTTAACATCCATTCAATGTTGTCATTAAACTGACGTGACCTCTTCCTGGCAAATAAAGTGCTGAAGCCAGATATTTTGGTCAATACACCAGCTCCAAATCTGGTTAGCCAGTCTATCACAAGACTGTGACTTAACTGCACCCATGTGGTTTACATATGCCACTGCTGTGCTGTTGTCAATCTGACCTGCACATGCAGATCCCTCCTTGTAGAACAATAAGCTTTGAGCCCATACCAGGTGCCCAACAACTCTAAATAATTAATCCCTCTTAATTGAGGAAGTGATGTCTCATCCACATTCCATCTGCCTCCACAACTAGAAGACATATCTGTTGCACCCCAACCAAGTGCACTTACATCAGTCTGTAATATCTGTGACGGTGATTCCACCAAAACCTTCCTTAAACTTTTTGAAACATGTACTATCCACCATTGTATGTCAGCAATCGCCCCAGCTGACAACTGCATAGGCCTATCAAAAATGGCCCCTTTGTATTCTCAGTGCCTGTTCCTTTGATCATTGTAATTGTTGATAATGCAGAGGACCATACTGCACAGCTGGAAAGGCTGCAACAACTTCCCAATTAAATTGGTAATCGAAGGCCGTTGTTCTCCAACGAGATTAACACAGTCCTCAATTAACTGATTCAATTTATCCCTGGGCAAAGTTACCAACATGTGATTGGAATTAATGGTAAATCCCAGATAATCAATAATTTGGACTGGTGATAATTTAGATTTATCTGGGTGAATAACAAATCCCATTTGTTCAAAAGTGATTTTAACAACTGAAACTGATGATTAAGTTTCAGCATGAGTCTTTCCAACAATCAGAATATCATCTAAATAGGCCATTACCACATGCCCCTGAGCTCTAAGTAATGCTAACACAGGTTTTACCAATTTAGTAAATAATCTAGGAGCTGAAGTTAATCCATTCGGCAATGCCCTGAATTGCCACAGCTCAGTCAATCTTCTATTATTACCATGAATAGACACTGCGTAATACGCATTCTTTAAATCAATGGTTGCCATATAATACCCTTTGGACACTAGATGTTTGCCCATGGTAAAGGTCTCCATTTTGAAATGCCTATAACAAACAAATTTGTTCAAATTCGATAAATCCAGAATAATTCTACATCCCCCAGTCTTTTTAGATCTGGGAAATATACTTGACAGAAATTGTTGACTTTGATAGACAGAAGGCTCAATTACCCCTTTCTTATGTAACGACTGAATCTCTGCTTGAATAAGCACATTTTCCTCATCTGAAAATAAGTTTACGACTAGGAAAATGTTGATTAGGTAGACTGTCCTTAGAGTAAAATTCAATTTTTCACCCCTTCAATACACTAAGTATGAACAAATCTGATGTCAACTGCTGCCATTGTTTGAGAACAATTTTTAACCTTCCCCAGTTTGAACAGGAACATCTGTTAATTCATCGTCTGTCAATGTTATATTCCTTACGTGCATCTTTCCTTGCGGACCTTGTTGTCCTCGACTTCTTGTAGAGAACCTTTTTTGCCTTGCTTGCCAGCATGCTTAATGAGGGCCATGGTTATAACAACCTCATGACAGTCTTTGACCTTTTTTGCAAGGTTACCACCAAACAACAGATTTCGTGGTGGTACACTGGTCGGTTTGCACAAACTCGCCAAATTCGGGTTAGCTCTGGCCTAATAGCGGCCCTCCCGATATTATTAATTTCAAAATGCATTACAAAGGAATCCCAGTTCATCCTGGTGTGCTTCAACCATATCGTTTGTATCAGTAACTTTCACCACAGCTGTAATACCTGCTGACAACAGTTTAAGCACTTTTTTTTTTTTTTTTTTTTTTTTAAACTTCATCTCCTGGGCCCTAGCAGGCATACCCATCTATGACCAAATTTGGTGATTAACCACCGGTACCTTCAGGAGATCACAATTAACAGGAGCTTTATAGTTTTTTGCTACTTCATCCATAGCTAGCTCCTGTAACTGGTGGGAGAGCATATACTGAATTGCTTCGGCCAATTCTACATCAATCGCCTTTCCTGCCTCTCTACGCTCAGCAAACTTCCCAGCAATGTTCGGAATTACCTCCAACCGAACTCCTTTACTGCTCTCCCCCAGCATAGAATCAGTGTCAGCAAACTGCACTGATAGAACATCCTCCTCACAGGCAGGATAGTTCTGCAGCCCTGAAACAGGTGCTGCTAGCACAAGCTCTCCATCAGCCTGGCTTGGGCACCACTCCTCCTCACGGAGCTGGTCCCTGTCGAGCATTCTTTTGTAATAGAATCTCGACGTGGGAGAGCCGTGAGCAAACGGACTCTCCTATGGAGGGTATAACCTCCAGGCCCGACTCATTTACGGGCCACAGAGACTTGCCAGTGGCCTTCCGCCCTACTGTGCAAGCCTCCACTGCCCCCCGGCAGTGGGTCCGCAACCACTGGCTGTGTAGCCAGCACCGGACCAGGTGTACCAGACGGGCCTCCATCCTCAACACTCTCCTGGCCACTTTTCCTTTCTACCCCCGGAGCGCCTCGCCGACACCTTCTTCACTTTCTGCAACATTCTCTAAGAACTCTAAACCGTCGCAGAAAATGACATGTGGTAAATTTTTTTTAAAAACCTTACCTCCGTTTAAACTTGTTAACAAAGAACTGCAGATGCTGGAGAATCGAGGGTGAAGTCTGAAGAAGGGTCTCGACCCGCAACGTCGCCCATCTCCTTCGCTCCTTAGATGCTGCTGCACCCGCTAAATTCTCCAGCTTTTCGTGTAACCCGCGGTTTAAACTTACCGCTCGGAGGAGCGCTGCTGCTCCAACCGGCTGACTGCACCAGCGTCTGACGTCATGACGCACCAACGGCTGTACGGGCTTCTATTCACGTAGTCACTCACGTGACTCCGAAGTAAAATCATGTTCCTAGTGAAAGCATTTCTTAATTTTCCAGTCTCAGAGTCTGTGAGTCTCCGTGTCTCTGAGTTTCCGAGTCATACAGTGTGGAAACAGGCCCTTCGGCCCAACTTGCCAACAACACTGACCAACATGCCCCTTGCCCCCGTAAATCTTTTCTGAAACCTCTCCAGGTTGACAACATCTTTCCAATAACATGGTGCCAAAAACTGAACGCAATACTCTAAACGTGGACTCACCAACGTCTTGTATAACTGCAACATGACTCCCCAACTTTTATACTGAATGCACTGATTGCTGAAAATCAAAGCGCTGAAAGCCTTTTTGACCACCCTATCTACCTGTGATGCCACCTTGGAGGAACTATGGACCTGCACACCTAGATCCTTCTGCTCTACAACACTCCCCAGAGCCCTGCCGTTCAGTGTGTGGGTCTTCCAGTCTCCGGTGTGCAGTTGGACCTACTCAGTTCTTCATATCTTTATCTTCCCTATATTCTGATCAACTCTCCTCACATTCCACCTCTCAGCTACACATGACGGGCAATGAAGAGTGGACAATTAACCTACAAACCCGCACCTCTTTGGGATGCGGGAGAAAATCGGAGCACCCGGAGGAAACCCACGCGGTTACCGGGAGAGCGTGCAAGCTCCACACGGAGGGCAGCAACAATCAGGAATGACCTGCGGAGATGTGCTGCAACTAGGAGGAGGCAGCTTGAAAAAGTGCCATTTGCCTCCCTGGCTGAGTAATACGAATGTCAGTGGTGGGGAAAGAAGGGGTGGGGGGAGTCGAGAACAACACGTTCCAAAGCATAAATATCCAACGATTTGTCCGAGACAAGCCACATGAAGCTACAGACAAGAAAGCACCTCAATAGCTCCATACTTCCTCAGACGATGTTCCTGAGGAGGCGGCTCAGTGACGCAGGGGTAGAGTTGCTGCCTTACAGCGCCAGTGACTCGGGTCCGATCCTGACTACGGCTGCTTTCTGTACGGAGTTTGTACATTTTCCCTGTGACTGCATGGGTTTTCCCCGGGTGCTCGGGTTTCTGCCCACACTCCAAAGTTGCACAGATTTGTAGGTTAATTGGCTTGGTAAAATTGTAAATTGTCCTTAGTGTGTGTGTAGGATAGTGTAGGATAGTGCTAGCGTGCAAGGATCACTGGTTGGCGTGGACTTAGTGAAGCGAAGGGCCTGTTATCGCGCTGTATCTTTAAACTAAACTAAACTAAGATGCTGCCTGACCAGCTGAGTTACAGGTACTTCAGCATTTTGTGTCTATCCGGATATAGATAGATCAGCCAATATTGAAAGGCGGAGTAGACTTGATGGGCCGAATGGCCTAATTCTAATCCTAGAACATGTTTTCAAGAAGGCACACCAATATCTCTATACTTCCTCAGAAGATGAAAGAAGTTCACAATGTCTCCAATGACTCCTATCAACTTCTAGAAAGCAACGCAGAAAGCGGGATGTATCACAGCCTGGTTTGGCAACAGCTCTGCCCAAGACCACCAGAAATTGCAGAGTTCTGGTCTAGGTGCACTACAATGCTGAGAACGACATATATACTTCACTCTGCATCTTCCCCTTTGCTCTACCTATTGATCTTGCGTTTAGCTTGATTGTATTTATACGCAATATTATCTGTTCTGATTGAATAACATGTAAAACAAAGCTTTTCACTGTCCCTCAGTACACGTTACATTAATAAACCTGAATCTTTCACACAGACCAGACTCAGTGGTTCAATTGTGGTTTTTTGGTCACAAGTGCGAAGGGCTAACACAGTAAAATTATTTTTCCTTACAAACAGTCCAGCAGAATATTGCCATCCTCGATTAGCAAGTCTCCAGAAATAGTCCACTGAGCCCGCATGCAAGAGGCGCCAGGTTTTGGCGTAATTTCCAAACTCCGCGCCCTGGGTGTTATGAGCGGTGCCTGTTCCAGGTGAGTCCCAGGCTGTGGCGGGGCCTCCATCATCTCCTCTCTTGGAAGCCACGTCCCTCTCCTCACACTCCTACCTTTGACTCCACCTACACTTCATGCTGCCTCGGGAATGCAGCCAATCACAACTAAGACACAAAGTGCTGGAATAACTCAGTGGGTCAGGCACCATCTCTGGAGAATGTGGTTCGGTGATGTTTCGAGAAGGAGCCCTTCTTCAGTTTGACCCGAAACATCACCCATCCTTTTTCCCCAGGGATGTTGCCTGATCTGCTGAGTTACACCGGCACTTTGTATCTTTTTTTTGTAAACTACCATCTCAGAATAAGAAAGTAAGTAAGTAAGTTTATTGGCCAAGTATTCACATACAAGGAATTTGCCTTGGTGCTCCGCCCACAAGTAACAACGTGACATAGTGACAGTTACGAATGACTTAGAAAACACTAAACATTAATAATAATAAAACATTAATGATAAAACACCATTGATCAAGCATGTGAACCAACAAAATACCAGATCAAAGGGAGGCTACAGATTTTTGGCTGTTGAGTAGAGCAACTACTCGTGTATAAAAACTGTTTTTATGTCTGCCTGTGGCAGCTTTGACAGTCCGGAGTCACCTTCCAGAGGGAAGTGATTCAAAGGGATTGTGGCCAGAGTGAGAGAGGTCAGAGATGATCTTGCCCACTCGCTTCCTGGCCCTTGCAGTGTACAATTCATCAATGGAGGGAAGGTTGCAGCCAATAACCTTCTCTGCTGATCGGACGATTCGCTACAGCCTCCAGGTGGCTGAGACAAACCAGACCATGATGGAGAAGGTGAGGACAGACTCTACGATGGCCGTGTAGAATTGGACCATCATTGCCTGTGGCAGATTGTGCTTCCTCAGCTGCCGTAGGAAGTACATCCTCTGTTGTGCCTTTTTGACTGTGGAGTCGATGGTGCCCCCCCACTTAAGGTCCTTGGAGATGATGGTTCCCAGGAACTTAAATGACTCCACAGATGTGACTGTGATGTTGTTGATGGTGAGTGGGGTGAGGGGAGGGGGAGCTCTCCCAAAGTCTACAATCAATTCCACTGTCTTAAGAGCATTGAGCTCCAGGTTGTTGCAATGGCACCAGGATGCCAGCTGTAACTCTTCCTGTCTGTACGCAGATTACTCCCCATCCTGGATCATTCCAATCAGGGTTGTGTCATCTGCAAACTTGAGAAGCTTGACAGAGGTGTCTGTGGAGGTGCAGTCGTTGGTGTAGAGAGAGTAGAGTAGAGGGGAGAGTACGCAGCCTTGCGGTGCTCCTATGCTGAGCGTTTGCGGTACTGAGATGTGCTTTCCCAGCCTCACATGCTGCTTCCTGTCTGTCAGGAAGCTGGTGATCCACCGACAGAGGGGTTCAGGCACAGTCAACTCGGAAAGTTTGGAGTGTAGTAGCTAAGGCACAATGGGGTTGACTGCAGAGCTAAAATCAACAAACAGGATCCTCGCATAGGTCCCCTGGCGGTCTAAGTGCTATAGGATGAAGTGCAGGCCCAGGTCATCCACAGATCTATTGGCCCGATATGCAAACTGCATAAGATCCAGCAGAGGGATCGTGATATTTTTCAGCTTGGCCAGCACAAGCCTTTCGAGTGCCTTCATGACTACAGAGGTCAGTGTGACAGGCCTGTAGTTATTAAGATAAATATGTGCCTTCAGAAAGAAGGAGACACAATGGGCTGAATGGCCTAATTCTGCTCCTTTGATTTATGAACATGACACTGATGAATGTACAGTCACGGAGAATGTCTGAAAAGTTTAGCACCGTTTTTGTTTTGTATGTATTTTCTATTCTGAATAAAGTTTATTTTTGGAATAAATGACATGACAGCATTAGGGTGAATTTGGAGAGATGAGTTAGATCTCATACATAAACATTTATGGAAGACAATATCAGTTTGATCCCTTAGAAATCCCACACACTGTTACTATGCACATAACGCAGTCATGAGCGAACTGTATCCCTTTCTATCCATGGGGTGGCAGCGTGGTGATGCTAGAGTCTTAGAGTCATGGAGTCATACAGCGTGGAAATAAGTCCTCCGGCCCAGCTTGCCCATACCGGCCAACATATCCAATCTACACTGTCCCACCCGCCTACACTTGGCCCATATCCCTCTAAACCTATCCTAACCATGTACCTGGCCAAATGTTTATTAAACGTTGCGATAGTCCCTGCCTCATCTATCTCCTCCGGCAGCTCATTCCATGCATCCACTACCCATTCTGTGAAAAGGTTACCCCTCAGGTTCCTATTAAATTGTTCCACCCTCACTTTAAACCTATGTCCTCTGGTTCTTGATTTCCCTATCTGTGCGACTACCCGATCTATTCCTCTCATGATTTTGTACACCTCTATAAGATTACCCCTCCTGCACAAGAATAGAGTCCGAGCCTTCTCAACTCTCCCTTTAGCTCAGGCCTGCAAGTCCTGGCAACATCCTCGTAAATCTTCTTTGCAGCCTACCCAGCTTGACAACATATTTCCCATAACATTGTGCCAGAACTGAACTCAATACTCTAAATGCAGCCTACCAACGTCTTATACGACTGCAATATGATCTCTGAGCTTCTATACTCAAGCTTGTAGAACTGTTGCCAGTGCTCCGGCAGCACAGGTTCGATCCTGAACTCAGATGCTGTCTGTGTGGAGCTTTCAAGTTCCTCTTGTGACCATGTAGGTTTCCTCCAGATGCTCCGGTTTCCTCCCACATTTGCAAATTTGTGCGGGTTTGAACTACATTGCCGCTGATGTGTAGGTACGTGGGCGACACAATGGTGCAGTGCTCGAGCTACAGCCTTGCAGCGCCAGAGACCCGGGTTTGATCCTGATTACGGATCATGGAGTTCACTGATATTGTGGGCCAAATGGCCCATTCCTGTACTGTACTGTTTTATGTAGAAACAAAGAAATGCGGATTGTGGTATATACAGGTACCAAAGATAGACACAAAAAGCTGGAGTAACTCAGTGGGACAGGCAGCAGCTCTGGAGAGAAGGAATGGGTGACGTTTCGGAAGGGTCTCGACCCGAAACATCACCCATTTCTTCTCTCCAGAGATGCTGCCTGTCCCACTGAGTTACTCCAGCGTTTTGTGTCTATCTTCGATAGATCAGCCATGCATTTGCAATTCCTCGTGTCTCCTATAATCGCCCATTTCAGAGTAGCTGATAGCTCCCAGCCACATACAAATGTTGCCCTAATCAATGCTTTACATTTTTTTTATCATTAGCAGACACATACTGGTAAAACCCTTAGAAGTTGATAATTAATTGCAAGGTTAACGATCTTCCGCTGTGTAAATTAATTACCAACGCCTTTCCACAAAGCACGCATCACCCGTTATTATCAAAAGCAACCTGCCTGTCTAAAGTATGCATTGCTAACGCCAATTACTTAACCGTAGCTCTTTTCCCATTACCATTCTGAAGAGGCATAATACATCGCTTGTAAATAGCAACACACAGCCATGAGAAACCTGCTTCTGGCAGATGTGTGTTAATGGAATCTTCAAGCACTCAATGCCTTTTGCAAATGCATGTTACATAAGAACTAAAAAAAGATTGAAGCAACTCCCAAATGCCCACTCAAACATTCAGCAAGAACCCGCTTGATCTTCAATATCAGCACCACTGTCTTATACTCCCCCGACATCCCTTCATGGAGGGAATCCCTTGACAAGGAATCAGGAGGGCTAAAGAGGGCAGTGAAATGCCCTTGGCACGTATGATAAAGGAAAATCCCAAGGCCTTTTACACTTCTATTAAAACCAAAGGGTGGCAGCGGTAGATGTGCTGCCTCACGGCTCCAGAGACCTGGGTTGGATCCTGACTGTGGGTGCTGTTTGTATGAAGTTTATACATTCTCCCCGTGACTGCGAGGGTTTTCTCCGGGTGCTCCGGTTTCCTCCCACATTCCAAAGATGTGCAGGTTTGTAGGTTAATTGGCTTCTATAAACTGTCCCTAATGTGTAGGATATATCTCGGGTATGGGTGATCGCTGGTTGGTGTGGGCTGGGTGGCCCAAAGGGCCTGTTTTCTTGCTGTTTCTCTAAACTAAACTAGTGTACAGGCGATCGGTGTGGACTCGGTCGGACGATGGGGCCTGTTTCCATGCTGTTGCTCTAATGTGAACTAAAAGTAAGTAGGAGCGACACAGGAACTGATGAGATGAGTCTGATGGGGACTAGCACAGCCATAATGGACTGAATGGCCTTCTTCTATGTGACGGGAAGTGATCCGCGTGAAGATGAAGGGTTGATAGATGTTGGGACGATCGTTCTAAGCTCAGGCAAGTATTAGGGATTCCTTTTGTGAAACATGAGCATTATTGTGACAGGACTATCTGATGTTTAGATGTGAGGTTTCTGGAAGTGAGCTGCAGTGCAATTTCTTCTCATTGTAGTTGGATGGCATCTTACATCAAGCGGGTGAGCAATTCATGCAATTGACAGCTACATTTTCAGGCAAAGTTTGGTGCTGAATTAGGAGATGGTCTCCAGATCTTTAAACCATTTCTTCAGGGGAAAGGGTATGGAATGTAGTCATAGAACATAGAGCATAAAACAAGCAACATAGAACATAAAATATAGAGAGTAGAATATAGAACAGTCATAGTCATACAGCGTGGAAACAGGCCCTTCGACCCAACTTGCCCACACCGACCAACATGACCCATCCACAGTAGTCCCACCTGCAAGCGCTTGGTCAACATCCCTCTAAACCTGTCCTGTCCATGTACCTGTCTAATAATTTCTTAAACGTTGCAATAACCCCTGTCTTAACTGCCTCTGCTGGTAGCTTTTCCATACACCCACCACCCTTTGTGTGACAGTTACCCTTCAGATTCCTGTTAAATCTTTCCTCCATCACCTTAAACCCAGGTCCTCTGGTTCTTGATTCCCTTATGGGTACAAGACTGTGCCTTAACCCTATCAATTCCCCTCCTGATCTTGTACACCTTCTCTACTAATAACAAATACAAAAGAATAAATCGGGGAAGGTAGTGCATCCGTGGATAACAAGGGAAATCAGGGATAGTATCAAAGCAAAGGATGATGCGTACAAAGTAGCCAGAAAAAGCAGCATACCAGAGGACTGGGAGAAAATTCAGAGACCAGCAGAGGAGGACAAAGGGCTTAATTAGGAAAGGAAAAATAGATTATGAAAGAAAAATGGCAGGGAACATAAAAACTGACTGCAAAAGTTTTTATAGATATGTGAAGAGAAAGAGGTTAGTTAAAACAAATGTAGTCCCTTGCAGTCAGAAACAGGTGAGTTGATCATGGGGAACAAGGATATGGCGGACCAATTGAATAACTACTTTGGTTTCCGTCTTCACTAAGGAAGACATAAATAATCTGCCTGAAATAGCAGGGGACTGTGGGTCAAAGGAGGAATTGAGTGAAATCCAGGTCAGTCGGGAAGTGGTGTTGGGTAAATTGAATAGATTAAAGGCCGATAAATCCCCAGGGCCAGATAGGCTGCATCCCAGAGTACTTAAGGAAGTAGCTCAGGAAATAGTGGATGCATTAGTGATAATCTTTCAAAACTCTTTAGATTCTGGAGTAGTTCCTGAGGATTGGCGGGTAGCAAATGTAACCCCTCTTTTTAAGAAGGGAGGGAGCGAGAAAACGGGGAATTACAGACCAGTTAGTCTAACATCGGTAGTGGGGAAACTGCTAGAGTCAGTTATTAAAGATGGGATAGCAGCACATTTGGAAAGTGGTGAAATCATTGGACAAAGTCAGCATGGATTTACAAAAGGTAAATCATGTCTGACGAATCTTGTGGAATTTTTCGAGGATGTAACTAGTAGCGTGGATAAGGGAGAACCAGTGGATGTGGTATATCTGGACTTCCAGAAGGCTTTCGACAAGGTCCCACATAAGAGATTAGTATACAAACTTAAAGCATACGGTATTAGGGGTTCAGTATTGATGTGGATAGAGAACTGGCTGGCAAACAGGAAGCAAAGAGTAGGAGTAAACGGGTCCTTTTCACAATGGCAGGCAGTAACTAGTGGGGTACCACAGGGCTCAGTGCTGGGACCCCAGCTATTTACAATATATATTAATGATCTGGATGAGGGAATTGAAGGCAATATCTCCAAGTTTGCGGATGACACTAAGCTGGGGGGCAGTGTTCGCTGTGAGGAGGATGCTAGGAGACTGCAGAGTGACTTGGATAGGCTGGGTGAGTGGGCAAATGTTTGGCAGATGCAGTATAATGTGGATAAATGTGAGGTTATCCACTTTGGTGGCAAAAACAGGAAAGCGGACTATTATTTAAATGGTGGCCGATTGGGAAAAGGGGAGATGCAGCGAGACCTGGGTGTCATGGTACACCAGTCATTGAAAGTAGGCATGCAGGTGCAGCAGGCAGTGAAAAAAGCGAATGGTATGTTAGCTTTCATAGCAAAAAGGATTTGAGTACAGGAGCAGGGAGGTTCTACTTCAGTTGTACAGGGTCTTGGTGAGACCACACCTGGAGTATTGCGTGCAGTTTTTGGTCTCCAAATCTGAGGAAGGACATTATTGCCATAGAGGGAGTGCAGAGAAGGTTCACCAGACTGATTCCTGGGATGTCAGGACTGTCTTATGAAGAAAGACTGGATAGACTCGGTTTATACTCTCTGGAATTTAGGAGATTAAGAGGGGATCTTATAGAAACTTACAAAAATTCTTAAGGGGTTGGACAGGCTAGATGCAGGAAGATTGTTCCCGATGTTGGGGAATTCCAGGACAAGGGGTCAAGCTTAAGGATAAGGGGGAAATCCTTTAAGACCGAGATGAGAAAGACTTTCTTCACACAGAGAGTGGTGAGTCTCTGGAACTCTCTGCCACAGAGGGTAGTTGAGGCCAGTTCATTGGCTATATTTAAGAGTGAGTTGGATGTGGCCCTTGTGGCTAAGGGGATCAGAGGGTATGGAGAGAAGGCAGGTACGGGATACTGAGTTGGATGATCAGCCATGATCATATTGAATGGCGGTGCAGGCTCGAAGGGCTGAATGGCCTACTCCTGCACCTAATTTCTATGTAATCTTCTCTACATCCTTTCCAGCTTAATATCAACAACTGTGCTACCCATCAATGTGATATTTTTTAAAGTTACTAGACTAAGTGGGACCCGTTGGGTCCCAGGTTCACATGGGAGGGCTGGTCCCCCAACTCAATATGGCACTTCTCCACCAATTCCAATATTGGTGGCTGATGGGGGGGGGGGGGGGGTTCTGGAGCACTAGCATGGGTGTTGTGCGTTGTCAAGTCAAGCACAGAGAGTGCAGGGCCGACAATCTATTTCAATCCATTTCAAGTCGTCAAGTCAAGGACAGGGCAGGCGGGGCCAGCCAACAATATAATCCATTTGCTATAATTTCAGATGAGGTCAAGCAAAGCAAAGGCAAAGCAAAAGCGAAAGCACAGGGCAGGCGGGGCTATCCAACAATACAATCCAATTGCTTTCATTTCAGGTGAGTTTAAGCAAAGCAAAGGCAAAGCAAAGGCAAAGCAAAAGCACAGGGCAGGCGGGGCCAGCCAACAAAACAATCCATTTGCTTTTATTTCAGGTGAGCTCAATCAAAGCAAAGCAAAAGCAAAAGCACAGGGCAGGCCAAACAACTCATTTCATTTCATTTCCATTTCCATTTCCATTTCAAGCACAGGGCAGGCCAAACAACTCATTTCATTTCATTAAGGGCTAACAAATCATTTATTGCAAGCTCATTAAGGGTTAACAAATCATCATTCATTGCAAGCACATTGCTGGCTAACAAATCATTTATAGCAAACACATTAAGGGTTAACAAATTATCATTCATTGCAAGCACATTGCTGGCTAACAAATCATTTATTGCAAGCACAATAAGGGTTAACACATTATCATTTATTGCAAGCACATTGCTGGCTAAAAAATTAATTTATTGCATTTATAATTTATAATATTAATTTATTATAAAGGGTTAACAATATAAAGCACATAACTACATAATGCACATAAAGCACATAAAGCACACGCAGGGTAGACTCACATGTCAGTAGACTCACAGTAGAATCAGAGTTTTGGCCTCTGCCTCGCGATCTTTCAGAGTGACTGACTCACGTCCAGGCATCTGTGGTTTTATAGTCCTGGCCTCCCCCTGGAAGGGGCGTTACCTTCATCATGGTGATTGGCAGGCAAGAGAACCAATCAGCTGATCTCAAGATTTTTTAAACACTCATAACATTTTTATCTTTCACCGATCGGAAAAATCCTCAGGGCTGCCTCAGTGGAGGAGGACCGTGAGTAAGATGGCCAAAAATCAGGGTGATATAGGGTAGTGTTTTTTCTAAAATCAATATACAGTGCAGACAGGAAGTGGTCAAGATGAGACTTTTAGTTATATAGATTACCAAGCTATAGGACCCTGTGACAGTCCACCTAGAAAGGATGAGAGTGAAGTAAATTCTGCACCTACAGAGAATCCATATTTTCCATGAGGTATTAAGTCAAGGTTTTAAATCAATCCTAAATGGTTTTTGTTCTGCGGGCGTTCCTGGTTCCCTATGCCTCATTATTACACCATAAATTCAGGATTGATTCAGAACTTTAATATCCGTTTTCAAGTCAAAGGAAACCCCATCACTGTGTTAGAAAGGAGAGCAAGTTCTAAGTTAAATTAATCCGACATTTTAGTTCGGATAGAGTCATAGAATCATACAGCGTTGAAACATACCCGTTGGCCCAACGTGTCCACATCGACCAACAATGCTGAGAACTATATTCTGCACTCTGTATCTTCCCCTTTGCACTACTTATTATACTTATGTATATTATCTGATCCAGCTTTCGAGGGTGCAGTAGGCCAGATCCTGGTTCCCTCTCCTCTCCTACAGGTAGGTCTCGGTCCTCGCCCACCACGTCCATTGATTAATCCTGGACAGAGTTGGCAAGACCACACCAGCCATCTCCAGTCTGGGTTACATCTAAACACTTTGCCATTTAAAGCAGCTGCCTTCATTCATTTGACTGTCTGATAGCATTGGTCGCAATCATTATTCATGGGATAATGTGGCGATGTGACACCATGGTGAGACATTACAAAGAAGTTTCAGGTTGTGCAGCAATGCTGTTAGTTAATTTAAAATTGATATCAGTCATCGGGGATGACACTTGCTTCAACCAAAGGGCAAAACTCAGGCAATTTATGATATAACTGCAACCCCTCAATTTCATCACTGCACTCCAATTTACTGAACGTATTTATTGTCCTATGTGCAAGGTGACAGAAGTCATTTTTGTGACCATTTACAACATCTGTAAACACCAATTGGCATGCTTGTTGGATATAACGAGCTGGACAATTCATCATCACTGTATCCGTGCAATATAAGTTAACCGACCATGTGTCCATCTGTGAGAGAAAGGGAGAGAGAATGAGTGAATGAGTGAAAGAGAGAGAGAGAGAGCAAGAAAAAGGAGAAATGGGGAGAGAGAGAGAAAGCGAGGTAAGGAGAGAGAAAGCGAGGAAAAGATAAAAGAGAGCAAAATAGAGGGGAAATAAGAAAAAAAGAGTGAAAGAGGTAGAGAGAGAGAGGGAGAAAAGTGTGTGAAAGAAAGAGCGCAAAAGTGAGAAAGAGAGAAAAGAGAGAATAGACAGAAAAAAACAAATGTGAGAGAGAGAAAGAAAGAGAGAGAGAGAGAGAGAGAGAGAGAATAGAAATAATGAAAGTGGGAAAGAGTGTGAAAGCAAGAGAGAAATGGAAAGTGAAAGGGAGAGAAAGAAAGATAAATAAATACAGCAGATTAGGAGGGATTAGCTGTAAGGAGAGGCTGGACCAATTTGGATTGTTTTCTCTGGAACGTCAGATATTGTGGAGAGACCTGAGTAGTATACAAAATTCTGAGAGGCATAGACTGAGAACAGACAGTCAGTGTGGGTACTGACCCATGCGGACCCGTCCCATGCAGGGCTGTCTACTCTCTGCCTCCTACGCTGCCAGAGGGAGGCCACATGCAAACTGGGGGAACACCACCTCATATTCGCTTGGATAGCTTACACCTCATTGATATGAACATTGAATTCTCCATTTTCAAGTCACCCTCCACCCTTCTCAACTACCCAGCTCCTCCCCCTCCCTACGCACCCCTGGTCATCCTGCCATCGGCCGCCAATTCCTATCCTCTACCACCTCCATCCACCTCTCCCCCCTCCCTCCCCCGACTCTGCATCGCCCGTGTTTCACCCCACCCCTCCTTTCCCTCCACTCCCAACCGTTCCACCCACCAACCATCCCTGCTCCCCCGGCTCTCTTTTTTTTAAATCAGATTCCAACTTCTGCACCTTTTTGGTTCCTCACTCATCACCTGCGGCCTCAGTTATTATCTACACCCTCCTCCTGACAACATGAGTCTACATGAACTTATGAGTCTACATTTTGTGTCAACGATGAAATGGTGATGGGTTTTATGCCCAGAAATAAACTTAAAAACAAGATGACAGGTCCATCCTGATAATATGCTGTCCGATTAAATACAGATGGCTTGGATTTTGGCTCATCAGGTGATGTTTTTCCTGTAGATCAAACAGTATTGCTGTCCATGTCTGGTTTTGCTGCTGACCTGATCCATAATTCATATCAGGTTTCCACACAACCACCTGGTGGAATTGTTAGTGAGTTCAACTTACGACTCGGAGCCTACAGTACTCATTTCGATGGTCTCTGTATGTATTCTAATTAAAGTACTTGTTATGATATATAATGACGCTGTATCGATAGTACTTTGCACATTTCCCTTGAAACACTCTGCAAGGTGGCGCAGCGGTAGTGTTGATGCCTTACAATGCCAGTGTCCTGGGTTCGATCCCGACTATGGGTGCTGGCCGTACGGAGTTTGGACGTTCTCCCTCTGAGCGCGTGAGTTTTCTCTGGGTGCTCCAGTTTCCTCCCACGCTCCAAGCAAGAATGGATTTGTAGGTTTATTGGCTTGTGTAAAATTGTAAATTGTAAATTGTCTCTGGTTTGTAGAATAGTGCTAGCGTAGGGGGAGACTGCTGGTCGGCACATAGTTTAGAGATACTGCATGGAAACAGATATTTCGGCCCACTGAGTCCACACCAACCATCGATCACCCATTCATAATAGTTCTATGTTACCCCGCTTTCTCATCTACTCCCTAAATATCGCAGGCAATATACAGAGGGTGCAATTAACCTACAAACCCACACGATGACTGAAAACAAGTAGAGAGATGCAGCAAGCAGTTAAGAAAACGGATTGAATTTAGAAAAAGGAACTGCAGATGCTGGTTTATGCCAAAGTTAGTCAAGAGTCAAGAGAGTCAAGAGTGTTTTATTGTCATATGTCCCGGATGAAATTCTTACTTGCTGCAGACAACAGCATATGTGAACAAAGCAGCACCTCTGGAGAAAAAAAAGATGCGTGACGTTTTGGGTCTGAAGAAAGGTCCCAACCCGAAATGTCACACATTCTTGTTCTCCACAGATGCTGCCTGACCTGCTGAGTTACTCCAGCACATTCCCCCTACCTAGATAGATTGAATCAATGGATTGAAAGATACACCATGGAAACAGGTTCTCCCTGTAACAGTGTGGGATTCTTCCATGGGCTCTGGTTTCCTCCCACATCCCAAAGATGTGCGGGTTTGTAGGTTAATTGGCCCTCTTTAAATTGCCCCTAGTTTGTAGGGAGTGCATGAGAAAGTGGGACAACATAGAACTGGTGAGAACGGGTTGGCATTTTATCATTGGCATAGACTCACTTGTTTCATTGCTGTACCTCTAAACTAAACAAAAGCTAGAGTAGAAATAAAGAACTCCAGCTGCTGGTTAATACACCAAAGGACACAGAGTGCTGGAGTAACTCAACGGGTCAGGCAGCGTCTCTGGAGAAGATGGATAGGTGACGTTTCGGGTCGAGTCCTTTCTTCAGACTGATTATGGGGGGAAGGAGAAAGCTGGACAAGCTAGAGTGCCTGTTTCCATGCTCTATGACAAACGCGTACGATTAAGGAAAAAAGAAGGATCTCGTAAAAATGAAAGAGAAAAAAAAATGTGTTGCTTTAAAAATAATTGAAATGTGGAGTAATTAGCTGGAGGAATAGGACCCTACAGTTATAAAGTTAGTTTTCCTAAGCATCGGAAATCCTTTTAATCTGTAATTATGGCTTAGTGCACCATTGAGAACTCAGTTACACCTCATTCAGCAAGATATATTAGCTTGACGATTTTACAGCAGCAACAATCATCTGTAAAGGTTTGGACTCAAGTTCATTGCTTTCCACACCTTACATTGGGTGAGGACTGGAAGAGTTATAAAATATAGAATGTAGAACAGCGCAGCACAGGAGTGGGCCCTTCGGCCCATAATATTTGTACCGACCATGATGCCAAGTTAACTGACCTAATCTGCTGTACGTGACCCAATCCCTCTGGTCCTTGCACTTCCATGAGCTTATCCAAAAGCCTCTTGAACACCACTATCGTATCTGCCTCCACCACCACCCCTGGCAATGTGTTCCAAGTGGTGAGTGCCTGCTACGCACTGGCGGGAGTGGTGGAAGGAGATAGATAGTAGCATTTAACAGGCACATAGATATGCAGGGAATGGAGCGATATGGAATATGTGCAGATAGATAAGAGATGATCTTAGCATCTTATTCAGCACAGATCTATCATGGTCAATCTATCTTTCCCCTTCAACCCCATTCTCCTGCCTTTTCCTCATAACATGATCATGAGAGGAATAGATAGGGTAAATGCACAGTCTTTTACCCAGAGTAGGGGAATCGAGACAGAGGACATAGACTTAAATTGAGGGGGGAAAGATTTAATTGGTAGCTGAAGGGCAACTTTCTCACGCAAAGGATGGTAGGTGTATGGAATGAGCTGCCAGAGACACTACTATCGTAACATTTAAGAAACATTTAGACATGGATAGGACAGGTTTAGAGGGATATGGGCCAAATGCAGTCACGTGGGACTGGTGTCGATTGGGCATGTTGGCCGGCGTGGGCAAGTTGGACCGAAGGGCCTGTTTTCACACTGTATGATTCTGTGACTCTATGACATTCACACTTGATGTAACACACATGGCTTGCACTGAAACACAGCTGAAGTCAATGGTGGGGATAGGTCGTGGGGAAGAAGTGTAAAAGTAACCTGGTAATTATTCATAGACCTAACAACCCCCAAGGCAGAGCAATCTGTTTCAGTTTATTTCACAAATGTAACTTTAATGGCAGGCTTGGAATGAATGTGTGGGATAGTTTTGGAGATTGTGGAGGTGGAGAGATGGTGTTGTTTATCCCTTTCAAACAGCTGATCTCTTTTATGTCATTTCTATTAACTGCAGTCTTGTACTGAAGGAAAAATGCATGTTTTTCCAGATCTAAGACCTGCTCTCTGGATATATTCTGTTATATTGCCACTGATGGCACCATCCTATGACAGTCAAAATATATACGCTTCACAAGGAACACAACTGCAGGAGATTTGACACCTAACCCTACATCTCCTACGGTTTGTGGAGGGCCTCTGAGATGGATTCTCAGAGCAGCTTGTACTGGAGCCTACCAGGGAGAAGGCAATTCTGGATTTAGTGTTTTGGCATGAACCAGATTTGATAAGGGAACTCGAGGTAAAGGAGCCATTAGGTAGTGACCATAACATGATGTTTTAATCTACAATTTGAGAGGGAGAAAGGAAATTCGGAAGTGTCAGTATTACAGTTGAGCAAAGGGGACTATGGAGCCATGAGGAAGGAGTTGGCCAAAGTTGACTGGAGAGATGCCCTAGCAGGGATGACAGTGGAACAACAACGGCAGGTATTTCTGGGAATAATACAGAAGGTGCAGGATCAGTTCATTCCAAAGAAGAAGAAAGATTCTAAGGGGAGTAAGGGGCGACCGTGGCTGACAAGGGAAGTCAAGGATAATATAAAATTAAAGAGAAGAAGTATAACATAGCAAAGATGAATGCGAAGCCAGAGGATTGGGAAACCTTTAAAGAGCAACAGAAGATAACTAAAAGGCAATACGGGGAGAAAAGATGAGTTATGAAGGTAAGCTAGCCAAGAATATAACGGAAGATAATAAAAGCTTTTTTGGTGAAGAGGAAAAAGTTAGTTAAGACCAAAGTTGGACCCTTGAAGACAGAAACAGGTGCATTTATTATGGGGAACAAGGAAATGGCAGACAAGTTGAACGGGTACTTTGGATCCGTCTTCACTAAGGAGGACACAAACAATCTCCCTGATGTACTAGTGGCCAGAGGACCTCAGGTGACGGAGGAACTGAAGGAAATTCACATTAGGCAAGAAATGGTGTTGGGTAGACTGATGGGACTGAAGGTTGATAAATCCCCAGGGCCTGATGGTCTGCATCCCAGGGTACATATGGAAGTGGCTCCAGAAATTATGGATGCATTGGTGATCATTTTCCAATGTTCTATATATTCAGTTCTTGTGGATTGGAGGGTAGCTAATGTTATCCCACTTTTAAAGAAAGGCAGAAGAGAGAAAATAGGGAATTATAGACCAGTTAGCATGACATCGGTGATGGGGAAGATGCTGGAGTCAATTATAAAAGATGAAATAGTGACACATTTGGATAGGCAGTAACAGGATCGGTCTGAGCCAGCATCGATTTACGAAGGGGAAATCATGCTTGACTAATCTTATGGAATTTTTTGAGGATGTAACTAGGAAAATGGACAAGGGAGAGCCAGTGGTTGTAGTGTACCTGGACTTTCAGAAAGCATTTGATAAGGTCCCACATACGAGATTAGTGGGCAAAATTAGGGCACATGGTACTTGGGGTAGAGTGCTGACATGGATAGAAAATTGGTTGGCAGACAGGAAACAAAGAGTAGGGCTTAATGGGTCCCTTTCAGAATAGCAAACAGTGACTAGTGATGTACCGCAAGACTTGGTGCTGGGACCGCAGCCATTTACAATATACATCAATGATTTAGATGAAAGGATTAAAAGTAACATTAACAAATTTGCTGATGACATAAAGCTGGGTGGCAGTGTGAACTGTGAGGAGGATGCTATGAGCATGCAGGGTGACTTGGACAGGTTGGGTGAGTGTGCAGATGTATGGCAGATGTAGTTTAATGTGGATAAATGTGAGGTTATCCACTTTGGTGGCGAGAACAGGAAGGCAGATTATTATCTAAATAGTGTCAATTTGGGAAAAGAGGAAGTACAACGGGATATGGGGATGTTTGTTCATCAGTCAATGAAAGTAAGCACGCAGGTACAGCAGGCAGTGAAGAAAGCTAATGGCATGTTGACCTTCATAATAAGAGGAGTTGAGTATAGGAACAAAGAGGTCCTTCTGCAGTTGTACAGTGCCCTGATGTGACCACACCTGGAGTATTGTGTGCAGTTTTGGTCTCCAAATTTGAGGAAGAACATTCTTACTATTGAGGGAGTGCAGCGTAGGTTCACAAGGTTAATTCCCGGAATGGAGGGACTGTCATATGTTGATAGATTGGACCGACAGGGCTTGTATACACTGGAATTTAGGATGAGAGGAGATCTTATTGAAACAAATAAGATTATTAAGGGATTGGACACGCTAGAGGCAGGAAACATGTTCCCGATGTTGGGGGAGTCTAGAACCAGGGGCCACAATTTAAGAAGAAAGGGGTAGGCAGTTTAGAACGGCGATGAGGAAAAAACTTTTTCACCCAGAGTTGTGAATCTGTGGAATGCTCTGCCTCAGATGACACTGGAGGCCAATTCTCTGGATGCTTTCAAGAGAGAGTTATATAGAGCTCTTGAAGCGGAGTCAAGGGATATGGGGAGAAGGCTGTAACGGAGTACTGATTGTGGATGATCAGCCATGATCTCAGTGAATGGCAGTGCTGGTTTGAAGGGCCAAATGGCCTACTCCTGCACCTATTGGCTATTGTCTATTGTCTATTGTCTATCTCCTTCCTTGCCCACATCCAGAGACCCCAGCATTCCTTCCAGGTGAAACAGTGGTCCACATGTCCCTCCTCTAACCTCATCTACTGCCTCCGGTGTGGCCGATATGGTCTCCTGTACATTGGCGAGACCAAGTGCAGAATTTGCCGAACACTTGCATTCGGTCTACCAAAGCCAGCTGGATCTCCCGGTTGCTAACCATTTTAACTCCCCTTCCCATTCCCACATTGACCTTTCTGTCCTGGGCTTCCTCCACTGTCAGGGCGAGGCCACACGGAAAATGGAGGAACAGCACCTCATATTCCGCTCGGGTAGCTTACAACCCAATGGTTTGCTTCATTCCCGGGATGAAACTGGTCCTTGATTATGCTAGGGGTTGGTGGAGGACATAATTTCAAGGTTAGAAGGGCAAAGTTTAAAGGAGATGTGTGGGGCAAAATTTTAACAGAAAGGCTGGTGGGTGCCTGGAGGCAAATACGACAGTGGTGTTTAAGAGGCTTTTAGATAGGCACATGGATATGCAGAGGATGGAGGGATATGGATAATGTGCAGGCAAGTAAGGGTTGGTATGGGCATCATGTTCAGCACAAACATTGTGGGCTGAAGGGCCTCTTCCTGCGCTGTACTGTTCTAAGTTCTAAATGGTCTAAGTGGCGTTTAAGAGGCTTTTAGGTAGGCCATGGATGTGCAGGGAATGAAAGGATTTGGATCACATGCAGGCAGAGGAGGTTAGTTGATGTACTGAAGATAGATGCTGGAGTAACTCAGTGTGTCAGGCCGTATCTCTGGAGAAAAGGAAAAGGTGACGTTTTGGGTCGGAACCCTTCTTAATGTCTATTTTTTTTAAATATGCACGGAACTATTTTTTGTTCTTAATTATGGGTTTTACATAGTAATACGTTTACTATGACCACGGGGGAAAATGGAGGAGGTCTAGCCGATTTTTGTGCCTTCCACCACAGTGATGAATGCTGTGGTGGATGTTTGTGTTAAATTTTTAGTGTGTTTTTGTGTGTTCTTTATCATTGTACCGCTGCTGGCAAATTCATTTCACTTGCACTTTATGTGCAATGTGACGAATAAAACCGTATTGTATTGTTTACATATACTGTTGCACTGCTGCAAGTAAGAATTTCACTGTTCCGTTTCGGGACATACGACAATAAAACACTCTTGGTTCTTGACTCTCCTGATCATATTTGGCACAGGCATTGTGGGCTGAAGGGCCTGTTCCTGAGCTGTATTGTTCTATGTTCTATGTTTATTCAACCAACCACAGATGCTGCCTGACCTGCTAAAAAAATTTCGGTATTTTCTGTTTTCTTTTCATTATATTTCAGGTACCCAGACTGTGGCATCTTGCTTCCTGACTACGATTGTCCCGTTTTGCTCTTTGGAGACAAGATTATTTTGCAAAGTTCAAGCTCATACACTGAATAGCTTTTGCACACAAAAGCTTATTTCAACCAGTAATAAGGATGAACCACATTCATTACGGAAGCACAGATTTGCTCAGTGTATTAGAATTTAATTAAAGTCTACATGAATAATGCTGCAATTCAGTGTTAGAATTATAGTGATACCAAAACTAATGATACAATTATGTTGGTACAACTTATTGTGGTTATTGTTGCATAATACAGGATAAATTAGCATTTACATAACAAAAATGACTTGCATTGCAACATTTCAGGACATGTTGCAGCTTTTTCCCTGCAAGTGTTTACTTTAGAGATACGGCGCAGAAACAGAGTTTCGCACCGACCAGCGATCTCTGTTACACCAGCACACTCTACACAAGGGAGAATTAAAAATGTTTTCCTGAAGCCAATTAATCTACAAACCCGCACATCTTTGGAGCGTGGGAGGAACCCAGAGCTACCAGAGAAAACCCACATGGTCACGGGGAGAAAGTACAAACTCTGTACAGACAGCACCCATGGTCTGGATTGAACCTGTAAGGCAGCAACTCTACCACTGCACCACTTTAAGTGTTTAATTGTCTTTTTTTTTTAGATACAGCGAGGAATCATGCCCATTGGCCCACCGAATCCGTGTCGACCAGTGAACACTCGTACACTACTTCTATCTTACACACTAAGGACAATCTTACAAAAATCAGTTAAGCGATTAGATTACATTCTCCCTGTGATTGCGTGGGTTTCCCCAAGTTCCCCCTACATTCCAATAGCGTGCCTGTTTGTAGGTCAATTTGCCCTCTGTAAATTGCCCCTAGTGTGTATGGAGTGGTTGAGAAACTGGGATAACATAGAACTAGTGTGAACGGGTGATTGGTGGTCAGCGTGGGCTCGGTGGGCCGAATGGCCTGTTTCCAAGATGCTTCTCTAAACTCTAAAGACTTAAAATAATCACACTCAGTTATTTTTTTCTGATCATTGAGCATTGACTTTCCCTGACTCCAAAAGCAATAATAAATTGTTGGGTTTTGTACGTTTATACAATTGTACAATTGAGTTTGCACATTCTCCCTGTGACCTGTGACGTTGGTTTTCCCAGGGTTCTCTGGTTTCCTCCCAACCTCCAAAGACATACATGTTTGTAGGTTAATTGGCTTTGCTAAAGATTGTAAATTGTCAATAGTGTGCAGGATAGTGCTAGTGTATGGGGATCGCTGGTCGGCATGGACTCGATGGGCTGAAGGGCCTGCTGCCACACTCTAAGTTAAAACAAATTAAACTAAACAAAAAATCTTTAGAATATTCTATTTCATTTACCAGGTGGTCTGGTAAAATAAAGAAACTGGATTTGAGTTTGCTAAGACATTTAACCTGCCATTTCTAATCATGGATTTTTCAAATTAGGTTTTGATATATTAAACTGTTCTGGACACACTGGTGGTAACACCCACAAAACATGTTTTGATCACCATACAGAACTTCTATTACAGTGAACAATTCATATTCCTCCAAAATTGAATTTAAATGTAACATTATCTTTGGAAATGCTTTCCATTTGATCAAGCTCTTTTGCTAGATCTTCCCTGATAAATGTTGATGGCATCTAACAATATTTGGAAATCTCAAGGCTTCTCTGAAATAGAAAATGATGGTTTTGATCAGTCACTGAAAATGGATTTGTTTTTTTAATGAGTATTTATCAAACCACCAGCATCAGAACATTATGTTTCCCCACATCTCTCTCTGCTGCCCTTCCACGCTGCATACTCCACACTCAACTAAAACACTGCTGCCTATTTGCTTTCATAAGTTCATAATTTCATAAGTCGTACGATCCAAATAAGTTCATTTGGCCCATCGAGTCCACTCCGCCATTCAATCATGGCTGATCTATCTTTCCCTCTCAACCCCATTCTCCTACCTTCTCCCCATAACCTTTGACACCCGTACTAATCAAACCATGTTTCCAGAACCATGGTATTCTTGCCTCATCTCCGTGGATTGTCACCTTGTCATGGTGGAGAAGCGTGTGTGGTCTTGAGATCCTGTCTGGAGCTAAGCTCCTGGTAGAGTCACCATGGCAGTAAGGTCAAGGGGGAGGTCTCTGACAAAGAGTAATCCAACCAAGAACTCAAAACCTCCAAAATCATCGGGACTTCTCTTCCTTCAATCCGGGACATTGCGTGCAAACGTTGCTTGTCCAAGGCCAACAGCATTATAAAAGACCCCATACATCTCCATCATGGACTGTTCACTCTGCTGCCCTCGGGCAAAAGGTATCACTGTCACACAGAGAGTGGTGAATCGCTGGAATTCTCTGCCACAGAAGGTAGTTGAGGCCAGATCATTGGCTATATTTAAGAGGGAGTTAGATATGGCCCTTGTGGCTAAAGGGACCAGAAGGTATGGAGAGAAGGCAGGCACGGGATACTGAGTTGGATGATCAGCCATGATCATATTGAATGGCGGTGAAGGCTCGAAGGGCCGAATGGCATCTATTTCTATGTTTCTATGTTTCTATGTTTCTATAAGGAGCAGAACGGCCAGGTTCTGCAACAGCTTCTTCCCCCGAGCCATCAGACTCGTGAATTCCATATAATGTGCCGCCACTATTATCTATTTTATCTTTTTATCTATTTTATCTATTTTATCCTTTTGTTATTTAATGTTGCACGGTGAGCCAGATGCAACTAAATTTCGTTCAGATTTGCATTTGTTGGTGTATTTTTGAATGACAATATAGTATTTGATTGATTGATTGAACGGTGGAACAGGTGGAAGATGATGGCTGACCTTAGTGGAGCGTCACAAAGGCTGGGAAGGCGGATGAAGGCTGCAGCAGAAAAGGGTCTCCGGTCGTCTTGGACTCCATGCCACTGGATACAGACCCAGATCTGTCAAGGACGGTGTGGTGGCTGTCTGTGCACCAGTCTCCCCACGTTAAACAAAGTCACGCACAGGCGTACTCCATGAGAGGACAGTCATACTCGTTTCGAGTGACCGCCAATGATGATGATGATGGTGCTTGCCTTCATAGGTCGTGGTATTGAGCATAAGTATCAGGAAGTCATGATGTATGTCTCCATACTACATGACTCCATATTGTAAGAAAACTTAAATCAGTCTTTGCACAATTTTGGTGATGTGTCACAGAGTCAAAAGTTAACAATGTTACTTTCAATTAATGTTGTGATTCTTTTTATTATTTGAATACGCTTTCTTGGATGGGTAGCCTTGATTTGATACCGAATTTGACATAGTTGAGAACTGATTGCATATTTGTGTTTGAATTACAATGAAAGGCACAACCTGCTATTTTGACTAATGAAGTAATATCACCGTTACATTCCTATTTTCATTAGTGCTATCAATTTCATGCGCTTTATTACTATTAATCTTTTGGAAATAAGCAAATTTGTTGCCGACTTGATCCAAATTCCTCTGCCATTAAATTGCAGCCGGAAAATGCAGATTACAAGGGGAAAAAGGATAGGATTTGATTGCATCAAATTAAAATCCTTTTTTTGCCACGTAAAGCTGTCAAGATTGCACAGAAACTGTTCGAGTTGAGCCCTTTCCCATTTTTATGTGGCAGGCACCCAGAATCTAAAGCTGGTCATAGAAAGAAAATCATTGCATCGCGCTAAAATGAACCAAAACAGCTAAATTAATGAACCCGCTCCCTCATCCAGTTAGGCAACACCAAGCACCCTCCGGTGAAAGATGCCAGGAATTAATTTGTGGCAAAGAAGGCTTACGCCACAAATGCCCACACAGGGACAAGACTCACGCACATAGACTCCAGCCATAGTTATTGAGTCATACAGCATGGAAACAGGCTCTTCAACCCAACTTGCACATGCCGACCAACATGCCCCATCTACACTCGGCCCACCTGCCTGCGTTTGGCCCATATCCCCCTAAACCTGTCCTATTCAGGTACCTGTCCAAATGTCTTTTAAATGCTGTTATAGTTTCTGCCTCCACTACCTCCTCCAGCAGCTCGTTCCACCACCCTCTGCGAGAAAAAGTTGCTCCTCAGATTTCTATTAAATCTTTCCCCCCTCACCTTAAACCTATTATCCTCTGGCTCTTGATTCCCCTACTCTGGGTAAAAGGCTGTGCATTTACCCGATCTATTCCCTCATGAATTTCCCTCATGTGCCAACGTGGCGGGCATGTTATTTACACAGAGAGTGGTGGAGGCTGGAACTGCCAGGGGTGGTGGTGGAGACAGATTGAATGGTGGTGTTTAAGCAACTTTTAAATAGACACATGGATATCCAGGGAATGGAGGGATATGGATCACGAGGAGGCAGAACAGTTTGGTTTAATTTGGCAGCATGCTTGGTACAGACATTGTGGGTGGAAGGGCGTGTTCCTGAACTGTACTGTTCCACAGTATGTCTTATTTTCAACCTGTAATACCTCTTTACCTGACCAACCCATGCAGGGGAGCGCAGTGGCGCAGCGGTAGTGTTGCTGCCTCACAGCGCTAGAGACCCAGGTTCAATCCTGACTATGGGTGCTGTCTGTACAGAGTTTGTACGTTCTCCGTGATTTGCGCGTGTTTTCTCCGGGTGTTCCAGTTTCCTCCAACACTCCAAAGATGTACAGGTTTGTAGGTTAACTAGCTTGGTTAAATTGTAAATTGTCCCTAGTGTGGGTGGGATAGTGTTAGTGTGCGGGGATCGTGGTTCGGTGCGGACTCGGTAGGCCGATGGGCCAGTTTCCGCAACGTATCTCGAACTATACTAAACTAGACCCATCAAATCCTCCTTTAGGCATGAATGATTCCATTAGACCATCCCATAACCTTACTGATTAAAGTAGTATTTCCAAAAAATTAATTACAGCAACTTGAAGATTATTCCATCAGCCATAGTTTCTGTCACCTAATCTATCATGCGGTTTTACAGTGATATCCCAATCAAGTTATTTCATGTTTTAATTAGAAAGTTCACAGTATGTTATTAATCCAAATAATGTGGTCAGTTTGTGCGAAGAATCTTTAATTGTAATTAAGTGTTGCGCAAGAGGACAATTGCAACAACTCACTAGATCTGTCACAGGAGGCCTCTACTGAATATCTCAATCCCAAGGTCATTCACTTGAATTAGTTCCTTGGGTAACTGACTAAAGATAGGGAGGTCACACTGTTGATACACACCGTTATGGCCTTTAGCAGTCAGAGTATTGAGTACAGAATGTGTAGGAAGGAACTGCAGAAGCTGGTTTATACCAAAGATAGATACATAACTTTTTTTCAGCCACTTACCTCGACGGAGATGCAATGTTTATCCTTGTCGCATCTCCGTCCCCACCTGTGGATTGGTGCGGCCTTTCCTGGAGACCGGCCCAGAGCATCAATCCGCGAGTGTGGAGCGGGCTTACCATCATGGAGCGGGCGATCTTTTCACTGTGGTGGATGTCCATATTAAATTGTGTTAAATGGTATCTGCCTTTCACTTAATGTGACTGTATGGCAACTCAAATTTCACTGAACCTTACTCGGCTAAGTGACAATAAACACGAACATGAACTTGAACTTGAAAAGCTAGAGTAACTCAGCGGATCAGGCAGCATCTCTGGAGAAAAGTAGTAGATTGGGTTTCGGGTCGAGACCCATCCGAAGAAAGGTCTCAACCCAAAACGCCACCTATTCCTTTTTTCCAGAGATGCTTCCTGACCCGCTGAGTTACTCCAGTTTTCTTGTGTCTGCATTGAGTATAGAAGCTGGGATGTCATGCTACAGTTGTACAAGCATTTGGTGAGTCCGCATTTAGAGTACTGTGTTCAGTTTTGATCACCCTGACATAGGAAAGACGTTGTGAAGCTGGAAAGGGCGCAGAGATAATTTACAAGGATATTGCCAAGACTCGAGGGCCTGAGCTATAAGCAGAGATTGGGCAGTCTAGGACTTTATTTCCCGGAGCACAGGAGGCTGAGAGGTGGTCTTTTAGAGGTGTATAAAATCATGATGGGATAGATAGGGCAAATGCTCAGAGTGTTTTAACCAAAGTAGGAGAATCAAGAACATGAGGTTTAAGGTGAGAGAGAAAAGATTTAATAGGAACCTGAGGGCCAACTTTTTCACAGAGTGAGGTTGGTGTATGGAACGAGCTACCAGAGGAAGGTGCGATATCAAAAGTTGAAGCAGGTGTGATAACAACATTTAAGATAATTGGACAGGTACACAGGTAGGAATGGCCTAGAGGGATATGGGCCAAACACAGGCATGTGGGACTAGTGTGGAT
This sequence comes from Okamejei kenojei, assembly GCA_035221665.1. Lineage (NCBI taxonomy): Eukaryota > Metazoa > Chordata > Chondrichthyes > Rajiformes > Rajidae > Okamejei > Okamejei kenojei. The sequence continues at coordinate 36,695,395 of CM069134.1, forward strand.
GGGGCACTTTGGTCAGCATGGACAAGTTGGGTCGAAGGGCCTGTTTCCACGCTGTGTCATTATGACCCGATGACTACAGCTCGGCCTTCAAGACCATCATCCCCTCCAAACGTACTGTAGATCACAGAGAACTGTGTCACGGGGAGAACGTACAAGCTCCGTAGAGGCAGCACCAGTAGTCAGGATCGAACCCGGGTCTCTGGTGTTATGGGGCACCAGCTACACCGCTGCACCACTCAGCTACCCCTGTAAGCAAACAAGACCTCAAACATTGCTCACACACCTTAAAGAACTCCTCATTGACATTTTGAAGAATATACTGCACCTGCTAATGTTGAGACTTCATTTAAAGAATTGATTTTTGGTTTCTGATCTTAGCTCGACTTCATTAACAGCATAAATCCTGGTGTTCATCACCATTGGCCTCCAAGCTTTGAGTTGTTGATTAAAACAGATGCAATCCACCCTCCCACCCCGCCCCTTCATTTGGCCTCTGCTTCTGTAATGCGTGATGCAGTTTTATAGGACTTTATTTTAGGCTGCATTGGAATATTGCATGCAGTTATGGACACCTATTTACAGGAATGATGTGGAGGTTTTGGGAAAGATTCACAGGAGGTTTAGGTTGTCATAGACCACACAACAGTACAGCATAAGATTGAGGGGGGATCTTATAGAAACTTACAAAATTCTTAACGGGTTGGACAGGCTAGATGCAGGAAGACTGTTTACAGGAATAAACTGTAAATTTTCCTGCATCTAGCCAGTCCAATCCTTTAAGAATTTTATATCTAGTGGGTGAGCTGCATCCAAGACCACAAGAAATTGCAGAGAATTGTGGACGTAGCCCAGACAATTCAACCTCCTTTCCATTGACCTCACGCTGCCTCAGCAAGGCCACCAGCATGATCAGGACCAGCCTCACTCCAGTCACTCCCTCTTCTCCTCTCTCCCATCGGGCAAGATGTATAGAAGTGTGAAAACGCATACCTCCAGATTCAGGGACAGTTTCTTCCCAGCTGTTATCAGGCAACTGAACCATCCTACCATCAACGAGAGAGCGGTCCTGAACTACTATCTACCTCATTGGAGACCCTTGGTCTATCTTTGATCTGACTCTACTGGCTTTATCTTGCACTAAACGTTATTCACACTAATCTCTTTATCGTGTATCTGTACATTGTGGACCGCTTGATTGTAATCATGTATAGTCTTTCCGCTGACTGGTTAGCACGCAACTAAAGCTTTTCACTGTACCTCGGTACACGTTACAATACACAAAACTCAAACTCATATGGAACAAGCTGCCAGAGGTGGTAATTGAGGCAGTATAATGACAACATTTAAAAGACATTTAGAGGGAAATAGTCCAGTCACAGGCAAATGGGACTAGCTTAAATGGGGCATCTTGGTCAGCATGGATGAGTTGGGCCAAAGGGCCTGTTTGGGTTCAGTATAACTATGACTTTAATCTTTCATCCGAGTGGCAATGATATTTCGAGGATGACTGTACCTTAACATCCAGTGATGTTAATTTTGTATAAAACATACTCAAGAGAATGTTATCATTTTATTATTATGATGAAATACCCACAATGGAACTCTCGCTATAATGAAAGCATTATCTTGAGGACAATACTGAACTGAAGAAATTAATATATTCATTTTAAGAGCGACCGGTCCTTTCTAAAACAAAGATCGCCAGCTCCCCGGCACATTAGTGTTGTCTGCGAGAATGAAAAGCAAAAGCAAAGAAGATTTACTTTAAGTTTTAGAGAAACAGCACGGAAACAGACCCTTCCGCCCACTGAGGCCGTGCCGAGCAGCGATCACACCGCACACTAGCACTATCCTACACACACTCTGGACAATTTTACAACATACCAAAGCCAATTAACCTACAAACCTGTATGTCTTTGGAGTGTGGGAGGAAACCAGAGCACCCGGAGAAAACCCATGAGGAGAACGTACAAACTCCGTACAGACAGCACCTGTAGTCTGGATTAAACCTGGGTCTCTAGCGCTGTGAGGCAGCAACTCTACCGATGCGTCATTGTGCCAGCCCTGGTAATACATGATTACTATTGAGCCATCCACAGTGCGCAGATACATGATAAAGGGAATAACGTGAATAACGTCTAGTGCTGTCTGTACAGTGTTTGTACGTTTAATTGGCTTCTGTAAATTGACCCTAGCGTGCAGGATAGAACTAGTGTACGGGTGGTCGCTGGTTGGTGCGGACTTGGTGAGCCAAAGGGCCTGTTACCATGCTGAATCTCCCAGAAAAAATTGTGCCACACGCAAGTATAACAGGGAGTACAAAAAGTATCAGAGCTCAGAATATAGTGTTACAGCATAGTGTTCAAGAGAAAAAAGTACAAGATCTGCAAGTAGGTTGGTTGGAAGATCACAGCTACACCCTAGCTTATGGGAGAACCATTCAGTAGTCTGATAACAGTGAGGAAGAAGCTCTTCAGAACATAGAACAGTACACCACAGGAACGCGCTATTTGGCCCACAATGTTTCTGTTGAACACGATGACAAGCTGTAGTGTAGAAATGAAGAACTGCAGATGTTGGTTTAATCCAAAGAAGAAATAAAGTGCTGGTGCAACGGGTCAGACAGCATCTCTGGAGAAAAAGGATAGGTGAAATTTTCAGGTCAGGATCCTTCTTCAGATCGCTAAACTGATCTTGTCTGTCTGTACATGGTCCATCGCCCTCTATTCCTTACACTTCCATGTGCCTATCTGGAAGTTTCTTAAACAGTGCAGTGGCGCAATGGTAGAGTTGCTGCCTTAGAGCGCCGGAGACCCGGGTTCTACCCTGACCACGGGTGCTGTCTGCGCAGAGTTTGCACGTTGTACGTGATTTCAAGCTTTTGTACCTTCTGCCTGACGGCTCCTTACACACTGAAACAATCTGACGATTCCCTTTCCATCATTGATATTTAATCCTAGTGCCGGTGCGTGTGAATGAATTAGTTCACAGGGACCAGCTTATTATTATTTAAATTCTGAATTAAAATGTCACAGAAGGAAAATCCCTTGCTGAGCCCGTGAACCAGAGAGAATCAGTGTTTCTTACCACACTGAAGAGGTCTTTGTGCTTGTTGGATCAGCCATAGTTCAGTGAACAGCTCTTGCATGGGACATTTGGATTGCAACACTCATTGTTTAGTTTAGTTTAGTTTATTGTCATGTGTACCTAGGTACAGTGATATGCTTTTTTTGTTGCATGCCATCCAATCGGCAAAAAGACAATACTTGATTACAATCGGGGATTACAGTCGGGGGAATCGACAACCGGAGGATATCGGTTTAAGGTGAAGGGGAAAAGATTTGATAGGAATCTGAGGGGTAACCTTTTCACACAATGGGTTGTGGATGTATGGAACGAGCTGCCTGAAGAGGTAGTTGAGGCAGGGACTATTGCAACGTTTAAGAGACAATTAGACAGGCACGTGGATGGGATAGGTTTAGAGGGATATGGGCCATACGCAGGCAGATAGGACTAGTGTAGATGGGACATGTTGGTCGGTGTGGGCAGGTTGGGCTGAATGGCCTGTTTCCACACTGTATGTCCCTATAACTATGACTCTAATCAAGCCATCCACAGTGTCCAGATACATGATAAAGGGAATAACATTTAGTGCAAGATAAAGCCCAGTAAAGAACTGATTAAAGATAGTACAATGGTCTCAATGAAGTAGATGGTAGGTCTACATGGAGATAGGATTGCCTGATATCAGCTGGGAAGAAACTGTACCTTTTGCCTGATGGGAGAGGGGAGAAGAGGGAGTGACCAGGATGAGACTGCAGGATGAGACTGGTCCTTGATTATTCTGGTGGCCTAGCCAAGGCAGCGTGAAGCGGTGATGGAGTTAATGGATTGTGTGTGATGGTCTGGACTGTGTCCGCAATTCTCTGCAACTTCTTGTGGTCTTGGATAGGAGCTGTTCCTAAACTATGCAGTGATGCAACCTGATAAAATGCTTTCTATGCCTCATTTGTAGAAGTTGGTGAGGATTGTTGGGGGACTTGCCGTACTTCCTAAGCCTTCGAAGGAAGTAGAGGAGTGGTGACCTTTCTTGGCCATTTCTTCGATATGGCTAGTCCAGGAAAAGTTGCTGGTGATATTTACTCCTGGAAACTTGATGCTAGGTAATACTTTGAAATAATTCCATGGCCCCCAAGTTTTGTTATTGTTGGAAAAATCTCTCTAATATATCAAGATTCAAGATTCAATTTAATTGTCACATGTACCAATTAAGGTACAGTGCAATTTGAGTTACCATACAGCCATACTAAGTTAAAAGCAAAACTACACACAGCACATAAAATAAAGTTTAACATAAACATCCACCACAGTGGAATCAACATTCCTCACTGTGATGGAAGGCAATAAAGTTCAGTCATCTTCCTCCTTTGTTCACCCATGGACGGGGCCTTTGAACGGGGCCTTTGACGGTCCGATGTTCAAGCCCTCTCGTCGGGATGATGGAAACTCCAGTGTCGGGACGGGTCGGAACACTCTGCGGCATGGAGCTCCCGAGTCGGCCGCTTCTTACCGGAGACCGCTGCTTCACGGTGTTAAAGTCCACAGGCCCCGCGGTCGGAGCTCCAGCGCTGGCGATCCTCGGCAAAACACTTCTGGCTTCGCAATGGTATGTCCGCACTGCACCCGCGGCTTGAAGCTCCGGGCCGGTCTCCAGGAAAGGCCACACCACTCCACGTTGTAGACCGTGAAGGGGGGGGGGCGGAGATGCAACACGGAGAAAACTTGCATCTCCGTCAAGGTAAGTGACTGAAAAAGGTTCTCCCCGCACCCCCCACATAAAACACACCAAGATACATTAAAACAAACATTCAAGACATACTTAAAATAATAAAAACAGAGAAGGGACATGACAGACTGCTGGCGAGGCAGCCATTACCCAGTTTCAAGTATTTTCCCAAACCTTTTTGGCTAATTGAAACTGTTTGCATCATTCTCTCAGACAACACATGCTAGATCACAGCTCAGTGAAATCAGAATGAAGTTCTTTCATCTATCGCTCTGGGTTTTTTAGCCAATATCTTTAATCTGGCTACCGATTTCTTTGCCAACTCTCCACTGCCTGAGTCAGAAAGAAAATGCCACAGGATCCTTAGAGCCTCAGCCAGAACGAAAATTAAGTTGTTTCTGAGTCTGAAAATAAATGTAATCTTGCCTCAATTTTTAGATCAGATAGAGTAAGCAGCCGCCAATGCCATTAGCTGAAATCTATACTGCTCCAATAGCACTGTTAATTCAATTAGTTCGCAATTAACAATTTTCATTGAAGTCAACATTTAATGGCTTACATCAGCACTTTTGCAGGCACGCTTAACTTCGCCACAGCATTTGTAACGGAAAGCAAAATGGATTGATTTGTTTTATTTTATCAATTCATGCAACCTTTTGAAATCTCTCTGCAAACAGTATAGAAGCGTTGAGGTTGGGATAAGGCCTGGATAGAGTGGATGCGGAGAGGATGTTTCCACTAGTGGCAGACTCTAGGATCAGAGGGCACAGACTCAGAATGAAAGGGCGTACTTTTAGGAAGGAGATGAGGAGAGTTTCTTTAGTCAGAGGGTGGTGAATCTATGGAATTCATTGCCACAGACAGCTGTGGAGGCCAAGTCAATGGCTATTTTTAAGGCGGAGATTGATAGATTCTTGATTAGTACGGGCGTCAGGATTATGGGGAGAGACAGGAGAATGGGGTTGAGAGGGAAATATAGATCAGCCATGATTGAATGTCAGACTAGACCTGATGGGCCGAATGACCTAAATCTGCTCCTATAACTTATGAACTGTAGACATGAAATGTTGGAGTGATTCAGTTGGTCAGGCAGCATCTCTGGTGAAAATGGATAGGTGATGTTCAGGTCAGGACCCTTCTTCAGACATCCATTTACTCCAGAGATGCTGCCTGACCCACTGAGTTACTCCAGCATTTTGTGTCTATCAGTATAAAATAGCATCTGCAATTCCTTTTTATTAGAAGTTGGGATATTTTGCTACAGTTCTAGAAGACATTGGAGAGACCGCATTTGGAGCATTGTGTTCAGTTTTGGTCACCCTGCTACAGCCTGGATGTTATTAAATTGAAAAGGCTTCAGAGAAGATTTACGAGGATCTAAGGGGCATCTAGGGAGCGCTGCACTGACAGCAGCCTCTGCCTGCAGCCCGTTTGTTTTTACATCTTTTTTTTATTTTTAGTCCGTTAAAAGTCTGTCTTGGGGGGAAACGTTAACTTTTATATGTGGGGGAGGGGGGCAGGGTAAGGGGGAAACTAACTCCCAGTCACTTCCACCACGCGGCCTACCTCCTGGATCCGAGCGACCTTTCCTGCCGGGGACCGGGAACCAGACCAGAGCTGCAACAGCGGCGGCGCTGGAGTCACCGCGGAGCTGGCGTTGCCTACCTGGGTCGCCGTTGGAGCTCCTGAGCTTTGGGCCGCTGCTCCAACATCATGGAACTCTGGTTTGGAGAGCTCCCAACGCGGGTGGCGCTGAACACCATGGAGTCCTGGGGCCCTTTGCCGAGGGCCTCCAGCGTTGTGTCTCCACCCGGCGCGGCCTGCGGACTTTGGGAGCCACGGACTCTGGTAGGAGGTGGCCGACTCGAGGTCCAGGCCGCTGTGGACGTCCCCCAGCCCCGACGTCGGACTTGCATCACCCCGCCGAGCGGGCCTGAACATCGGGCCACCCGTAGTGGCGACTGCGGAGGGCTCGGGGAGGCCCCGACCACGGGTGAACAGTGGGGAACATCAGGGGAAGAGGCTGACTTTGGTGCCTTCCCTCACAGTGGGAAACCTTGATCCTGCTGTGAGGGGATGTTTTATGTTGAATTTCTACTCCATGTTGTGTTCTTTATTTTTTACTGTATGGCTGTATGGTGGTTTCAAGCCACGGGTGCCTAGCCAGATGCAACTAAATTTAAAGTGGCACTTTCTTCCCAATAACCCTCTCTGGCTTAACCCCTCCCTTCACCACCTCCAGTTTAAATTCCAGTAGGAATATTTTGGAGGACCAAGTAACCAAGAACCAAGAACTAAGAGGATGTTGGCCGGACCCAACGGCCTGAGCTACAGGAAGAGGATGGGCAAGCTAGGACTTTATTCCTTGGAGCGCAGGAGAGTGAGGGGGTGATCTTATGGAGGTGTGTAACATCATAAGGGTAATAGATACGGTAAATGCAGGTTCTTTTACCCAGAATAGGAGAAACATGAACCAGAGGACATAGCTTTAAGGTGAAGGGGGAAAGATTTGATAGGAACCTGAGGGACAACTTTTTCCACACAGAGGGTGGTGGGTGTATGGAAAGCTGCTAGAGGAGGTAGTTGAGTCAGGTACTATAAGACATTTGGAACAGGTACATGGACAGGAAAGGTTTAGGTGGGATATGGGCCAAACGCAGGGAGGTGGGACTAGTGTAGACGGGGCATCTTGGTCAGCATAGGCAAGCTGGAAGTATCCTCAGCTATTTCTGCTACCACCACCATCTCCTGCGACAAGTGATGGCTTCCACTGATTGTCGCCGGAAGCTTGCGTCCTTCTCAGGACGGACGATGACAGCGAGGTCAACATTTGTAACAAGATGGACACGAAAAGCAGAAGTAGGCACTACCATGCACTTGTTTCTTTTGTGTTTATTAGTAGACTCCTCACCCAGAGGAAACACAGCCTATCTATCCACCCTGTCAGAAATCCGTAAATTTTACTTTAGAGATACATCATGGAAAAAGGGGCCATCAGCCGACTGGGTCCATGTCAACCATCAGACAAGTGGCACAGCACCTGATACAGGAACAGCTATTTTTCGACAACACTCACTAGTTCTATGTTATCCCACTCCCTGCACACTCGGGGCATTTTAGAGAGGGTCATTTAACCTGCAAACCTGTACATCTTTGAGAAGAAGCCGGAGCACCCGGAGGAAACCCACACACACAGACACCACCTGAGGTCAGGATCAACCCCGTGCCTCCGGGACTGTGAGGCAGCGTCTCTACCACTGTGCTGCTTTGACCCCCTAATCATACGCCTTTAACAAGACCAATTCTTCAGGCCTGAAAGACTTGAAACATTTTTATAAAATTATGTTTTTCTAAACCCAAGGCTTACTCAATCTCAATCACTTGACAAAAGCAACCATATCCTGCAGAGACACAGAGTGCTGGAGTAACTCAGCAGGTCAGGCAGCAACTCTGGAGAAATAGGATGGGTGACATTTCGGGTTGGGACCCTTCTTCAGAATATGAAGAAGTCTGAAGAAGGATCCTGACCCGAAACGTCAACCGTCCTTTTTCCCAAAGATGCTGCCTGACCTGCAAAGTTCCTCCAGCACTTTGTGTCTATCTTCAGTATAAACTAGCACCTGCAGTTCCTATGAGTTGATTTAAGCTGACTTTAGGGTATTGTCATGCATACCATGGTACAGTGAAAACCTTTTGTTATGTGCTAACCAGTCAGCGGAAAGACAATACATGATTACAATCGAGCCATCCACACATACAGGATAAAGAAAATAACGTGAATATCGTTTAGTGCAAGATAACTCCACTAAAGTCCAATGAAAGATAGTCTGTGGGTCGCCAATGAGGTAGATTGTAGCTACCTAGTTGTGGTAGGATGGTTCAGTTGCCTAATAACAGCTGGGAAGAAACTGTCCCTGAATCAGGAGGTGTGCGTTTACACACTTCTGTACCTCTTGCCCAATGGGAGAGGGGAGAAGGGGGAAATGGCCAGGGTGTGACTTCTCCTTGATGATGCTGCTGGCCTCTCCGAGGCAGCGTAAGATATAAATGGAGTCAATGGAAGGGAGGTTGGTGTGTGTGATGGTCTGGGCTCACACAAACCAAACTACTTTCCCTTGATACAAATCCTGATTATTCTTTTTTTTTAATTTTCCTGTATTTTTTAATGATTCTTTTGGAAAATTGCATAATTAAGCAAAGAGGCATGAGGTAGCTTTGATAACCATTTTTCTCAAACCTCTGCAACAGAGAAAAATACTGGCCGCTTAAATAATACGGAGCTAATTAAAAATACAACAAACCATAGCAACAAATGTTAGAGCTTTTTATAATTTAGTGTATCCAATTAAAATAAAGTACTCATGTTAATTCAAAATGAGTGCTAATTCGATAGAGAGTTTTAAATTACATGTTTATGCACTGTATTCAAATAAATGCAACCTCTATGGACTAGTTTAGCCAGAGTGTAGTGGCCAAATCAGCAGTGGTCAAACTCTCTATAACTGATTGAAGTTATTTCCAATCTTGCTACACTTTGAGGTAGTCTCCTGTGATTGCACCGCCAATACATACACACTAGGGCACAGTGGCGCAGCGGTAGAGTTGCTGCCTTACAGCGCCAGAGACGCAGGTTCAATCCTGACCACGGGTGCTGCATGTACGGAGTTTGCACGTTCTCCCTGCGGCCGCATGGGTTTTCTTTGGATGCTCCGGTCTCCTACCACACTCCAAAGACGTGCAGGTTTGAAGGTTAATTTGCCCCTGGCGTGTGTAGGATAGTGCTAATGTACAGGGTGATCGCTGGTCGGCGGTGGACCGAGGGGTCTGTTTCCATGCTGTATCTCTAAAGTAAAGTAACTAAAGTAACTGTTAGGGAAATCAATATTCGTCATGTCTCATTTTCTCTACATTTTTTCTAATATCAAGGAACCCTTGCAGGCCCTCTCTCTCTCCATTCCTCCCCCACCCTGGTCATCCTGCTAGTTCCACAGTTTGCATCCACATATCCCTTCGATATTCCTTTCCCACAGCCAACAATGGACCGTTGTGGGCTCCACCTTTCCTTGGTCATTGGTGCTGGCTCTGATTTGTTCTGAACAGTTCTCATACCTCTTGTTTCCCTCTCCCCTGACTCTCAGTCTGATGAAGGGTCTCGACCCGAAACGTCACCTATTCCATTTCTCCAGAGATGCTGCCTGACCCGCCGAGTTACTCCAGCATTTTGGTGGAGTCTATCTTCGGTGTAAACCAGCATCTGCAGTTCCTTCCTACATATCAATAGCCCAGAAATAGATACTAGGTGCTGGAGTAACTCAGTGGGTCAGGCAGCATCTCTGGAGAATCAATAGCCTAGATGTGGGCTAATCATAACATGGTTGAATCTGCTTGGCTGGTACATGAAGATCACCGCGGCTAACACTACGTGGAAGATTAATGGGCTTGTCCCACTTAGGCGATTTTTCTTGGCGACTGTCATAGTCGTAGCAGGTCACCGAAAAACCGGCGACTGGACCCCCCAATGACAATGTCTACAACAATCTACCACCTAATCGACGTCAAGCTATGGCAAGCTACCGACAACCGACGACCCATTAGGACGTCTACCTACGACCTCACTTACAACAACCTACGACCACACAGGCGACAACATATGGCCCTATCGGCGACAACCGAAGACAATTCAGTCGCCGGTACCCGTCGCAGGTTGACGTAGTTGACGTAGGTAGCCGCCAATGAAATTCACCAAAGTCAGCACCCGGCGACAATCTACATCATCCTGGCGACAACCTACAACACCACCTATGTCAGGCTACGCTCAATGGCGTCAAGCCGACTGTCACCAAAATGATTAGAACATTTCAAAATCCAGCAGCGACGAGAAAAACTTTACGATTCTTTGGGCGACTGAGGAGACTACTCACGCCCATACAGGCGACGCCCCGGCGACCATATGGTGACAGCCTAGTCACCTGTAGTTGCCTAAAAAAATCGCCTAAGTGGGACAGGGGCATAACTGCATTGATGGTGTCAGTGTGAGAGATTTGTACGTGCCCAAACATCAAGTCATTTTGTGCATCATCAGCCAGGTCTTGGAAACTCACAAATAAATGTTAGTCCCTGCTGCATAAGGTTTTAGACACAAGAGAGAATCGTGGCCATTGGAGTACTGTGTGCAGTTCTGGTCGTCCCATTACAGGTAGGACGTGGAGGCTTTGGAGAGGAAACCAGGTTTACCAGTAACATAGAAACATAGAAAATATATGCAGGTGTAGGCCATTCGGCCCTTCGAGCCTGCACCGACATTCAATATGATAATGGCTGATCATCCAAAATCACTACCCCATTCAGGGTTTTTCCCCATATCCCTTGATTCCCTTAGCCCTAAGAATCAAACCTAACTCTCTCTTGAAAACTGATGTAGTAACAAAGAACTGCAGATGCTGGTATATACCTAAGATAGACACAGTGCTGGAGAAATCAACAGGTCAGGCGGCACTTCTGGAGAAAAAGGATGGGTGACATTTCGGATCTTGACCCTTCTTCAGACTCAAAAGATGGATCCCGACCTGAAACATCGCCATCCTTTTATGCCAATCTGAGCCACTGAGTTACTCCAGCATTTTGTGTCTATCATATCAGAATGATGCCTGGATTAGAGGGTTTCAGCCACAGGGACAGGTTGGACCGACTTGCCTTGTTTTCTCTAGAGATGCCAACTAAGATGCCCCACCTACATCAGTCCCACCTGCCCGTGTTTGGCCCATAACCCACATGCCAGGTTTTGTCCCACTCTTACTTCTCTTTTCCTGCTTTCTCTCCCCTTCTACAATCAGTCTGAAGAAGGATTCTGACCCAAAACACATCTGTCCATTCCCTCCACAGATGCTGCTTGACCAGCTGAATTCCTCCAGCACTTTGTGATTTGCCGAAGATTTCAGCACCTGCATTTCCTTGTGTCTCGATCACATCATTACGCTCTGTTCCCTCTGATTCATCCCTTCAGCATTTAATCTGCCTTTTATCCTCACACCAGTCAGGTTAGAATAAACGAGTCCCTGATTAAATACTTGATGATTTATAAAATAAACTATTGAATAGAAAAAAACACTGCCACTTATGGCTGTGATTTTTGGCCATCTTACTCAGTCCCCCTCCGCAGCGCAGGACAAGAGGATTTTTCCCATTAATGAAAAATAAAAGAGTTATTAGTGTTTAAAAAAAGTTGAGATTTTCTCTCTCCTGCAGGCCATGCCCCTTCTGGAGGAACTATAAAACTCGGAAGTGTTGAGCGCCTCAGTCAGTCTCTGCAAGATGGGGGAGCGAGAGGGTCACATCTCTCAGCCGGAGCTGTGAATAACACTGAACACATGTCTACTAAACTGTGAGTGGTTTTACTGACCTGTCAGTGCCCTTAATATGTTTTGAAAATATAGTTTGGAAATGCTAAAGCTGTGTTGCCTTTGGTTTGGAAATGCTAAAGCTGTGTTGCCTAATTAAAGTTGCCTTGCCTAATTAAAGTTGCCTTGCCTAATTAAAGTTGCCTTGCCTAATTAAAGTTGCCTTGCCTTCTATATAAATTAAACGTCCAATCTTGACCACTTCCTGTTTGTGCTTTATATTGATTTTAGAAAATATGCTACCATGTACGGCTGTGCTTTTTGGTCATCTTACTCTGAGTCCCCCTCCGCTCATCAGGTGCTGAGGATTTTTCCCATCGATGAAAAATAAAATAGCTATTATTGTTTTAAAAATGTTGAGATTCTATCTCCTATCAATCATGCCATGAAGGCCACGCCCCTTCTGGTGGGAGGGGTGGGGGGGGGGACTATAAAACCTAGAAGTGTGGGCGTGGCTCAGTCTCTGCAAGGTGGTGGAGGGGGGAGTCACGACTCTCTCTTTAGTGGCCTTGCACCCTGCTTGAAATGGTATGAAACTGCACTTGAATTAGGTGGCCTTGCACCCTGCTTGAAGTGGTAAGAAACTGCACTTGAATTTGGTGGCCTTGCACCCTGCTTGAAATGGAATTTCAAGGAATAGCCGTGAGTCAACTGCCAGCCCACCAGCCGTGAGTGAGCTGCCAGTGCAACAGGCTTGAGTGACTGAGCTGCCAGTCCAAGAAACCATTCGGCCCACAATGTCCATACTAGCCCTCTGGAAACCAGTCCATTCAGCCCACAACACCCATACTAGCGCTCCAGAACCCCCCCCCCCCCCCCCCACCCCCAACCACTGGCCACCAATATTGGAGTTGGTGGAGAGGTCGAAAATTGCGTTGGGGACCAACCCTTCCGTGTGATGCTGGGACCCAATGGGTCCCACTTAGTCTAGTATTCTACTATATTAGTAAGATTAAATGAGAACTTACCAGTTTTAAGTTTGATCTTGATTTTATGAGGAGTTACGTTGGTGATTACGTGAAGAAGACCCTCCAGGCCGCATGCGCGTCAATCTTCAAAGCAGCGGTATGAAATCACAAATAACAACACCGAAATGACATAGTAAGATGAGTGACTCGAGAACTACCATATGATCCTTTATGAGAGAGGGTTGGGCGTGGCGGGCACGTAATCACCAACGTAACTCCTCATAAAATCAAGATCAAACTTCAAACTGGTAAGTTCTCATTTAATCTTACTATTTTACTTTGGAGTCACATGAGTGATTCCGTGAAGAGTTCAAAGCTTTGTGATTTCATGATGCAGATTACAAATCTCGGCATCTCACTGCATTGATTGACTCGAATGAGAAATAAATGCATTAGTAGTAACATTGCATTCAATTCAATTCATATTTATTTAACAATATAAACAAACGACAGTACCCCTTAATCCCAGCGCACATAAACAGAACTTAAAATGGCATTGGCAAACAGCCCTAAATCGACATTCAGCCGATGATAGAAATTCTGAAACATCAGCTCATTTGCCCATCCGGCGGCCACCATAATATGGTCAATGGGCACGTCCTTCGCTTTGGCCGCCGACGTAGCTGCTGCCCCAGTAGAATGAGATGTAAACACATCTGTGTTAATACCTGCATCAATCAAAACTTGTTTCAGCCATCTTGAAATAGTGTTAACTGACGCTCTCTTATGTGTTTTTTTATAACTGATAAACAATCCTGTCTCCATGTTACCTAAGCCCTCTGCAGCTGCAATGTATTGCATCAAATGTGTTTTTACGCATAAGGATGGAACTGTGGGATATGCTGAAAATACTATTTTAAACCCTGTGACACCTGGACTGCTGTGTTTGAGGAGGTCATAAATGTAAAGCGTAACATTGTCTGAAGCAGTTTCCATTCTATATAACTGTAATTTTTGTAACATCTGTACCCTTTGTGCTGAAACCAACGCCATAAGCATGGCCACCTTCATGGCGATTTTGGTCAAAGACAAAGATGAGATAGGAAACCACTCACGCAGTATTCTAAGGACCATACTCACATCCCAAATAGCCATATATCTAAGTTTGGGAGGTCTGGAATTGAAAATACCCTTCATTAATCGAACAACAAAAGGGTGAGATCCAATTGAATGTTTGTCTGACTTCATCACTAAATATGATAACAAAGCACTTCTTGCTGTATTGATTGCACTGTAACTTAGTCCTTCATCGTAGTAGAGGGTTGACAGAAACTCCAGAACATGTGAAATACGTGCTATACAATAGTCAGTATCATTTTGTACACAGTAAGCTTCCCATTTTTTTACATAACAAAAATACTGCTTTTGAGTATTCGATCTCCAAGATGCAGTAAGCAGGTCCACAGTTCGACCCGACAATCCACGCCCCAGATATGGCCTTCTTAGAATCTGCAAATTAACAAATCAATACGGTCATACAACGGATGGCATTCGCCAGTTACCGGATGCACCAACAAATCCCTTTGTTTAGGAACAGCCATTAGAGGTTGTGTCATCAACTGTAGGATCAAAGGATACCATGGCTGGGTAGGCCAGTCGGGTATCACCAGTACCCCTGAAGCAGTGTCCTGCTTGATTTTAAGCAGACATCGATTTATGAGACAGAACGGTGGTATATATACATACCACCCCAATTCAGCGATAAAGTGTCAATCGCTACTGCCCCAGGATCTGGTTCCCATAATACATATTTGGGAAGCTGGTGGTTTAGTCTGGATGCAAACAAGTCGCCATCTGGCGTTCCATATTTGACAATGATCTCTTTGAACACATCCTGATTCAACATACACTCTATGTTGTCATGGAACTTCCATGACCTGGTGTCTGCCACAGTATTGAATTTTCCTGGCAGGTAAATAGCTGAGATCCAAATGTGTTTGTCAATACGCCAGATCCAGATTTGGTTTGCCAGTCTGTCACAAGATACCGACTTGATACCACCCATGTGATTAACATATGCGACTGCCGTGGTGTTATCAATTTGGAGCTGAACATGCAGACTGCTTTTGTTAGAACAACAAGCCTCGAGCCCATAAAATGCTCCTAAAAGCTCTAAATGGTTAATTCCCCATGTCTGCAGAAACAAATCCATCTTCCTCCACAACTTGAAATCGTGTCCGTGGCACCCCACCCAAGTGCACTGACATCAGTCTGTAAGACCATGGATGGTTGTTCTAGCACTACCGTGCTGAAACTACTGGAGACATGTTGAATCCTACATAAAATATCAGTAATTGCTTCTGCTGATAATTGCATGGGCCTATCATAATGCCCCAATTGTACCCTGAGTGCCTGGTCCTTTGCTCTTTGTAATTGCTGATAATGCAAAGGCCCAAATTGGACTGCTGGAAAGGCTGCTACCATTTTCCCAAGCAGCCTTGCCACTTGTCTAATTGAAGGTTGATGCTTGTTTAAAAGCTTTATGCAATCCTCAATTAGCTCTGTACTTTTCTCCCTGGGCAAAGTAATTACCATTTTAATTGAGTCAATTGAGAACCCCAAATAATCAATTGTGGTAATTGGTGTCAATTTAGATTTTTCCAAATGAATGACAAACCCCAGTTTTTCAAGTGTGGATTTGACAATTGCCACTGATGTTTCAGCTAATTCTTTTGTTTGCCCAATTATTAAAATATCATCCAAATAGGCCATAATTACATTGCCCTGAACTCTAAGTAGCCCCAAAATTGGTTTTAACAATTTAGTGAATACTCTGGGAGCTGAGGTCAATCCATTCGGCAGTGCCTTATACTGCCATAATTGATTCATCCAAATGAATTTAAAATACTTTCTATGCTCGCAATGAACAGGCATTGAATATTAAGCGTCTTTCAGATCTATGGTTGCCATATAACAACCTCTGGAAATCAGTTGCTTGGCCGTAACCAACATTTCCATCTTAAAGTGTCTGTAGAGTACAAATGGATTTAATTTTGTCAGATCCAAAATGATTCTGCATCCTCCGTCCTTTTTGGACGGGGAAAAATATTTGACACAAATTGATGGACTTGATGAACCGTCTTCTCAATTACACCTTTGTTACATAATTTTGTGAGTTCAGCTTGAACCTCCATTACCTCTGTTTATGAAAAATAAAGTGTTCTGCTAGAAACATGTTGGAGAGGTAAAACACCAGTTTGTATAAATTCAATCCGAAACCCTTGAATTACACTCCTGATAAACAGATCTGAAGGAAGCTGCTTCCATTCGTTATAAAAAAGCCGTAATCTACCACCAACTTTTTCCTGTGTTACATTTAATATGTTATTATGAGAACCAGGTCCACTTACCTCTCTGGTAACTGGTGCACCCAGCTGACTCCAGCCTCTGGCAGTGGCCCCCACGGTTGCTCGTGCTCCAGCCGAGGGATACCATCCACGCCCCTGCGCTGAGGACCGACTTGTCCCTGGTGTAGTCCCGGACGCTGAGGTGGGTCTGTAAGGATACTTTCTCTTCAGCTGTCTGCCGGGCATCATTGGTCTCATCAGGCTCATTGTTTTTGCGTCTTCATTTATTTCTTTGACCTGTTTGGTTTACAAAGCACAGCGTATCTGGGATTAATGGTGAGCCTTATATCCCTTTTCCTGAGACAATTGATCTGAAAATGGGTGTTGCATAACAACCCTAGAGCCTCTTGGTGTGTTCTGGTCACAAAATCACCATTCATTGTTCTTGCGAATGCTGTAATGCCAGCAGCCAATAACTTTAAAATTCTCTGCATTTTAATCTCTTGACTTTGCATACCGTGTCCCATTTGACCCCATATAACTTGATTCACAGTTGGAACTCTTAACAACTCACAGTTGCTTGGAGGCTCATGTTTTTTGGCTGACTCATCCATAGTAAGCTCCTGGAGCTGATGAGTAACCATGTAATTTATTGTGGTAGCCAGCTCTTCACCTAGCGGCTCACCTGCTCCTGATGGGATAGCAAATGGAAGTGCCCGTGGTGGAACACCTGGTAACTCCACTGTTTCTCCTGGCTGAACTTCCCCATCAGATTCGGGCTCAGGACTGATCTGACCCATCGCACTCCCTTCAAAATTAAAAGGGTTCTCTGGCAGCACTGTTGCTGCTGGCGCTTCTTTCTCTGAGCGCTGACACTCCTACTCTTGGAGTGAGGTTCTTTGGAGGACTGTATGCAACAGCTCCTCCACTTGGGATAGGCCTAATGGCGACGGCTCTGTGTTGTGTAACACTAAGTCTGCAGTCGCTAACTCTGTAGCTAGTGACTGAACAGGGGTATCCAAGCCGGAGCTGCCCCGGCTGGTTGTTACTCGCCGCTTTCCCTTCCCTGTTTTTTCCATGCCAGCACTCGATATAGCGTACCGGCCAGCACGGATTCGAACTCCAGTGAAAAGTTTTTAACTTACCTGGAGTCTGAATACTTACCGCTGGAGGAGCTCTGCTCCTCGCAGCCTCCGTGCGTCAATGCGGCTGACGTCCTGGTGCGCATGCGGCCTGGCAGGTCTTCTTCACGGAATCACTCGCGTGACTCCGAAGTAAAATTTACATCTTTACCTCGCTAAAACCCTCTGGTACTTCTGGAAAAAAGTCATCTCTTTGTTCAAACATAATGCAACGCTCTGAACATCTGACTGGTTTCTAAACACTTTATCTCCCCTTCCCATTCCCCAACTGACATTTCTGCCCTGGGTAGACAAAAATGCTGGAGAAACTCTGCGGGTGAGGCAGCATCTATGGAGCGAAGGAAATAGGCAACGTTTCGGGTCGAGACCTTCTTCTGTCAGAGTGAGACCATAAGTAAACTGGAGGAACACCTCATATTCCGTTTGGGCAGCTTATAACCTAGTTTTAACCCAGTATAACCCAGTAAACTCTAATTTCAAGTAACCCCTGCATTCCCCCCTCTGCCACCCTGGTTGTTTTACCAGTTCCACTGTTAGCATGGTTGTTATCACCTTTGTTATCACCTCTGGCCCAGCCAACAGTGGACCATGGGCTCCATCCTTCCTTGATCACCTGTTACCGGCACTGATTTATTCTGACCGTTTCCTAGCTCCAGTTCTCCCCAAAGATACTAGAGGAGGTTCTCCCCCCACCTTAACCACTACTTTCAGTCTGAAGAAGGGTCCTGACCCAAAACGTCACCTCTCCTTCTTCTCAAGAGATGTTGCCTGAACCGCTGAGTTACTCCAGCACTTTGTGTCTATCTTCTACATATAAAGTCAGGCAAGGATATGTCAAATTGCAGAAAAAATGCTTTTAATCTTGGAAAGTACAATTTGCATTCAGTTATGTTCAATTGTATTTTATGAGCCTATAATTCAAGTTGTACAGCTAGCTCTATTTTTTAATGACTCACTCATGAGGTATGGCTGTCACTGGCAGGCCAATCTTTATTGCCCATCCTCATTTTCAACACGGTGGTATAGCTGCTGCCTCACAGCACCAGAGACCCAGGTTCGATCCTGACTACAGCACAGGAACAGGCCCTTCGGCCCGCAATGTCTGTTCCAAACATGATGCCAAATTGGTCTGCAGAAGGGCCCCCAACCAAAATGTCACCAATCCATATTCTCCAGAGATGCTGCCTGACCCAGCGAGTTACTCCAGCAACAAGTGTCTATCTTTGTCTGCTCTTGGTAATTGTTTATCTGCAAACCAGAAAATGAACTGAGTATAGATCTCTACTAATTAATTAATTAACTCAACTCAGCAGCGATCTACTAGGGAATTTGTATAAGGTGTTGCATTATATCTTGTTTCATAGGACAGTATCATTCATAATTTATTGCATAAATTTATTGCATAAACATAAATTATTCATAATTTCATTTAGTTTACCTTAGAGATACAGCATGGAAACAGGCCCTTCAGCCCACCATGTCCATGCCAACCATCGATCACCAGTTCACACTAGTTCTCCCACTTTCTCATCCACTCCCTGCACACTCAGGGCAATATACAGAGGGCCAATTAACCTACAAACCCACAGACTCCCTGTTTGGAATGTGGGTGGAAACCGGAGCGCCTGGAGGAAACCCACGTTGCCACAGGGAGAACATGCTAACTCCACACACAGACAGCACCCGAGGTCAGGATCGAACCGGGTCTCTGGAGCCATGAGGCAGTGGCTCTACCAGCCTTGCCACTGACCGCCGTATGATGGGTACCCATGATCCTGGGTAGTTTATGGTGTATCAGAACTGCCAACATTGAATATGGCATCTGCATGTTGTGAATAAATTCACAAAGGGAAACAGAGTCGGTGTTTCAGGTTGGTGACATTTCACCAGATTGTTTTAGGATTATGCTGTTTACTCTCTCTGTTTACATTCAGCAGTCTCGGGGGAACATATGTCTAGTTCCGACTCTTATTTTCTTGTGCTCACAACAAGCAACGCCAAGTGAAAGTGTAACAGTCTGCTCAGTCTATCCAGAGGAGCCTGTTGAAATGACAGCAAGCAGATCTAATGGCAGAAACCACAGCAACACCGTAAATATAGTCAGCGGATAATTACACAATGCAAATTCTATGTAAAACCACTTCGGAGAAGGAGTGATAAGTGGTACGTTACCCGCCTATCCAGTTATATTTGGATGCAGAAGAAATTCAGATTTTTATTCAGATTCAGATTGGAGCGGCAAGGTGGCATGGAGGCCAATTAACCTCGAACCCAGGGGTCGGCAACCTATGGCCACCGGGCCGAATCCGGCCCGTAACCCGAAGTCATCCGGCCCGCAGGCGGATTTGTTTTCTGTACTCATCCGGCCCGCCGAGCGCCCGCCCCGAGCGCCCGCGGCCGAGCGCCCGCCCCGAGCACGCGGCCGCGCTCTGGCTGTACCGCATCCTGCGCAAAGCCACTGGCACGGCCCCACACCTTCTGTGAACACGTTTAAGAAAGAACTGCAGATGCTGGATCAATCGAAGGTAGACAAAAATGTGGGTGAAACTCACCCGCTGAGTTTCTCCAGCATTTTTGTCTACCTTCTGTGAACACGTGATTTGATGCCTTCCATCCGGGGTGGGATGGGGGCGGGATCCATGTGTACACGTGATAGATGTGGCCCGCCATCCGCTCACAGACATGTGCCCCGGCCCCTATGCAGAACAAGGTTGCCGACCCCTGCTCTAACCTATACAGGCCAATTCTCTTAGTCAGAAAAGTCTCCGTCCTGAATATATTCAGTGGGGGTGGCACGGTGGCGCAGCGGTAGATTTACTGCCTCACAGCGCCAGAGACCCAGGTTCAATCCTGATTATGGGTGCTGTCTATACGGAGTTTGCACGTTCTCCCTGTGACTACCTGGGGGTTCTTCCGGCTGCTCTAGTTTCCTCCCACGCTCCAAAGACATGCCAGTTTGTAGCTTAATTGGCCTCTGAAAATTGTCCCTAGTGTATGTAGGATAGTGTTAGTGTGCAGGAAGCACTAGTTGGTGTGGACTGGTTAAGCTGAAGAGCCTGTTTCCATGCTGTATCTCTAAACTAAACTAAACTAAACTCAACTCAACTCAACTCAACTAGCTAAACTTCAGATGAATTTATTGCACAAGCACTGGGTGTGGTGGAATGAAATTCCTTGGTTGTTTGTAGCTCAGTGAGTGAACAGTATACCTGGTAATGACAGATACAACAATAAATGTAATATGAAAATCTAAACAGCCCACCGAGCCTGCGCTGACCATCGATCACCCAAACACTAGATCTATCCTGCACACTAGGGACGATTTGAAGAAGCCAATTAACCTCCAAATCTGTACATCTTTGGAGTGTGGGAGCAAACTGGATACAAACTCACGCAATCACAGGGAGAACACACAAACTCCGTACTGAGAGCACCCATAGACAGGATCGAACCTGGGTCTCGGTGCTGGCTAGAAGGGCCGAATGGCCTATTTCCGCACCAATTGTCTATTGTCTCTGGTGCTGTAAGGTAGCAACTTTACTGCTGTGCCACTGTGTGTATGAAAGAGATGATTGGTTCAGGAGTTTGTAGCAGAGGGCAAGAAGCTGTCATTAAGTTTGAACGTTCAGCCATTCAAACTCCTGTATCTGGGAGCGTTGCTGCCATACAACGCCAGAGACCCAAGTTTCATCCTCGGGCGATATCTGTGTGGAGTTTGCACGTTCTCCCTGTGACGACGTGGGTTTCCATTGGGTGCTCCGGTTTCCTCTCACATCGCAAAGAAGCGCAGATTTGTATGTTAATTGGCCCTCTGTAAATTGACTATCTGTCCGAAGAAGGGTCTCGACCTGAAACGTAGCCTATTCTTTTTTCTCCAGAGATGCTGACTGACCCGCTGAGTTACTCCAGCATTTTGTGTCCTTACTTTAAGGCTCTCCAGTAAAGCAAATGCCACAGCCCTTCCCTCCACAGACAGGGATTATAAATAACTGATTAGTCAATGTTATTCCATTAATTTCTTCAGACGGAATATGCATGGGAAACATGGGAGAACTTCCAGATAGCAGTGAGAAGGAAATAATTAATGCAATCCCCTTGCAAATAAATGCTGATCATGGTAACAGACAGTTGATGTGTTGCTTGACTTGATAACGTGGCAGTAACCTGCGGAATCGAGAAGAATCCTTTGCTTGGATTTTTAGCGCAGGAGGTGGTTGTAAAAATAATCCTATTTCACACAGCTGACAGCTTTAAATCACATCATCATCATCGTGGAAAACATTAGCGACGCAGTGGTGCTGGTTTCCAACGGGAACGATGACGGACGAACCGCACATCTCCATCCTCCAGTTCCTGCGGACTTCCGCCGCTGGAAGTACAGGATTTTGGTGTATGTGCACTTTATCATCATTCCTTACAATGCTACGTACGACAGTGATCGCAACCTTCTACTGAAGTGTGGATGGTCGTTGGCTCGCCAGAAGCTCACCCGCCCTTTGCCAGGTCTTGTCTTTTGGTCCTGCTGGGGGTCCACAGCCCCCTCCTCACCCGGCAAACCAGGTGGGGGAGACGGTTTAGTCGCCGACTATCCGACCATGGGGCAGGTAGCACGGGATTACATGGTACCCGTGGCGGGGGGGGGAACTCCCCCTGACCTGACATAAATCTGACGAGGTCACATTCTATTTATCCCGTAGATTAAACGTAACGTAACCTGAGTTTGGGTTACTTAGCTCTTTCACTCTTCAGTCTCCTGCTGGTGTTTTTGGGTTAGTTTAAAAACATTTTTTTTAATATTTTTATTAGAAGTGTACTATTGTACAGTTTTTAATTTTAAATGCAATATAAAATCCACAGAAATAGTCACAGAAATCCTCCCTTTATGGAGTTTCCCCCTCTTCCTCCCTCTCCCATCAGGCAAAAGGTACAGAAGTGTAAAAATGCACACGTCCAGATTCAGGAACAGTTTCTTCTTTCGTGTGGCGTGCGCAGCCTAAAGTTGTAGGACAACTTGTTCTATTTGATCTTCCGTTTGTGCACGTCGAGTTGATTGCATTAGTCGAAACAGGGCGGACCACGTGAAGGTTGCAATCTCCCACCCCAGGAACAGCTGTTTTCAGGCAACTAAACTAGGCAACTAAAGTAATCATATCAACAAACAGAGAGCGGTGCTGGGCTACTATCTACCTCACTGGAGAACCTCGGACTATCTATAATCAGACTTTATTTGCTTTATCTTGCACTAAACGTTATTCACGTTATTTCCTTTATCATGCATCTGTACACTGTGGACGGCTCGATTATAATCATGTATTGACTTTCTGATGATTGGATAGCACGCAACAAAAGCTTTACACTGTACCTTGATGCGTGCGACAATAAACTAAACTAAACTAACTAAATTAGTTTTCAACCATTTCAAATTGTACATCCAACCTTTTATATCGCCACAGTGACCTTGCTAATCTACATTAAGTTTAGTCATGGTCACAGAGTCATACGGCGTGAAACAGGCCCTTTGGCCCAACTTGCCCACACTGACCAACATGTCCCATGTACACTAGTCCCACCTGCCTGTGTTTGACCCACATTCCTCTAAACCTGTCCTATCCATGTACGTCTAAATGTTTCTTAAACATTTCGATAGTACCTGCCTCAACTACCTCCTCTGGCACTATGTTTATTTGCATTCACTTTCCTTTGCGTGAAAAAGTTACCCCTCAGGCTCCTATTAAACCTTCCCCCCTCACCATAAACCCATGTCTGGTTCTCAATTCCCCTACTCTGAGCAAGAGAATGTGCGTCTACCCGATCCTCCTGCACGTTTAGTTTTATTATTACAGGTCCACGATCGATATTCTGACACCCTTGATTCCAGAGCCTTGCCGTATTATTCATTTTTCCGGACCAACAGAGGTCAAGGCCTCAGAGGGGAGTCTAACGGTACCATAATGGTCTGCCTAGGTCACCGGGGGGCCGAGATACCGCAACAAAGTTGGCTGCGGAAGTCAGCTATGGGAGCGGATCTGCCAGCTCTGGCCGGGCCGGAGTTCCAGAGCCCTGGACGTGGGGACAAATTCGCCCCGCCGATTGCTCATCCCTCGAGCCCATCCCAATAAGCTCGAGATCGGCTGCCCCTCCCGGCCTAGGGGCCACATTGTCGGGTGGACTGCCGGAGGGGATTCAAGTGCACTCTCATGATTTTGTCCAGATTGAGGAGGTGCCGGTTCAGTTGCGAGAAAGTCAATGTTTGAACTGTAGCATGTGTACTGAAGTACAACAAAAAACTTTGCTTTGCATGTTATCCACTCCAATCAGATAATTCTACACTTACGAACAAACATGGCAAACTCATGTCCAAAGGTAGAGCAAAGGGGAAGATACAGAGTGTAAAATATCGTTCTCAGCATTGTAGCACATCAGTTCCAGAGACAAAGTCCAATGTCTGCAACGGGATAGAGGTGAATCGGACAGTACCCGAGCTTATGGAATGTTCCAATAGCCTAATTTTAAAATTCTCATCCATGTTGTCAAACCCCTCTATTGAAACAATGAATCACAGCGTTGAACGGCATAGAAACAAGCCCTTCAGCCCATCACATATATACCGACCATTGTTCGTTTAGTTAAGTTTTGTTCCGAGCAGGTATTCCCAACCTTTTTCGTCCCGTTTACCACTGGCAACTTTAATAGCACATAACAATGTTATTTAACTTATTTATGAACAACTAATGATGAACAGATCCAAACCAAACACAGTCGGTCAATGAGAAAAAATATGTACAAATCCAGAATCAACAAATTTACCCCCTGGGTAGGCAAAATTTACCCCAAGTTGGGAACCCTTGGTTTAGAGATAGATCATTAATACGGGCCCTTCGGCCCACCAAGTCCATGCCGGCCTGCGATCTCCTGCACACGTTCTATCCTGCACATTAAGGGTAATTTACAGAAGTCAAATAACCTACAAACCTGTAGGTCTTTGGAATGTGGGAGGAAACCAGAGCACTTGGAGGAAACCCACGCGGTCACGGGGAGAACATACAAACTCTGTCAGGATCGAACCCGGGTCTCTGAAACTGTAAGGCAGCAACTCTATTGCTGCGCCATTGTGCCAGCCAGCTGAAAGGAAGGATTGTCTTTGTACAAAACCAATGCCCGTCAGCTGCTTCCTATCCCCACACTTCCCTTCCCCATTATGGCAACACCGCTGTGAGGCATTGGGATGGGAGGTTGCAACCTTCATGTAGTCCTTCCTGTTATGACGAATGCAATCAACCCAGCGTACACAATCAAATAAGATCAAATAGAACAAGTTGTCCTACAGCTTTAAGCTGTGCACGCCATACACAAGAAGAAGACGCTGTAGGCATAATAACTAAATTGAATAAATTAAATTTCAGTCTGTGCCAATGTGGTGCTGTTATAATGGGCATGTAGCCTGCTATTCTCATAAAATAAGATATTATAGTTTTATTGAGCAAATGCAGATGTGACTTCTCCTGGTTTAATATGCGCTACATATTCTTGGCTATCTTACAGCCTAATGATATGAACGTTGAATTCTCCAATTTTAGTTAACTAATCATTCAGATGCCTAGTTACAGAGGGGGAGAAGCTGTTCCTGAGGCTGGTGGTGCACGCTTTCAAGTTTCTGTACCGTCTGCCGGACGGGAGCGGGGAGAAGAAGGAATGACCAGGGTGGGTCTAACGTTTTCAAATATGTTGGATGCATTCATGAGGCAGCGTGAAGTGTAGATAGAGTCACTGGTGGGAAGTCTGGTTACTTCAGTTACTTTACTTTAGAGATACAGCACGGAAACAGGCCCTTCGGCCCACCAAGTCCACGCCGTCCAGCGATCACCCCATACACTAGCACTATCCTACACACTAGGGACAATTTACAGAAGCCAAATAACCAACAAACCTGCACATCTTTGGAGTGTGGGATGAAACCGGAGCACCCAGAGGAAACCCATGCGGTCACAGGGAGAATGTGCAAACTCCGTACAGACAGCACTTGTAATTAGGATTTAACCTGGGTCACTGGGGCTGTGAGGCGGGAACTCTACCTCTGCGCCATGTGCCGCCCATTTTTGGACCTAGTTATGCCATGGCATGGTATGGTATTTTGTTTGCGCATGTTGGTAGGTATAGTGAAATTCAATTTTGTATACAGTTCAGTACAATTATCATTATACATAAGCACTTGGAAACATATTAGATAAGCATCTCAGATAGAGTACAAGTGTACAGCAGTGGTACACTGAGACATTATAGTCGCCAGTTTGGTGCTTTTTTCAAGTCCCAGTTGTTGACAGTACAAGGTACCTGACCTGACTGACCCCATTTGCCTGACCCCGTTAACTCCATAGCCATCCATGCCCCGCTCATTCAAATAGCTGACCAGATACCTCTTAATTGTTGTTTCTTTTCCTGCCTCCACCACCTCCACCTCTGGCAATTTATTCCTGATGCAGGTACTTACGCTATGACGCATATTGGATAAAACACAATTGATGATTCAGGGAACATTATTTTTATAACGCGGGCGGAATTTGTTATTACACAGTTTTGATGAGGAAGCAGATTGTTGCCTGGATTAGAGGGTTTCAGCTACATGAAGAGATTAGTTAGATTTGGATAATTTTCTCAGGAACATCAGTGGTTGAAGTATACAAAATGATGAGATGCACAGATAGGGTAGACAGTCAGAACCTTTTCCCCAGGGAATGTTCTGCACTAGAGGGCATAGCTATATGATGAGAGGGGCAAGTTTAATGGAGGTGTGTGGGCTAGTCTTTTGACACAGAGAGTGGTGGGTGTCTGGAACATGTTGCCAGGGGTGGTGGTGGAGGCAGATACGATAGAGTTGTTTAAGAGGCTTTTAGATGGGCACATGGAAGTGCAAGGAATAAAGGAATACGGATCATGTACAGGCAGATGAGATCAGTAGAAGAAAGATAGACACAAGTACTGGAGTAACTCAACTGGTCAGGCAGCATCCCTGGAGAAAAAGGAAAGGTGATGTTTTGAGTCGGGGCCCTTCTTCAGACTGAAAGTAGGGTCCCGACCGGAAACGTCACCCATCCTTTTTATCCAGAGATGCTGCCTGACATGCTGAATTACTCCAGGACTGTGTCTATCTTTTGTATAAACCAGCACCTGCAGTTCTTTGTTTCTACATTTCTGAGACCAGAATGGGTCGACTGGGTTTATATTCACTGGAATTTAAAAGGATGAGACGGGATCTTATAGAAACATATACAATTGCGCAGGCTAGATGCAGGAAAAATGTTCCCGATATTGGGGGAGTCCAGAACCAGGGGTCACAGTTTAAGGATAAGGGATAGGCCATTTAGGACTGAGATGAGAAAAACAAATTCACCCAGAGAGTTGTGAATCTGTGGAATTCTCTGCCACAGAAGGCAGTGGAGGCCAATTCACTGGATGTTTTCAAGAGAGAAATTTAGCTCTTGGGGCTAACGGAATCAAGGGATATGGAGAGAAAGCAGGAACGGGGTACTGATTTTGGATGATCAGCTACGGTCATATTGAATGGTGGTGCTGGCTCGAAGAGCCGAATGGCCTCCTCCTGCACCTATTTACTATGTTCCTATGTTTCTTGTATAACTTGGCATCATGTGGGCTGAAGGGCCTGTTCCTGTGCTGTACTGTTCTGTGTTCTATATGAACGTGCCCCACAGTAAACAGATGCTAGTGTCTCTAAAGAGCACAGGCTGCCAGTTTCAATGCACGATGCCGTTTAAGTTAATTTGGAAACTGACAAGCAATCGTTCCTGCTGACACGTGTGCAACGATACTCTATTAAACAATGTAACGTGTAGCCTTTAATATTTTTAGTCTGCAGCAAGGAAACGGAGGAAGTCATTCTCAAAGAGGGGAATTTGACTATTATTTTACTTCGGAGTCACGTGAGTGACTACGCGAAGAAGCCCCGCCAGGCGCATGCGGGTCATTACGTCGACGCATGTCGCATTGAATGGGCTGGAGAGCGCAGCTCCACCAGTGGTAAGTAGAAAACCTCGCAGGTAAGTGTTTTTTAAAAACTTTTCAGTGAGACTTAAGGTCTGTAAGGGTGGCTTGTGAGTCAGCAGGAGCCTGTGGTACAGCAGGAGGAGCAAGCGTTTGTCACGCAGCATTGTGGTCCCATTGCAGCGATCGGGAAAATAGATAAGTGCGGTGCCGGTTCCGATACCGGTGGCCGTTATTTCCGTAGTTAATAATCCTCCAGCCGCTCTAGTGTCGCAGGGCACTGAGGCCACTACGTTAGGAAAGCACATACAAGGTCTGCTCTGAGTATGTGTTACCAGATGCAGTTTTTCTTAGTTTTATGCACACAAATACACAAGAAAATGTAAAAGAAAGTAACTCTCCTCCGAGACAGGACAAGAATGTGGGGCAGACTGCAAATGGAGAAAATGCTCCAAACTTTACTCAGTCAAGAGTCCAAAGACCCAGAGCTTCCCAGGCAGCCTCCGAAGGAGTTCCATACACTGAGTATGGTGCCTGTCAAAAATGGGAATCTGACTCTCCAGTGCCTTGTTTAGGTCTGGATGAGGTCTCCCTAGAGCAAGACTCGGGAGTACCAGGGAGGGGGAGACTGACCCTGAATCTGGCGTCCCTACTTATGTTTAATCACCAGAGCACAAGAGCCACGCTCCGGGTGAGGCTATGGATGAGAACCTGGCTGCCAACATTTATTTGATTTCTCTCCAGCTCCAAGAAACTGTAATGAATGAAACAGCTGAAAATATATATAAAACACCCGTCTATTGTGCCTCGCTCAGGGTGCCAACAGTAAACTCAGCAATTTGGGCATCCATGAGTGTAATGATGTGAGGGCTGGAAATGTGTTTCCAGCATGTCCTCCAGCTGATATCAGTTGGCATCACTGCATTTGGGAAAGACATACAAGGGTCGATAATGTCCAAAAGTCATAAGGACATGCTTGCGTTATTTTGCAATGCCTATTTCCAACCTAATTGTATGAGGAAAATTGCCATTTGGCCAACATTATACCCAAAACATGCAGGACTATGTAGGGCAAACAATATCCAGGCACCAGATTAATTATTGGTCTAAATAATTGTCAAAACTTTTTAAGGATATTTGCCTTATAAAACTTCTCATCCCTGCTCTGAGAAAACAAGCAGGTTGAATACGAAGTGGGTTTGATTCTGGGACCAGCAGAGGCAGGGAGATGGGTACAAAGTATCATACCCAATACAGGCCACATCAACCCTTACATTGGGAGAAGGAGATCTTCTAGTTCATTTACGGAGGTTCAGAAACTTTATTCCATCACAGATAGAACTTCTGGGGAACAACCTCTGGTTGGGGGTAGATTACAATTGTTTTATGATGAATGGTGCTGTATAACATCTGATCGGTTTATATTAGATACTGTGTCAGGTTCTACAATAGAATTTATGGAAGTAGTTGATGGCTATGGAGTTAATGCAGGCAACAGAATAAACCTAATCGGGTTTTGGTGTTTTCTGCACCTGAAACTTCTCAGATAAAAGTAAAACATTTATTTGAAAAAGGAGTAATTGAAAGTACGGTGAATCATCCGCAACAATTTGTGTCCAATATATTCCCCAGGCCAAAGAAAGATGGGGATTGTCGAGTCATTCTGGACCTCACAAAATTGAATTCATATGTCCAGTATAGGCATTTCAAAATGGACACCTTCAACACTGCAAAGCAGTTGTTGTCAACAGGCTGTTACATGGCTACTATAGATTTGAAAGATGCGTATTACTCAGTGCCAATTCATCACCATTATCGCAGGTACTTGAAGTTTAATTGGAGGGGTCAGCTGTGGCAATTTAAAGCATTACCTAATGGGTTAACTTCAGCAAAATTATTGAAACCAGCACTGGCATTATTAAAGGCTCAAAATCACATTGTCATGGCTTATCGTGATGATATTTTAATTGTAAATGCCACTCAGGAATCAGCTGAAGAATCAGTTTCAGCAACTATAAGCCTGTTTGAAAGGCTAGGGTTTCTGATCCATCCAACAAAATCTAAGCTACAGCCATCCCAAACAATTGGTTATTTGGGGTTTGTCATTAATTCAGTTGCTATGTCAGTAACTTTGCCAACACATAAAGTTGGGGATATTACAAATGCCTGTAGTTGCCTTGCTAACAAACCTTATCCCTCCATCTGAGAAGTAGCTAGGGTTATTTGGAAGATAATAGCAGCATTCCCTGCTGTTGAGTTTGGTGCTCTGCATTATCAAAGTCTTCAAAGGACAAGAGCACAAGCACTAAAAGAACGTGCTGGTCATTTTGATAGGTCCATGCAGTTACCAACGGAAGCTTTAGCTGAATTACAGTGGTGGATTGGGAATGTTGCACAAGCTACTAAAAACATTTTTGTTCAGCAACCTTCAGTGGTATTGCAAACTGACGTGAGTGCTCTCGGATGGGGAGCTATGGACAATGACACCAGCTGCGGTGGTAGATGGACTGTCCAAGAGGATTAATTCTCCAAACATATGCTATCAATTATTTGGAGTTATTGGGGGCATTTTATGGATTGAAAGCTTATTGTTCTACAATGAAGGACTTGCATGTTCAATTACAACAGATCACGAAAGTTCAAAGACAATACAGAATGGATGTTAAATCCAAAAGTTTTCAAAAAGATTGTCAGTCGGTATGGGTTACCAGACATTGATCTGTTTGCATCTAGATTAAATCACCAGTCGCCTAAATACGTCTCATGGGAGCCTGACCCAGGAGCAGTAGCGGTGGATGCATTCTTGCTACATTGGGGAAATATGTTCTTCTATGCTTTTCCCTCATTCTGCCTCATTAGGCAATGTCTCAGTAAAATAGAGCAAGACTCCGCCACGGGCGTTTTGGTGGTTCCAAACTGGCCTACACAGCCATCGTTCCCATTGATGCTTAGAATGATAACTGAACCATTTATGACGATCCCCAGCTCCAGTGATTTGTTAGTACAACCAGTGACAGAAGAAGTTCATCCATTGCATGTTCATATTAATTTGTTAATCTGCAGGTTCTGACCAGACCATTACAAGGGTTTGGACTGTCGGATAGGACCATGGATGTCATAACTGCAGCTTGGAGAGATAGCACTAAGAAACAATTTATGTCTGATATAAAGAAATGGGAAGCTTTTTGTATACAGTCAGATATATCTTATCATACTGCAAACATATCGGATGTATTGGAGTTTCTTGATATGTCGCATTTTGATCAGCACATAAGTTATAGTGCTCATAGTGCTTTGTCTTCCTATTTAGGACAATTTTCAGAACGTCAATCTATCGGGTCTCATCCATTAATATCCCGATTTATGAGAGGAATTTTTAATAAAAATCCTCCCAAACCCAGATATACAGAAATTTGGGATGTCAGTGTAGTTCTTACATTGCTTCGGCAGTGGGCTCCAATTACGTCACTGTCTTTTCAGAAGTTTACATTTAAAGTGGTAATGCTCATGGCATTAGTGTCAGCACAAAGAGTACAAACATTGCAAATGTTACATTTAAATTGTATGCATGTGTCTGCAGATAACATTACTTTTTATGTTTATGATCTAATCAAACAAAGCAGACCAGGAAAGGCTGGAACCAAGGTAATCTTTAAAGCATACCCTGTCGACCAAACATTGTGTGTGGTTAAGCATCTGACTCGATATATTGAAGTAACCAACAGTTTCCGGGGTTGTGAGACAGCAATGCTTATTACCCACAAAAACCATATAAAAAAGTAACAGTACAAACTATTTCTAGATGGTTAAAACAGGCTCTGGATTTAGCTGGAGTAGACACTCATGTGTTTAAATCTCACTCCACCATGGTGGCATCCACATCCGCGGCGAAGGCGCAGGACCTGCCGCTCGACCAAATTTTAGAGGCCGCAGGATGGTCTAAAGAAGAAACTTTTTCCAAGTTTTACGATGAACCTGTTGTCACGGTGCCAGGGTTTGGACACGCTGTGTTGGGTTCTCTTTTATTGTCTGCTTTGTTTTATGTCATTGTTTCATATCTTTTGTTGTAATTTCCCCCTGGGAAAGAGGGGTTATTACTTTTCCTTTCTTTTTATTATTATTATTAAAATACTTATTGCATAATTTCAAGCAATGTTCAATATATATTATTTACTCACTACTGTGACAACTGAAGCAGTGTGTCGTATGGAATGAATCTATGGCATGGAAATGACAGAGCTTCAAAATCTTCACGTAGTCACTCATGTGACTCCGAAGTAAAATAGTAAGATTAAACGAGAACTTACCTGTTCGAAGTTTGTTCTTTATTTTATGAGGAGTTACGATGAGGGATTACGTGCCCTCCGCTCCCGACCCTCATAATCTAATGGATCATCTGGTAGTTCTAGTCTTTGTAAGCCTTACTATCTTACTTCAGCTATCGGTTTCTGTGTTTTTCACGCCGCTGCTTTGAAGTATGACGCGCGTTCGCCTGGCGGGGCTTCTTCACGTAATCCCTCATCGTAACTCCTCATAAAATAAAGACCAAACTTCGAACAGGTAAATTCTCATTTAATCTTTCTATTATACTTCACAGTTCGAAAGCACTTCATAAAAATCTTTTCAACACAAGGTGTAAACACTGAATCAGTTCTGGAGAAGATATAAGTTTTATATTTGCAAACACTTTGACTTAAAAAAAGTCTCTCGCGTCAGCAACACCTGTTCAATCTCTGGCTTCATTCCTGCTCCTCCTCTTGCCAAAGTGGAACCTAATGGAGAAATGAGAGGAAGGATTCCTACTCTGGAAGTCACGCTGAATTAAATTGATTTACGAACTTCAGACGGCACAATCTAATTCAGAACACCCAGAAATGTTGAGACTCCAATTCATAAATGACAACTTCACTACAAGCAGAACTATTTTAAAGCCAAGATAGACACAAAAAGCTGAAGTAACTCTGCGGGTCAGACAGCATCTCTGGAGAAATGGAATAGGTGACTTTTGGGGTCAGGACCCTTCTTCACCCCTTGGTAGACTTCAAAGCAGCGGCGTGAAAAACACAGAAACCGATAGCCAAAGTAAGATAGTTTAAAGCTACCACTAAGCACACATGAACCTGACAATCTATGAGTCTACAGGAGAACTTGGTAGACTTCGAAGGTGAATTTCCCTACTATCAAGGTGAGGGGTAAGATTTAATAGGAATCAGTGGAAGCATTTTTAGATCTCTCTCTAACAGTTCACCACAGCCAAGGTAACCTGGACAAGCGTTGAAAGACCTGACACTAGAGAACAGGGAACATTGAAAAGTTTGTAGAAGGGTCTCGATCCGAAACATCACCCATGCCTTCTCGCCAGAGATGCTGCCTGTTTCGCTGAGTTACTCCAGCATTTTTGTGTCTATCTTTGGTTTAAACCAGCATCTGCAGTTCCTTCTTACATATATGAGAACAAGACACATTGAGGCCACAATTGGAGTTTCATTGTCTGTATAACTCGTTTTCACCAAGCCCACAGCTAACAATGACCAGTTTCCTTTATTATCATTCCTTTGTTGCATATCTTTCATTCATTTGTTCTATATCACCGTTTATATACAGTATCTCTCGCTATCCTTTCCTCTGACGCTCAGTCTGAAGAAGGATCTCGACCCGAAACATCACCATTTCCTTTTGTCGAGGAGATACTGAGTGCACGCTGACCTGTGATCCCTGCATACGAACAGTATCCTACATACACTGGGGACAATGTACAATTTTACCAAGCCAATTAGGCTACAAACCTGTCGGTCTTTGGAGTGAGGGAGGAAACCAGAGCGCCCGGAGAAAAGCTACGCGTGTCACGGGGAGAACGTACAAACTCCGTACAGACAGCACCCGCATTCAGGATTGAACCCGGGTTTCTGGCGCTGTAAGGCAGCAACTCTACCGCTGCGCCACCGAGCTGCCCTCTTTCTAGCAGTTCACCATAGCCAGGGTAACCTGGTCTTTGCTTGAAAAATACCCAATGAAGGACTAGGCAGAGCTAACAAGTGAGGAAGCAATCGTTCAAAACTGAGGACATCGAGAGATTCAGCTCAGAAACAGGCCCTCCTGTTCCAAGCATCAGGGACTCATTTTAGACTGATTCTACCCGAATCTATTTTGTTTTACCAACATTCTCATCAACTCCCACAGATTCCACACCTACTCACCCCCTAGAGTAATGTACAGAGGCTGATTAACCTGCCAACTTCATGTATTTGGGATGCCATTGGCAACCCTCGATCAAGCTTCCATCAGACTTTACTGGACTTTATCTTGCACTAAGCATTTATCCTGTATCTGTTCACTGGGGATGGTTTGAATGTCATTATACATTCATAGAGTCATAAAGCACGGAAAAAGGCTTTTGGCCCTTTGTCAACCAACATGCCCCATCTACACTAGTCCCATCTGCCCGCGTTTGGCCCATATCCCTCTAAACCAGTCCTATCCATGTACCTGTCTAATTGTTTTTTAAGCATTGTGATAGTCCCTGCAGAGTCGTGTATAGTCTTTTCGCTGACTGCATAGCACGCAACAAAAAAACCTTCCATTGCACCTTGGTACACGTGACAATAATGCAACTAAACTATCAAACTATCTCTCAAACTCCTCACCCTCCCCGTTGTCTGTCTCCACCTCCATCCCTCCCTCTGACTTTACATTTCGGTCCCACTCTCTCCGGATCTGACAGCCTCTTCTCTCCATTGTCACTTACTCCACCCAACACTGCCAATGCACCCACCCTCACCTACCACTTGCCAGCCTCTGTCCCGCCCCCGCCTCTCCCCTTGTTGAAGCCGTCGCTGCAAATGAGTTTTGCAGCGTCAAAGATATTCAGGATCACTGGGACGTATTAGCAAAAATATTGTTGATAATCTGCGGCATTGGAAAGGCAACACACAAGAGCACAGACACCGACGCTCACTCTCACACTCTCACACACAGTCAGTCACATTCACACTCACGCACACGCTCGCATGCAAGCTCATATTCACACTCATGCTCACAGCCACGTTCATACTCGCGCTCACACGCAAACTCACGCTCGTGTTCACATTCATACACTCACCCTCACACACAAAATCCAACACTAACACTCCTACCCCAGGCTTCACAATTCGCAACTCTTAAATACTTTGGTCTCACACTTATTTTTTCCCATCTTGGGATTTGCTTATCAACCCACCCCCTTCCCACCTCCTAACCCGTGTTCATCTATTACCTGCCATTGTAAAACAGTTACCCCTCAGGTTCCTATTAAATCTTCCCCCCCTTCACCTTACACATATTTCCTCCGGTTCTAGTTTTTGCATCTACCCGATCTGTTCCTCACATGATTTTGTAGACAACCATATCTGCTTCAAACCCATCTGCTAATGGGATTAGCTTAAACTGGTTGGCAAAGATATTGTACAGCGAAGGGCCATTTCTGTGCAGTACCACTCCATGTTTTTAGATTCACCCAGAAATTCACTTTGGAGGTTGAGGAGAGATCTGATGGAAGTGGATAAAATGATGAGGCGTAGATCGGGTACACAGAACCCTTTTCATGGGTTGAAATGTCAAAGACTAGAGGCCGTGGCTTTTTTTTCGTGCTATCCAGTCAGCGGAAAGTCTATACATGATTACAAGCAAGCTGCTCACAGTGTACAGATACATGATCAACAGAATAATGTGAATAACGTTTAGCTTGAGGTAAAGTCCAGTAATGTCTGATTAAAGATAGTCTGAGGGTCTCTAGTGGGGTAGACAGTTGTTCAGGATCGCGCTCTAGTTGGTGATCGGATGGTTCAGTTGGTAAGAAACTGTCCTTGAAACTGGAGGTGTGCGTTTTCACACTTCTGTACCTCTTGTCTGATGGGAGAGGGGAGTACTGTTCCATGTGCGATGAACTGCCATTTATAAACTGAGTAACCAAAACTGAGTTTTGCAGCTGGAAAAAAAATGTCAGAAGCTAATATACCTGCAGATGCTGTAGGGAGAAGGGCTTCCCCCTTAGTTGAGACATATCATGGAATCTAATGGACTGCAATGATCTGAAGCTAATTTTTTCATAAAGAAAGGTGCCAGTTTTTCATAAAGCAGGGAAAATGGTTAC
Organism: Okamejei kenojei; assembly: GCA_035221665.1. NCBI lineage: Eukaryota > Metazoa > Chordata > Chondrichthyes > Rajiformes > Rajidae > Okamejei > Okamejei kenojei. Next base: position 36,731,099 of record CM069134.1, read on the forward strand.
AGTCCTGTGTTTCTCTGATGCAATGTATCAGACCAGTGCCATATGTTCAGCTCATCCCTAAACAATTAGAGAGCAAGGATCCTAAACAGAGAAAAAGAGTAATGGCGATGGCAGTTTAATTGGCACGGGAGTTAGTGATTGCTTCTTTAAACAGTGAGCAGCAGCGTGCTGTTGAGGGGCGGCTCGGTGGCGCAACAGTAGAGTTGCTGCCTTACAGCGCCAGAGACCTGGATTTGATCTCGACTACAGGTGCTGTCTGTCGGGAGTTTGCACTTCTCCCTGTGACCGCGTGGATTTTCTCCGGTTTCCTCCCACACTCCAAAGACGTACAGGTTTGTGGGTTAATTAGGCTTCAGTAAAATTAGTAAATTGCCCAGAGTGTGTAGATTAGTGCTAGTGTACGGGGTGATTGCTGGTCGGCACGGACTCAGTGGGCCGAAGGGCCTGTTTCCGCGCTGTATCTCTAAACTAAATTAAGCTGGAACATCTTGGTCGGCATGGATGAGTTGGGCCGAAGACTCTGTTTCCGTGCTTTGTGTCTTCATCGCTGTAATATCATCAGAGACCCACATCTCATCTCTCTCCTACCATCGGGAAGAAGGTACAAGAAACCTGAGAACCGTAACCTCCAGGTTCAGGAATAGCTTATTCCCAACAACCATCATAAGATCCTAAGATCATAAGTGATAGGAGAAGTATTAGGCCATTTGGCCCATCAAGTCTACTCTGCCATTCAATCATGGCTGATCTGTCTCTCCCCCCTAATTCCATTCTCCTGCCTTCTCCCCATAACTCTGACACCCGCACCCATCAGGCTCTTGAACCACCCTGCACAAGAGTTACCGCAGCTCTACCTCAGCGCCGAATCACCATGGACTTTGTATAGAGTGCACTATGTGCTTCGGGTTGTAATGTTACGGTCTGGTATTATTAATAATTTAATGTTTTATTGATCATTGATTTGTTGTGTTCTTGCTAATGTTCCTGTAAAGCTGGAACAATAATTTCACTGTTCACCGTCTATATCTCTCGTTCCCCTCTCCCCTGACTCAGTCTGAAGACCCGAAACGTCACCTGTTTCATTTCTCCAGAGATGCTGCCTGACTCCAGCTTTTTGTGTGGTCTTTACTGGTCCATTCATAGTGGGTGTGACAGAGCATAGAGCAGTGCAGCACAGAAACAGGCCCTTTGGCCCACAATGTCTGTGCCCAGCATGACACCAAGTCCACCTCTTACCTGACTGCACGTGATCCATATCCCTCCATTCCCTGCATGTCCTGTGGCTATCCAAAAGTCTCTTAAACACCACTGTTGTATCTGCCACCACCACCACCTCTGGCGGCACGCTCCACGCACCCACCACCCTCTATGTAAAAAAAAAACTTGCCCCATACATGTCCTTTAAACTTTTCCCCTCTCACCGTAAAGCTATGCCCTCTAGTATTTGATTTTTCCTTCCTGGGAAAAAGGTCTGACTGTTTACCCTATCTACTCCTCTCTCATAATTTTACATACTTCTATCAGGTCTCCTACGTTCCAGAGAAAACAATCCAACCTCTGCCTGTAGCTAGTACCCCCTAATCCAGGCATCATTCTGGAAAATATCCTCTGCAACCTCTCCAAAGCCTCCTCATCCTTCCTGTAATGGGCCGACATGAAAGGCACGCAAGACTCCAAATGCAGCCTAACCAAAGTCCTAAAAAGCTGCATCTTTCTACGTTTAAGATGAACTGGAGGCAGTTAATACATTATTGGGAACAATTTATCATTTTCAAAATTGCCAAATAATATTTGAAAGCTATGTATTTAATAAAAACCTGTGCGATTTATTGCTTGGCCTGCTGGCCGATTCCCTTTGCTTTCTGCTTGCCAGTTCATGTTGCAAGCTCCGCTCCAGAACTATTAGAAGAGGCAGGGATCTATTAATCACTGTTCTACCACTGTGGAAAATTGCAGACAATTGTCTCTGGGCTCTGGGCAATCTCAGCCTGGGCAACAGGCAGGCATCGAAACAAGGCCTTGTCTGTCCTGTCAGCGTTAACATTGAAGCAGAACTGGGGAGTTGATTGAATTGATTGAAAGATACAGCATAGAGTCATACAGCGTGGAAACAGGCCCTTCGGCCCAACTTGCCCACGCCGACCAACATGCCCCATCTACACTAGTCCCACCTGACTGCATTTGGCCCAATACCCCCCAAACTATGTACCTGTCCAAATGTTTCTTAAACATTATGATAGTAGCTGCTTCCATTACCTCCTCCAGCAGCTTGTTCCATATACCCACAGCGCTTGGGGCAAAAGGGATACCTCTCAGATTCCTATTTATTCTTTCTCTCCTCACCCAGTCCTCTTGTTCTCGATTCCCCTACTCTGGGTAAAAGACCCAGTGCATTTACCCGATCACCCCTCATCCTCCTGTGCTCAGGGGCATTGATTTAAAAATACAGCATATAAACAGGCCCTTCAGCCCAGCGAATCCACGCCGGCCATTGATTACCCGTTCACACTTTCTCATCCACTCCCCACACACCAGTGGCAATTTACAGAGGTCAATTAACCTACGAACCCGCACGCCTTTGTGGGAGCGTGGGAGGAAACCAATAGACCCGTAGAAAACCCACGCGGTCGCAGGGAGCACGTGCAAAGTCCACACAGACAGCATCCGTGGTCAGGATCGAACCCGGGTCCCTGGCGCTGTAAGGCAGCAACTCTTCCAGCTGCCCAACTGTGACAAACAATTCTTTATCATGACATCAAGGAGAGATTTCCTTGTCGATCATTGAGGTAAACATTCAGAACGTGCAACACCATGACTCCACGGACATCTACAATGACTTGTCAGGAGGACAGACAGGGCTCTGGTGTATGCTGTGTGGCACAGTGGTGCAGCTGGTAGAGATGGCTTATGTGTTAATTGACCTTCTGTAAACTCCTGGCCTTCTGTAAACGACAATGGACTTTATTTTCCTAATTATGTTTTTGCAATAAACTTCTTTTGCACAGTCTTCTTTATTTTAGAGTTTTATGTATAATTTGTTTACAATTTATTTCACAGAGTCATACAGCAGATAAACAGACACCGGCCCAAATTAAAAACTGGACAGGCTGGATGCAGGAAAAATGTTCCCGATGTTGGGGGAGTCCAGAACCAGGGGTCACAGTTTAAGAATAAGGTGTTGGCCATTAGGACTGAGATGAGGAAAAACTTCTTCACCCAGAGAGTTGTGAATCTGTGGAATTCTCTGCCAGAGGAAGGCAGTGGAGGCCAGTTCACTGGATGTTTAGTGATGTAGTTAGATTTAGATGTACTGGATGTAGTTAGATTTAGCTCTTAAGGATAACGGAATCAAGGGATATGGAGAGAAAGCAGGAACGGGGTACTGATTTTGGATGATCAGCTATGATCATATTGAATGGCGGTGCTGGCTCGAAGGGCCAAATGACCTACTCCTGCACCAATTTTTCAATGTTTTCTATGTTTTCTATGTCCATGCCAACCAAGATGACCCATCTAAGCTGGTCCCATTTGCCTGCATTTGGCCCATCTCCCTCCGAACCTGTCCTATCCAGGTACCTGTCCAAATGACCTTTAATTGTAGTTATAGTATCTGCCTCAACTACCTCCTCTGGCAGCTTTTTCCATCACGTATACTGTTCTATGTTCTTGAGGTGCCATGGCCACTAAGGCCCGACGGCTCGTCGGACAGCGGTACGGGGATGGAGCCGCTGTGCGGGAGATGTCGGACGGGAGGTGCGAGGGCCGGTCAGAGTGTGATTCCTCCATCGCCTTCCAATTTTACTGCAGGAGGCAGCCCTGGGACACAAGGATGGCCGGGCGAGGGAGGGTCGTCGGTTCGCAGGCCGATCTGCTCGAAGGAGACGGAGCAGGAGCCCTGCAGGATCGTGAACTGCTCCAGTGGACTGAGTGTGCGGGCGGACTGGACTTTGGACTTTGGACTTTGGACTTTGGACATGGCACCAAATCATGGCGGTACCTGCGTGTGTATATATGCAAAAATAATTTCTTTTTTTTTGTTTTGTTTTTTTTGTTTGTTTTTATTGGAAGTAAGTACAGTGTGGTACTTGAGTACCTAATACATAAATACATATTTCCATTCTTGTACAATTTTGTACTTTTGATTTAATAATAAAAGAACAGTGAGAGAAAAAAGAAATAAAGAGTGTCGGATTAGATAGACAAGCGAGTAGAAACAGATAGCAAAAGAAATAAAGGACAGAGATGAGAAGCTAAAAAGATTGAAAGAAAAGGAGAAAGTAAAGAAAAGAGAGATTGGGAGAGATCTACCTATTTTGTATTTTTGCCCATCCGTCACCCAGTTCTAAACCATTTAATTTCTAAGGTTATGTTATGTTGCACCATATGCTTGTAAAAAAGTTGATAAAAGGAGACCAAATCTTTAAGAATTGGTCTACCTTGCCTAGTAGGAGGAATCTCATTTCTTCAAGATGTAGCGTTTCAGACATGTTTGAAATCCACATTTTGAATGTTGGCGTGGTTGCGTTTTTCCAAAATTTGAGTATAAGTTTTTTTTGCTGTTATTAGACCGTAATTAAGAAAAGCTTCTTGGAATATAGTTAGTTTATTTCCCTCTTCCATTGATCCAAAGATAATCAGTTCTGTATTGGGGTTCAATTTTGTGTTAAATAGTTTTGTAAAAATTCCAAAAATTTAATTCCAAAATTTATACAGTTTTGTACAAGAGACAAAGGAATGTGCTATAGTGGCATTTTGAGTTAGACATTTATCACAGATGGGGGAAACATTTGAAAATATTTTATTCAGTGCAAAAATAATTACACTGTGCATTTGCGCATGTGGAACCACCGAACCTTCTACGTACAACCCAGAACAGCTCACAATGAAACTGGGTGGCAAGGTAGCGCAGTGGTGGAGTAGCTACCTCACAGCAACAGAGACTTGGGTTAAATCCTGACTACGGAAGCTGTCTGTATGGAGTTTGTACGTTCTCCCCGTGACCTGCGTGGGTTTTTTCCAGGTGCTCTGGTTTCCTCCCACACTCCCAAGACGTACAGGTTTGGAGGTTAGTTATGTTGGTATAAATATTATTTGTCTTTAGTGTGTGTAGGATAGTGTTAGTGTGCGGGGATTGCTGGTCGACGGACTCGGTGGGTAGGTTGGCCAACTGTCCCGCATTAGTCGGGACATGCGTATATTGGGCTAAATTGGTTTGTCCCCTATAGGATCACCCTTGTCCCGTATTTGACTGCTACTACTCGGGTCGAGGGGACTGTCGGTTCGGGCGACGCGTCCGGCCCGCCTCACCTGCCCTGGTGTAGTGCAGCCCATGGAGTGCAACGACAGCGCCTTGCCCGTGGCCCCGTCGGTCGGCAGCCCGGCCAGCTGTCCGACCTTCGCTTACCGCCGACATCACCACCATGGCCAATCATCAGTTCATGAGTTGGATGCGGTGCCGGACTTTGCGCGCGGCCTGGGCAAGACACCTCAGCTGGGCTTTCTGTGCCTTCCAGCACCCGGGCCAACTCATCATTCACCCAGCCACAGCCGAGTCGGTCAACGTTGGGAATTTGTTCCTTATTTTGACCTGCTGTCCCTTATTTGGGAGTGAGAAAGTTGGCAACCCTATCGGTGGGCCAAAGGGCCCGTTTCTGAGCTGAATCTCAAAACTAAACTAAACTAAAGATGCCTTGTTTCTGAGGACTACAGACTAGTTCAAGTGAGTTTATTGTCATGTGTCCCTGATAGGACAATGAAATTCTTGCTTTCCTTCGGTACACAGAACATAGCAGGCATTTACTACAAAACAGATCAGTGTGTCCATATATCATTATATAAATACATACACACATGAATAAATAAACTGATAAAGTGTAAATAACAAACAACAGATAATGGGTTATGGTCATAGTTAATATGATCATAGTTTTGTCCGAGCCGGGTTTAATAGCCTGATGGCTGAGGGGAAGTAGCTATTCCTGAACCTGGTCGTTGTAGTTCTCAGGCTCCTGTACCTTCTACCTGAAGGTAGCAGGGAGATGAGTGTGTGGCCAGGATGGTGTGGGTCCTTGATGATGCTGCCAGCCTTTTTGAGGCAGCGACTGCGATAAATCCCCTCCATGGAAGGAAGGTCAGAGCCGATGATGGACTGGGCAGTGTTTACTAAATTTTGAAGTCTTTTCCTCTCCATGGCGCTCAAGTTGTTGAACCAAGCCACGATGTAACCAGTCAGCAAGCTCTCTACTGTGCACCTGTAGAAGTTAGAGAGAGTCCTCCTTGACAAACCGACTCTCCGTAATCTTCTCAGGAAGTAGAGGCGCTGATGAGCTTTCTTAATAATTGCATTAGTGTACTCGGACCAGGAAAGATCTTCAGAGATGTACACTCCCAGGAATTTGAAACTCTTGACCCTTTCAACCATCGACCTGTTGATATAAACGGGACTGTGGGTCCCCATCCTACTCCTTCCAAAGTCCACAATCAGTTGCTTGGTTTTGCTGGTGTTGAGGGCCAGGTTATTGTGCTGGCACCATATGGACAGTCGCTCGATCTCTCCTCTATACTCTGACTCATCCCCATCAGTGATACATCCCAAAACAGTGGTGTCGTCAGCGAACCTGATGATGGAGTTCACACTGTGACCAGCTCGCAGTCATGAGTATAGAGCGAGTACAGCAGGGGGCTGAGCACGCAGCCTTGAGGTGCACCCGTGCTGATTGTTATCGAGTATGACACATTTCCACAGATACGAACGGACTGTGGTCTGTGAATGAGGAAGTCGAGGATCCAATTGCAGAGGGATGCGCAGAGACCCAGTTCTGCGAGTTTGGTAACCAGCGAGTTTGGTAACCAGGGGATGATTGTGTTAAATACCGAACTGTAATCGATAAATAACAGCCTGACATATGAGTTTTTGTTGTCCAAGTGGTCCAGAGAGGAGTGGAGGGCCAGCAAGATCGCATCCACTGTTGATCTGTTGTGGCGGTAAGCGAACTGCAGTGGGTCCAGGTTTTTGTCGAGGTAGGAGTTAATTTGCGCCATGATCAACCTCTCAAAGCACTTCATCACCACAGGCGTTAGTGCCACTGGACGATAGTCATTGAGGCACGTCACCTTGCTCTTCTTGGGCAATTGATGCCCTTTTAAAGCAGGTGGGGACCTCAGACCTCAGAAGTGAGAGGTTGAAAATGTCCGTAAAAACTCCAGCCAGTTGGTCCGCACAGGTTTTTAGGACACGACCGGGTATACCATCAGGTTCATGCGCTTTTCGAGGGTTCACCCTTCTGAAGGATTTCCTGACGTCGGCCTCTGTGACTGAGACTGAAATACTATCACAGCGAATGGGGACTCAGGAAGGCACATCAGTATTCTCCCTTTCAAAGCGTGCGTAAAACGCATTGAGCTCATCAGGGAGTGATGTTTCGCCGACATTTGAGCTGCCTCCTGGTTTCGCCTTGTAGGAGATGATTGCATTCAGTCCCTGCCACAACTGCCGAACATCTGTCTCATCCTCCAGCTTGGAGCAGAAGTCCCTTTTGGCCTTTTTGATGGCCTTACCAAGGTCGCATCTGGACTTCTTGTAGTCCACTGTATCATCAGACGTGAATGCCCGGTGTCTGGTCTTCAGAAGAGTGCGGATCTCAAAGTTCATCCATGGTTTCTGTTTGGGAAACACTCGGAAGGTTTTTGTAGGGATGCAGTCCTCCACACATTTCTTAATGAAGTCTGTAACGACGGTGGCGTATTCGTTCAAGTCAGTCACCGAGTCCTTGAACATTGCTCCAAACAGTCCTGGAATTGTTCCTCTGCCCCCCCCCCCCCCCGACCAGCTCTGTACTGTCCTCACCTCTGGGGGTTTGCTCTTTAATTGCTGCCTGTAGGCAGGGAGAAGCAGCACCACGATATGGTCGGATTTACTGAAGTGAGGGCGAGGGATAGAGCGATAGGCATCCTTGATGGTGGTGTAGCAGTGGTCGAGGGTGTTTGGTCCTCTGGTGCAGCAGGAGACATGTTGGTGGAAGTTAGGGCGTGATTTCGTTAGGTTTGCTTATTGAAGTCCCCAGCAATGGTGGTAAATGCCTCGGGGTAAGATGTCTGGTGTTTGTTGACCACGGCGTGCAGCTCCTCCAGTGCCAGGCGGACGTCGTCTGCCTGGGGTGAAATGTAGACCGTGGTCAGGATGATGGAGGTGAATTCTCTTGCGAGGTAGAAGGGGACGACACTTCACCGCCAGATGTTCGAGGTGTGGAGAGCAGGAGTTGGACAGGACGGCCATGTCTGAGCACCACGCAGAGTTGACCATGAGGCAGATGCCCCCTCCTCTCCTTTTCCCAGATGCCAGTAGTTGCAAACCGTCAGCTGTATATTGGAGTTCAACATTTCCACAGACTGATGTATTGGGGTCAGAAGGCACTGTAGTTAAGCCACTAAACTAGCAATCAGACTCCGAGGCTGGAGGCATGAGTTCAATTCTCACCATGACAACTGGGGAATTTAAATTCAAGTAGTTAAATAAATCTGGGATGATTAAACTAAAACCTGCTCCTAGTCATTGCGAAGTTGCAGAAACCTATCTAGATCATTACTGCTCCACAGGGTTAGGGATCTACTGCCTGACAGGTGACACCAAACTCATTATTGCAAACAGGGGAATATATAGCGACTAATTAAGTAAACCGTGGTGCTCACGCTCACAGCAAATGGATCAGGTTCTGAAGTTCATTTGCTCCAACGATATCGTTAAAATGGCAGCTAATTTGTACATTGCAAGATTCCATAAGACAAGAGCAGAATTAGGCCAATCGGCCCATCGAGTCTTCTATCCACCCACGGTGTCCTGAAATAAAGCAGTTATGGAGTGAGTCATAGCGTCATAGTCATACTGTGTGGAAACAGGCCCTTCGGCCTAACTTGCCCACACTGGCCAACATGTCCCATCTACAGAAGTCCCACCTGTCTGCGTTTGGACGATATCCCTCTAAACCTGCCCTATACATTTACCTGTCTAAATGTTTTTTAAACATTGATTGGTGTTAGAACAGAGAACGTGGAACTGTCCAGCACATCTTGTGGAGGTTTTGACCATGTTAGGATTGCCCCACAAATCCATCAGAATTTTGCCAGGGTCCCAAAGGACTACATTTCCTAACATGTATTTTTCATCAATGGGAAGACGAATATTTATCAGCTCATTGTCCCACTATCAATGTGAGGGGAGGGGGAACGATCTAATAGGAACCTGAGGGGCAACATTTTCACATGGAGGGTGGTGGGTACATGGAATAAACTGCAGTGGAAATAGTTGCAGCAGGCACTATAACAATATGTAGACTTATCCCACCCTCCTTAACCACCTCTTGCTCCCTTCCACCTTCACCTTTGTGACCCCTTCCTGCTTTATATTTCACTCCTCTTCACTCCCTATCTGACACTTGTCTCCATTTCATCTGAACCTTCTGAACCTGAATTTTGTAGTCAGCCGGGCAGTACTCTGCATATCGCCAACTTGGACAATTTAACTTTTTTATCAAGCCAATTAACCTACAAATGTGTAGTCATTGTCTCCCATTCCACCCATTTGTAGGTTAATTGGACTGTAAAATTGCCCCCAATTGTGCAGGGAGTGGATGAGAAAGTGGGATAACATAGAACTAGTGTGAACGGGCGATCGATGGTCAGTGTGGGCTCTGTGGGCCGAAGGGCCTGTTTCCGTGCTGTATCTCTGAACTAAAAAACTAAAACTAAACTAAAATGTCTGAAGTTTATTTATGTAACTGTGAGTTGTTCATGTTGATTAATGGAAGAGACTTCAGGGCACAGGGTACAGACTCAAGTTTGTTCACTGGTGTGTACCACAGCGCATAGGGAAGTGGTTGTTTATTGTAAAGGTGGTGTCAGTGGCTCATTAATATTGAGATTAATGAGGAGAACTCTGGCACTATGATGTTATAATTAGTTGTGCGGGTAGAACGAATAGCAAAGGACAAAAAGGACACCTTTACCGTTAGAAAGGAGATGAGGAGGAATTTCTTTAGTCAGAGGCAGGTAAATCTGTGGAATTCATTGCCACAGAATGCTGTGGAGTCCAAGTCAATGGATATTTTTAAGGTGGAGATGGACAGATTCTTCATGGTACGTGTGTCAGGGGTTATGGGGAGAAGACAGGAGAATGGGGTTGAGAGGGAAAGATAGATCAGCCATGATTGAATGGCAGAGTGGATCTGATGGGCCAAATGGCCTAATTCTGCTCCTATAACTTATGAACTTATGAAAACAAACACAGAGTGTGGGGAATCAAGAAGCGGAGGACATAGGTTTAAGGTGAGAGGGAATGATTTAATAGGAACCTGAGGGGTAACTTTTTCACAGAGTGTGTGGTGAATATATGGAACAAGCTGCCGGAAGAGGTAATTGAGGCAGGTACTATCACAACACTTAAACGACTTTTGGATAGGAACAAGGTTAGGAAAGGTTTAGAGCAACATGGGCCAAATGCAGGCAGGTGGGACTAGCATAGATGGGGCAACTTGGTTGGCATGGGGAAGTTGGGCCGAAGGGCCTGTTTATGTGCTTTACGGATATACGGCTCGAGGAGGAACTCAGTGGGTTGAGCAGCATCTGTGGAGGCTGAGCGATGACCAGAGGTTTTGGGGATGCAACCATTGACTCCATCTACACTTCACGTTGCCTCGGAGAAGCAGTTAATATAACTAAAGACTTGTCCCACTCCAGTCATTTCTTTTTCTCTCATAGTGGTCCATCCATAAGCTAGGGTGTTGTCCGATTCACCTCTACCCCATTGCGGACATTGGACATTGCCTCTGGTACTGATGCACTACAATGCTGAGAACTATATTCTGCACTCTGTATCTTCCCCTTTGCTCCATCTATTGTACTTGAGTTTGAACTGATTGTATTTATGCATGGTATTATCTGATCTGTTTGGATAACATGCAAAACAAAGCTTTCCACTGTATCTCAATAATAATAATATTCACAATACGTCTAAACCTACATGTGTTAGACAATAGACAATAAACAATAGACAATAGGTGCAGGAGTAGGCCATTTGGCCCTTCGAGCCAGCATCGCCATTCATTGTGATCATGGCTGATCATCCACAATCAGTACCCTGTTCCTGCCTTCTCCCCATATCTTTATCTATCTTTAAGAGCCCTATCTAGCTCTCTCTTGAAAGTATCCAGAGAACTGGCCTCCTCCGCCCTCTGAGGCAGAGAATTCCACACTCACAACTCTCTGTGAGAAAAAGTGTTTCCTCATCTCCGTTCTAAATGGCTTACTCCTTATTCTTAAACTGTGGCCCCTGGTTCTGGACTCCCCCAACATCGGGAACATGTTTCCTGCCTCTAGCGTGTCCAAACCCTTAATAATCTTATATGTTTCAATAAGATCCCCTCTCATCCTTCTAAACTCCAGAGTATACAAGCCCAGCCGCTCCATTCTCTCAGCCTACGACAGTCCCGCCATCCCGGGAATGTTGATGTCCTCACGATCTATGTTACCTAATCTAATTCCCTAATCCCTGAGCTTGGTTATTAATACAAACACAACAGCAGCAGACATCTTAGTTGGCATGGCCAATTGGGCCAAAGGGCCTGTTCCCATGCTGTACGTCTCTAAACGCCCTTCAAAGGGTAATTGAGAGTGAAGGATGAATGCTGCCAAGGTCGGGATGGGTGAAGCAGCTGTAGAGTTGCTGCCTCACAGCAGCAGAGACTTGGGTTTGACTACAGGTGCTTGTCTGTACGGATTTTGCATGTTCTCCTCGTGGCCCGCAGGGGTTTTCTCCAGATTCTCCGGTTTCTTCCCCTCCACTCCAACGAAGTACGGGTTTGTAGGTTAGTGGCTTGATATAATTGTAAATTGTGTGTAGGCTACTATGTGCGGGGATCGCTGGTTGGCGCAGACTGAATGGGCCGAAGGGCCTGTTTCCGTGCTGCATCTCCAAACTGAACTGAACTGAATGATCGAATACGGGCTTCTGGCGCTGTGAGGCAGCCGCTCTACCTGCTGCACCACTGCACCAGTGGCTTTTCTAGACATGTACGGGAAGAAACTGCAGATGCTGGTTTACACCGAAGATAAACACATAATGCTGGAGTCATACAGCAGGCCAGGCAGCATCCCTGGAGAAAAGAAATGTGTGACATTCCGTGTTGACATATGTTTTCTAGGTACAGTAGATCTGTTGTATCAGGATGTTGAGTAGAAGGTTGTAAATTCAACCATAAAATCATTAAAACCCATCGCAGAAGTAAGCATTTGGAGTGATGCACTATTCAATTAATTGGCAGGCACACATAGTGAGGCTTTCAAAATCCACTTTACACAAGCAATAATATATTTGATAGATTGGTACAGGCCTGCTTACATTGCCCCAGGCTGGGACAATGTTTGCACTGTATCCTCTTTGCCTTTGCAATGAGATGGAGAAAAGTGGAAACTTAGAAATGGAAATATTCTCAAACGCAGAACAGGGTGTGCACACACGCTCCAGCGCCCACACACAACCCACCCTGCACCCTCTCTCCAGTGCCCGCACTGGCCCTCTCTCTGTCTGTCTGTCACTTTCTCTCTGCCAGAATTGTGGACGCAGCCCAGACCATCCCACAAACCAGCCTCCCTTCCGCTGACTCCCTTTACACCTCACGCTGCCTCAGCAAGGCCACCATCACAATCAAGGATTAGTCGCAGTCGCACCCCGGCCACTCCCTTTTCCCCCCTCTCCCATCGGTTATGAGGTACAGAAGTGTGAAAAAGCATACTGTACTTCCAGATTAAGTGACAGTCTCTTCCAATCTGTTATCAGGCAACTGAACCATCCTACCACAACTAGAGAGCAGTCCTGAACTACTATCTATCTTATTTGGAGGCCCTTGGGCTATCTTCTGTTCAGTTCAGTCACATGTATGGAGGTACAGGAAAAAGCTTTTGTTGCCTGCTAACCAGTCAGTGGAAAAACAATACATGATTACAATCGAGCCATTCAGATAAGGGAATAATGGTTAGTGCAGTAAAGTCTGATCAAAGATAGTCCGAGGGTCACCAATGAGGTAGCTTTTCACTGTACCTCGGTAAACGTGGCAATAAACTAAACTAAACAAAGTGCTGCACGGTGGAGTTGCTGCCTTACAGCGCCAGAGACCCGGGTTCGATCCTGACTACGGGTGCTGTCTATACAGAGTTTGTACGTTCCCCCTTTGACCACGTGGGTTTTCTCCGGGTGCTCAGGTTTCCTCCCACATTCCAACAATGTGCAGATTTGTAGGTTAATTGTAAATTGTACCTAGTGTGTTGGATAGTGTTAGTGAAGAGTTAGTGAAGATCGATGGTTAGCATGGACTCAGTGGGCCGAAGGGCCTGTTTCCACGTTGAAGTCTAAAGACATGCAGTTTTCTAGGTTAATTGGTTCGGTAAAATTGTCCCTAGTAAGTAGAATAGCATTATGTGTATAGAGTGATAGTTGGTCGGCCGAAGGGCCTGTTTCCACGCTGGATCTCTAAAGTCTAAATGTAGATACGGATGTACATTAAAAGAAAAGCCAGGTAGACTTACTACACTGCTAATGAACTGGCTATTAATAGAAGTGGGTGATACATGCCATGTCAGATGGTACAGCTGAGAACAAACATCAGAGCAGCGAATGATCAATGCATAATTGTCAATGCCTGACACTCTGTATTCATTTAATGAACTGCCGGTTTTGTGGTTAATTAAGGTCACAATCTCGCGTACACATGCAGATAAATAACAAACCCCCTGGAGTAATTAAATAAAAATGAACATGTTGGTAGTTAGATCCAACTTCAATGAAGCTGAAACCACCGTATTCAGATCAAACAAACTCTATCCACTCAGATTAACAGGCACAAGATGATTCCTGGTGAAAGAAGTTTAGGGCAAAAAAAAAAACGGCATATCAATTACAACCAATTTGTAAAATTGAAGTGCTGGATAAATTTCAGTTAGAGTCACAGAGTCATATAGTCACCATCATAGAGTCACAGAGTCATACAGCGTGGAAACAGGCCCTTCTGTCCACACCAACCAACATGTCCCATCTACACTAGTCCCACTTACCTGCATTTGGCCCACATCCCTCCAAGCCAGTCCTATCCGTGAGCCCGTCTAAATGTTTTTTAAACGTTGTGACAGTACCTGCAAGTGCCCGTGTCAGTGTCATACAGCACGGAAACAGGCCCTTCAGCCCAAACTGCCAATGCTGGTCAAGATACCCCACCTACGTTAGTCCAATTGGCCCACATTTGGCCCATAGTACTCCAAACCTTTTCCATCTATGCTCTTATTAGCAATGTTACAAAATTTTGAGATTTAAAAAATCAAGTCTGGAATTTATCCCATCAGATAAAGCATAAAAGGAAGTTTAATTTGACACCTAATTCACTTTCATATCTTCAGTATTAAAAGAGTTATGGCCATTTTCATACTCGGAAATGAGCATCTTGTTCCCCATTTCCTTTCCATTGACTTAACACAAAAGCTGTGATCTAGGACAGTCAAAAGCCCATAACTTTCTTAAAAATTAAGAAAACTCAATGACATTTTCAGTTATTATAGATTGAAGCATTCTGAAACGAATATGAAACAATCTTACTTTGATGACCTGAAATTAAAGCATATAATTAGTTCGTTACCTAATTGTAGCTAATTCAACTACTAGATCTAAACATCTATCCAGTTCTTAAGAAAAGATAAACATTTTTAAATTGCCTAAGTGTCCAAATAACATTCACACAATAATTCACAATATAACATGATTTTAAACTCTAATTTTCATGAATTTATAGGCCAAATGGAAGGAATTTAGTGTTTAATTCCCGTAAATTAATGGCCATTTAAAACAACTTGCGAGTGGGTTTTAGTGGAACACGGTGGATTGCAAAGTTGCGGTATGCGGTGAATTTAACCCACAATCAGCAGGAAAAAACACTGCCGGTTCGTATATTTTTTTTGTCCCCTTTTCGCAACATGAAAATTCGATTAAAGGCTTCCTAAGAAGCACGTTTTAATGTAAAAATAAACGGAGTACCTTATTTTATCCCCTACGTAAAATCCTTCCCGTTGTCGGCGCTCACGGCTTTAGAAGATGATTTTTAAATTACTCTAGCTAATAAATGATCTAGCGTAGTTTAAAAATACCTTCATAAAACAAATGTCAGAGCGATTTCTCTTTAGCGACAAAATCCACAGAGATGGATCGACTTGAATTGTCTGGAGAAAAACGGCACTTTAAACCCGCCCCCCTCTGAAAGGCGCCAAAGTCGCGCACACGGGGAGTGGCAGAACTGCAGCACCGCTCAAGGTAAGTTTTGTAACATACCTACTCTTATCCAAGTGTCTTTTAAATGCTGTTATAATACCTGCCTCATCTACTCCCTCTGGCAGCTCATTCTATACACCCATCACCCTCAGAGTGAAAAGGTTGCCCCTCAGATTCCTATTAAATCTTTACCCTCTCACCTTAAACCTATGGTTTAAATACTCTGTGTAGCTCCCCTATCTATTCTCATCATGATGTTATGCATGTAATTTATACTTTATGCTTTCCCTAATGATTTAATTCACTCGGTAAACATGACAAAAATGAACCCAAACCACTATGAAGTAACTTCCGAAATATATAAAATAGTTGTGGATGGCAGGGTGGCGCAGCGGTAGAGTTGCCGCCTCACAGCGCCAGAGACCCGGGTTCGATCCTGACTACAGGTGCGGTCTGTATGGAGTTTGTACATTTTCCCTGTAACCTGTGTGGGTTTGCTCTGGGAGCTCCGGTCTCCTCCTACACTCCAAATACGTACAGGTTTGTCGGTTAATTGGCTTAGTAAAATTGTAAATTGTCCCTAGTGTGTGTGTGTGTGTAGGATAGTGTTAGTGTACAGGGTGATCGCTGTTCGGCACAGACTCGGTGGGCCGAAGGGCCTGTTTCCGCGCTGTAGCTCTAAAATAAAAAACTAAACTAAACTGAACTAAACTTCCTCTGGCAGCTCGTTCCATATACCCACGGTGTGAAAAGTTGTCCCTCAGGTTCCTATTAAATCTTTCCCATCCCACCCTAAAAAGATGTCCTCTGGTTCTTGATTCCACTACTCTGGCTAAAAGAGTGTTCATCCATCTTCTGTATTCCCATCATGATGTGAGGCTGTAATTCGTACTCCGTGCTTTCCCCTATTGATTTCATTCATTCGGTACACATCACAACACTAATCCCTAACCAACATGAAGTAATTTCAGAATTATATACAACATTTGACCAGGAACTGTGAAACTGCCCTAATTTTCAGTCTTTAGTTTATAATGAGTGGATTTGTTCCGGATTTAGCCAGAGATCGGATAGAAATCTCTCAAGACAGAAACAAAACCCCTGAGCTAAAAGTTTGGAGCTGAAGCAAGATTGATTTCTGCGACAAGGATCCTCTGACTAATCAAATTATAGCAGGATCACTCAAAGACCCTTGCATTTGTTCATTAGGTCATTGGGCAATCCTTTCTTCTCTCCTCTCAGATAATAAATACACTGCTGAAAGGATAATGAGCTCAAAACCCCCGAGTATTCTTTGCACATTGTCATGCTTCAACTTATTACCATCAACGTTCGTTATTGGTATTGGTTTATTATTGTCACAGGTACGGTGAAAAGCTTTTCTTTGCATGCTGTCCACTCAAAAAGGACTTAATGTCCAGGTTCAGGAACAGCTTGTTCCCAACAACCATCAGACTGTTGAACAGAACTAAACTTGTACAAGGCATTGGTGGAGCATACTTTACAGCGTAGTGTTCAGTTTTGGTCAACCTGGTATAGGATAGGTGGTGGAAAGGGCACAAAGAAGATTCACGAGGATGTTGCCAGGAATCGAGGGCTCGAGCTGTAGGGAGAGGTTGAGTGGTCTAGGACTTTACTCCCGTGGAATGCAGGAGGATGAGGGGTGATCTTATAGAGATGTTTAAGATCATCAGAGGAATAGATGGGGTAAATGCATAGAGTATTTTACCCAGAGTAGGGGAATCAAGAAACAGAGGACATAGGTTTAAGGTGAGAGGGGGGGATCATTCTTCTTCTTCTTGCATTCGAGGCCACAGAAGTCTGCAGCAGGGTGACGCCATCCGTTTCGACATCCATAGGTGCCCGCATGCTCCGGGGTGGCGCCATCTGCGGCGCTGCTGCTCTCTCCGTTTGTTGTCGTTCGCCTGACTGAGGTCAGATGACAAGGCTCACCACGTGGAGGTCGACAACATGAGCTCCAATGGGGCGATCAATTTAACAGGATCCCGAGGGGTAACGTTTTTACACAGAGGGCGGTAGTTGAGGCAGTTACTATCACAATGTTTAAGAAACATTTAGACAGGTACATGGATAGGATGTTTAGAGGCATTATGGACCAAACGCATGCAAGTGGGACTAGTGTAGATGGGGCATGTTGGTCGGAGTGGGCAAGTTGGGCTGAAGGGCCTGTTTCCACATTGTATGACGATGACTCTCTCTGACTATAACTCTAGCTATGAATTAGTTTGCACTAGGGAATTTGGGTATTGTTGTGTTTTTGACACAATATTGCTTTTTTTTAATTTATTTAATCTTTTTAACTGTTTGCTTATTATACTATCTATTCAGTAATGTGTTCATAAACCTATTGTGCTGCTACAAGTAAGAATTTTATTGTTACAATAAAACACTCGTCTCTTGAATCAAATCGTACTATTATTGAGTACCAGCAAGCCATACAAATGTACATCAGGTAATGTAAAGAGAAAAATACCAGAGTGCAGAATATATATTTACAACATTTTAGTGTTACAGTTACAGCGAAAATGTCCAGTCTGCAATGAGGTGGGTTAGGAGATCGGGACTACAACCTAGCTTATGGGAGGACCGTTCAATAGTCTGATAACAGCGGGGAAGAAGCTGTTCCTGAATCTGGCGGTGCGTGCTCTCAAGTCTCTATATCTTCTGCCGGCCGGGAGCATTGAGAAGAGAGAATGACCAGGGTGTGAGTGGTCCTTGATTATGTTGGCTGCTTTCCAGCGGCAGTGTGAAGTGTCAATGGAGTCGATGATGGGGAGTCTGGTCTGTGTGATGGACTGGGCTACATCCGTAACTCTCTGCAATTCCATGCAGTCTTGGGCAGAGCAGTTGACAAACCAAGCCGTGATGCACCCGATAGGATGTTTTCTACGGTGTGTCTGTAGAAGTTGGTAAGAGTGGTTGGAGAAATACCAACCTTCTTTCAAAGGTCTTCTGAAGAAGTAGAGGCGTTGTGTGGTTTCTTGGCTGTGGGTTCAATATGATTGGTCCAGGACAACCGGGACAAAGTGTTGCTGATATTTTGGCCGTGGAACTTGAAGCGCTCGACCATCTCCACTTTACAACCTCCCTTCCATTGATTCCATTTAAACCTTCACGCTGCCTCGGCAAGGCCAGCAGCATAATCAAGGACCAGTCTCACCCTGGTCACTCCCTCTTCTCCCCTCTCCCATCAGGCAAGAGATACAAAAGTGTGAAAACACACACCTCCAGATTCAGGGAAAGTTTCAGCCTAGCTGTTAACAGGCAACTGAACCATCCTATCAACAACTAGAGAGTGGTCCTGACTTCCCATCTACTTCATTGGGGATCTTTGGACTATCTTTCATCGGACTTTACTGGACTTAATCTTGTACTAAACGTTATACCCTTTATCCTGTATCTGTACACTGTGGACGGATTAATTGTAATCATGTATAGTCTTTCCATTGATCGGATAGCACGCAAGAAAAAAGCTTTTCACTCTAACTTGGTACACATGACAATAAACTAAACTAAACCAAACTAAACTAAACTACACTAATCTAAACTAAACTAAACTATACTAAACTAAACTAAACTGATGTTGATTGGGGCCTATACTCCATCACTGAGTCATAGAGCCATACAGTCTTATAGCGAAGAAACAGGCCCTTTGGTCCAACTTGCCCACACCGGCCAACGTATTCCATCTACACTAGTCCCACCTGCCTGTGTCTGGCCCATATCCCTATAAACCTGACCTTTCCAGGTACCTGTCTAGATGTTTCTTAAACGTTGTGATAGTACCTGGATCAACTACCTCCACCGGCAGTTCATTCCATACACCCACCACACTTTGTGTGAAAGATTTACACCTCACCTTAAACTAATGTCCTCTTGTTCGTGATTCATCTACCCGATCTATTCCTCACATGATTTTGGACACCATGCTTCCTGGTCTATAACTAGCTCCTTCATCTTCCTGACATTGAGGGAGAGGTTGTTGTCTTGACACCACGTTACAAGGCTCTGTACCTCCGTCCTGTACCCCGTCTCGTTCCTGATCCAGCCCACTGCGATGGTGCCTTCTGCAAACCAGACACCAAAAATGATCTGAACTTGGAAATGGAAGGAGCCCGCACTGTAAAGTGGAAATAACTTATCACAATTGTGAGCTTTGAAGTTAGATTGTGTTTATTTTAATGGAAAGAGCATTCAGAAAAACTCACACGGCCAAGAAAATAAGTAATAAATAATATCTTACTCAGCAGAGTCTATCACGGTTGTCTCGTTCCATATTACCAATTCCACTTTGAGTACACTAACATGCATAGAGTTCTGCAGTAATATTTCAGGAAAGGTCAGTGAGCTTCAAAACATCTCATTCTGTAAAGGTCATCCAATTAAATTGGAAACACGGCAGTTAAGCTGTGAGACGCATGAGATTAAATGTGATTTTTATGGGTCACAGGAGATGTGAGTTGGAAAGGATGGCACCTATATGTATGGCAGAAGGGCTAAATGATGTACATCCTTTTTGGTAATGTACTAAGATTAGTAAGGGTGTCATGGGTTATGGGGAGAAGGCAGGAGAATGAGGTTGAGAGGGAAAGATAGATCAGCCATGATTGAATGGCGGAGTACATTTGATGGGCCGAATGGCCTAATTCTTCTCCTAGAACTTATGAATTTATTAAGTCCAAAGCTAGAGGCTGGAGGCAAAATACCCTCCTCACCTGTATCATCCTATTACCTAAGATCGACACAAGGTGCTAGGGGTAACTGGAAGTAATAAAAGGTAAGAAGATTACTGAATGCAATCGCCTTTTCCAAGATTAAAAGCATTTTTCTGCAATTTGACATCTCTTTGCCTGATTTAATATTATGAAGATAGACACAAAGGGTTGGAGGAACTCAGCGTGTCAGGAATCATCTCTGGATAACATGGGTAGGTGATGTTTCGAGTCGGGACCAGTCTTCAGACCAGGTGGGGGAAAGAAAGCTGGAGGAGAGGAGAGGAGGGCAGAAGAATATGTGGCAGGTAATAAGTGGACACAGGGAGAGGGTATATAGATAGGCAGATGGTTGGACAAAGGCTGCAGATTAAAACATGAATGGGTGTGAAACAAAAGGATTGAAGAATTGTGAATTGTGAAGTCAGAGGAAGGAATGTAAAAGGAGGAGGAGGAGGAGGAGGAGGAGGAGGGGAAGGGGATAATTAGGTGAGATCCCAAGTGGGGCATACAAGATGGAGGAGGAGAAGAAGGGGGGGGGGGGAGGGCTTGATAGAGGTTACCTAAAATTGGAGAATTCAACAATCATTCAACAAGGATTAACTACCGTTGAGTGATCAGAGAAAGATAAAATAGTTTCAGCCATAGCTCTTGCCAAGTGTTAGAGTACTGTATTGGGACTAATCAGTATTGAAGATATAGAGCATGTTGTATAACAACGTTCAGGGATGATCATTTGGGAAAATAACAAGTTATATTGCCAATTAAAAACCTCCACCAGGGTGATGAATGAATGCACTGTACTTTGCTGGTGTCCAAGAACATGGTGTTTTGCTTATGATGGTTAAAATTCAGCTTGTAGGGTATTCTGTTATAGATTCATAGAGCATGGAAACAGGCCCTTTAGCCCAGCTGTCTATGCCAACCAAGTTGACATTCTGCACTGAGTTGGGAAGGGAATTGGATGGGCACTAAGGATCAGTATGGAGCAAGAATGGATTTACGAGTTTAGTTTATTGTCATGGATTCGTTGGCATTTGTTTTGCATGTTGCCGAATTAAATTAGTTAATACTATACATAAATACAATCGTCAAACACAAGAATAACAGGTAGGCTTGGCACGGTGGCCCAGTGGTAGAGCTGCTGCCTCATAGCGCAAGAGACCCGGGTTCGATCCTGATTATGGGTGCTGTCTGTGTGGAGTTTGTACGTTCTCCCTGTGACCGTATGGATGTTCTCTGGACGCTCCATTGTCCTCCCACATCTCAAAGGTTTGCAGGTTGATTGGCTACTGTAAAACTGTGCCTTATGTGTAGGATGCAAAACTGCTATCACACGGGACTAGTGTAATAGTGATCGATGGTCGGCGTGGAGTCTGTGGGTCGAATGGCCAGTTTCCACTCGGTATCTCTGAAATAAACTAAACTAAGGAGAGAGAAAGATACCAGAGTGAAGAATAGAGTTTCTCAGCAATAGAGTGCGACAGTCCAGAGGCAACTTTCAATGTCCACTATGAGGTAGGCGTGAGAATCAGATGGTACCCTAGCTAATGGAAGGACCGTTCAAAAGCTTGATAGCAGAGGGGAAGCCTGAGTGGTGTTGTGTGCTTTCAAGCTTCTGTATTTTCTTCCCAACGGGAGCAGGGAGAAGACTGAATGACTGGGGTGGGAAAGATCCTTGATTATGTTTGCTGCTTTTGCAAAGCAGCGGGAAGCATAATGTTGGGGAACCAGGTCTCTGTGATGCACAGGGCTACATCTACAACTTTCTGCAACTGCTTGCGGACTTGGACAGTGCTGTCCCCAAACCAAGCTCTGATACAACCCGACAAGAAGGGTTCTAGTCCCACCAGCCTGTGTTTGGCCCTTTAAACCTATCCTGTCCATGTTTCTTAAACATTTTGATAGTACCTACCTCAACCACATCCTCCGGAAGCTCGTTCCACACACTTACCTGTCTTTACGTTCCTATAATAGCTTCCTATTAAATCTTTGCCCTCACCTTAAACCTATGATCTAATTCACTCATTTCCCTACTCTGGGCAAAAGACTGTTCATTGGCGACATGCTGAATCTCCTCAGTCTTGAAGGGTTGAATGGATTCTAGTTTAGTTTAATATTGAGATACAGTGGGGAAACAGGCCCTCCAGCCCACCGTGTATCACCCTGTACGCAGCACCATCCTATACATTAGGGACAATGTATAATTCGTACCAAAGCCAATTAACCTACAAACCTGCAAGTCTTTGGAGTGTGGGAGGAAACCGAAGCACCCGGAGAAAATCCACGCAGTCATAGGACGAACGTACAAACTCCCGACAGACAGCAGCCATAGACAGGGTCAAAAAGAGGTCCCTGGCACTGTGAAGCAGCAAATCTGCCGCTGCGCCACCGTGCCACCCTGTGGTGCTTTCTACAGTGCATCCGCAGAAATCAATGCAACTTGTTGGAGACTTGCCAAATATCCTCCAAGGGCTGAATGGATAATTTCTGTGGGCATAACAAGCTGTATCATTCTATAAGGCAGTGGTAACAACCTTCATTATTCTGTAATGGACACAAAATGCTGGAGTAGCTCAGGGGGAAAGGCAGCATATCTGGAGAGAAGGAGCGGGACCCCAGTTCCTATCGTGGGAGTGAGTACACTATGTACCTGTACAACCCATAAACATTTTTAAGATGCATTGGATTAAATTTTCATATTTAAAACTCCAATAGTGAATTTAACTGTGTCCATTAATGTGAACATTGCTTTAACAGTTGGAATCAATTACCTTCTCAGGTTTAAAGTTCATGCCATTTGTCCTGCTTGTGATCTACCTCTGACAAGTCTGGGATTCTCATTTGGGTAATTTAGTTTAGTGTAGTTTAGTTTATTGTCACGTGTACCGAGGTACAGTGAAAAGCTTTTGTTGCGTGCTAACCAGTCAGCAGAAAGGCAATCCATGATTACAATTGAGCCAGACTGAAAAGCACCCGGAGAAAACCCACGCAGTTGAGCCAGTTACAATTGAGTCAGACGACAGGGCCTGACATCAGTCTGAAGAAGGGTTTCAACCCGAAACGTCACCCATTCCTTCTCTCCAGAGATGCTGCCTGTCCCGCTGAGTTACTCCAGCATTTTGTGTTTACCTTCGATTTAAACCATTTGAAGTTCTTTCTTAAGCATTACAATCGAGCCATTCATAGTGTGCAGATACATGATAAAGGTAATTGTACAGAGCCCTAGTGAGACCACACCTGGTGTATTGTGTGTGGTTTTGGTCCCCTAATTTGAGGAAGGACATTCTTGCTATTGAGAGAGTGCAGCGTAGGTTTACACGGTTAATTCCCGGGATGGTGGGACTGTCATATGCTGAGAGAATGGAGCAGCTGGGCTTGTACACTCTGGAGTTTAGAAGGATGAGAGGATATCTCATTGAAACATATAAGATTGTTAAGGGCTTGGACACACTAGAGGCAGGAAACCTGTTCCCGATATTGGGGAGTCTAGAACCAGGGGCCACAGTTTAAGAATAAGGGGTAAGCCATTTAGAACGGAGACGAGGAGACACTTTTTCTCACAGAGAGTGGTGAGTCTGTGGAATTCTCTGCCTCAGAGGGCGGTGGAGGCAGGTTATCTGGATTCTTTCAAGAGAGAGCTAGATAGGGCTCTTAAAAATAGCAGAGTCAGGGAATATGGGGAGAAGGCAGGAACAGGGTACTGATTGTGGATGATCAGCCATGATCACATTGAATGGTGGTGCTAGCTCGAAGGGCCAAATGGCCTACTCCTGCACCTATTGTCTATTGTCTATTTTCTATTGTAATAATGTGAATAACATTTAGTGCAAGATAAAGTCCAGTCCGATCATGGATACTCCGAGGGTCTCCAGTGCAGTAGATAGTTGTGGTAGAATGGTTCAGTTGCCTGATAACAGCTGGGAAAAGACTGTCCCTGAATGTGTTTTCACACTTCTGTACCCTTTGCCCAAAGAGAGAGCAGCAATCAGTATCTGTCTTGTAATTTTTAGTTCACCATTTTAATTGGCAATGGGAATTAAAACATTGATTTTTAAACATCTGATTGTCAAACATACCTCACTTGTTCCATTAATAAATAACAAGATTACTTTCAGTTATGATAATATAAAATCCAGGGTGTATAACATCAGCTACTGATGCAGAGAGACGTCTACTGGCTGTGGCAACATGAATGAGAGTGGATGTGGAGAGGATGTTCCCACTACTGGGAGAGTCTGGGACCAGAGGGCAACAGTTTCAGAATGAAAGGATGTTCCTTTAGTAAGGAGAAGAGGAGGAATTTATTCTGCCAGAGGGTGATGAATCTGTAGAATTCATTGCCACACATGGTGTGGAAGCTGTCATTGGAAATGTTTTCATTGTCCTTTAATTTCCCTCTAAATTAATTTCTTCCACAGAATTTGGCGTAGTCAGCAGAGATTGATAGATTCTTGATTAGTAAGGGTGTTAAAGGTTACGGGGAGAAGGCAGGAGAATGGTGTTGAGAGGGAAAGATAGATCAGCCATCATTGATTGACGGAGTAGATTCGATAGTCTAATTCGGCCCCTATGACTAATGAACATGAACTTATGAACCTTCAATAAAATTAGGGTGGCACAGTGGCGCAGCGGTAGAGTTGCTGCCTTACAGCGCCAGAGACCCGGGTTCAATCCTGACTACTGGTGCTGTCTGTACAGAGTTTGTATGTTCTACCCGTTTCCTCTCACACTCCAAAGATGTACAGGTTTGTGATTTATTATTTGGCTTTGACATAATTGTGAATTGTCCCTACAATACGATACGATAGAACTTTATTTATCCCAGGAGATGAATTGCCAACAGTCATAAAAATACATAAACACAAAATACATGAAATTAGAGTGGCGAATGGAAAGGATTGGGGATGTGCAAAGATATGGGGGGGGAGTGGTGTCGGTCTCAGTCTCAGTCTCAGTCTACCCACGACAGAAGCAATTAGACAGGTATAGGATAGGTAGAGGGATAATGGCCAAGCGCGGGCTAGTGTCGAAGGGACATATTGGCCGTAGCGCGCAAGCTGGGCCGAGGGGCCTGTTTCCACGTTGCATCTCTAAAGTCTAAAGTACAACCCCAGGACAGCAAGCCCAGTTTCTCCTGTCTAAAGCAGGAGCTGAAGCCCCCTCCAGCCTGGAACCATCTGCGACCATAATATGTTGATGCAACGCATTTATCTTCAGCTGAGATTCGTATGCTTGCTGTTCATAATTAGTCAGCCTCTTCTTTTCCCACTAGCATGTATCAATGTCTGCCCTCATCATTCTGTTAACAGCCGTGCATTAGATTTGGGAATCTGCTCCATAATTAATGAGCGGCAGAGACTGTGAGCTGAGAACAGACAGAGCAGTCTGCGGTGAAACAAGCGAGTTAGCTGCCGCTGGTTTTGCCTCATCTTATTCCGCTCTCCGTAATTAGATTTGGAACAGGGATTTGCCAGAGTGAAGAGTGGCCGTGGCTGTTCTGATGTAGCGTTGACCTATGACCGACTGACCTGCACGGGTGACAAAGCAGCCAATGCTTTGTTGTATTACGTGTATTGTCAATTCCCTCTGTTGGATGTGTTTGTCGAATGTCAGTATGAATGCTGCACAGTTTCCTTTGTGCTCCTTGCCGTCACATTAATGAGACTTCGCTCTGCTGGTTTGTGAATAGACTCGGCAGCTCTCTCGTCATTATATTTAAATCCAGCCAGACTGTGTTGGAGAGACAAGTGACTGGCGCTGTCTGTGTGTGGAGTTTGCACGTTCTCCCTGTGACTGTTTGGGGTGAATGCACCAGGTCATCGCATCATACAGCGTGGAAACAGGCCCTTTGGCCCAACTTGCCCACTCCAACCAACATGTCCCATCTACACTAACCTGCGTTTGGCTATTAGCCCATCTAAACCTGTCTTATCTATGTACATGTCTAATTGCTTTTTAAACGTTGCAATAGTCCCTGCCTCAACTACCTCCTCCGGCAGCTCGTTCCTTACACCTGCCAAACTTTGTGGGAAATGTTACCCCTCTGGTTCGTATTTTATCTTTCCGCCCTTACTTTAAACCTATGTGCTCTGGTTATTCATTCACCTACTCTGAGCAAGAAACTCTGTGTGTCTACCCGATCTATTCCTCTCATGATTTTATACTCGTCTAGAAGATCACCCCTCATCCTCCTGCGCTTCAAGTAACAGAGTCCTAGCCTGCCCAAACTCTCCCTATAGCTCCCTATAGTCCTGGAAACATCCTCGTAAATCTTTCTCTGCACCCTTTCCAGCTTGACAACATCTTTCCTATAATATGGTGCTCAAAACTGAATACAATACTCTAAATGTGGCCTCACCAACTTCTTCCATAACTGTAACATGACCTCCCAACTTTTATGCTCCATACTCTGACTGATAAAGTCTTTTTTTTTTACCAGAGTAGAGGAATCAAGAACTAGAGGGCATAGGTTTAAGATTAAAGGGGGAACATTTAGTAGGGACTGGAGGTGAGAAGGGGCAACATTTTCTCACAGAGGGCTGTGGGTATGCAGAATGAGCTGCCGGAGGAGGTAGATACCAATATATTTGGATAGGTACTTGGATAGGAAAGGATAGCAGGATTTGGGCCAAATGCAAACAAACAGGACTACTTTAGATGGGTTTCTCAGTTGGTTTGTTAGTGTCGAGTTTGCACGTTCTCCTCGTGACCGCATGGGTTCTCCTCCAGGTGCTCTGGTTTCCTCCCAGATCGCAAAGGCGTCAACAAAACAGAAAAACTAAGCAGAACGGCAGTGAATCTAGCCGGGTGACTATGGTGGGGGTGGGACGGAGAGAGAGGTAATTGAAGGGGCCTGCTTTGTTTCACTGTTTGTATCCACTCGTTATCACCTTCTTACCAGCCAACAATGAACCATTGTGGGCTCCACCTTTATTTGATCATCGTTGTTGGCTTCGATTTTTTTATTCTTACCTTTCATTCTTGTACCTTTTCATATCTCTCATTATCCTTTCCCCTGACTCTCAGTCTGATGAAGGGTCTCGACCCAAAATATCACCTATTCCTTTTCTCCAGAGATGCTGCCTGACCCGCTGCATTTTGTGCCCATCTTCGGTGTAAACCAGCATCTGTGGTTCCTATATATTTAATTCAATGGCCTCTTAATAGTCCAGCATGCCTCTTCCATGGCAACTATAACCTATAGAGGGTGGAAGAGATCAAATACTGTATAACCCAAACCTTTGATCTTGAAAGGAAATGCTGTTTCAATCAGGATCCCAAGAAACATGACCTTTTGACAACCAATCAGAAAAATCAACATTCAAGTCTTTCACATATAAATCTCATACTTCAACCCAATTGATTTAATGAGTCCTTAGTCATAATACATGAAGTAGGAATATTTATCTGATTAATGCTCGGCAAATATTAATGGCCCAGATTTCGATGCCATGGAAGCACTGCTTGTTCTCATTCCATCTTGACAATCATATAGTCGTTCATCATTGAAACAGGCCCTTCGGCCCATCCATCCCATGCTCAAATCCAAAATGTCACCCATTTCTTTTCTTCAGAGATGCCTTCTGATCTGCTGATTTACTCCAACATTTTGTGTCTATCTTCAGTGTAAACCAGCATCTGCAGTTCCTTCCTACACATGTCTGATCTATTCTAGTCCCACCTGCCTGTATTTGGCTCATATCCCTTTAAACCTATCCTATCCCTGTAGCTGCATAAATGTGTCTCAAACGTTGTGATAGTACCTGCCTCAACTAACTCCTCCGGCAGCTCGATCCATATACCCACCACCTTTTGTTTAAAAAAGCTGCCCCTCATGTTCCTATTAAATCTTTCCCCCATTGCCCTACATCCCTAAACTCTTTTTCAAGGCTAGCATGAACACAATGGGCCGAACAGCCGCCTCCTGTGCTATAATCCACCATGGTTCTCTCATTCTATACTGTAGCCAAGTATTATGGGGTAATGAGACTTTATAATCAGAGGAAAGACAAAGTGCTGGAGTCTTAGCGAGTCAGGCAGCATCTCTGGAGAACATGGACAAGTGGTGTTTCGGGTTGGGACCCTTCTTTCAAGCTGAACGTGGAGACGGAGCGGAGGGAGAAAGTTAGAGGATAGGAGGGGCAGGACAAAGCCTGGCAAGTAATAGGTTGATGCAGGTGAAGTTAGCTTGGGGGTGGGGGTCATAAGCAGAGTTGTAAAATAGTGAGATTAAATGAGAACTTACCAGTTCGAAGTTTGATCTGTATTTTATGAGGAGTTACGATGAGGGATTACGTGAAGACCCCGTCCAGCACGCATGCGCGACATTCTTCAAAGCAGCGGTGTGGATTCACAGAAAAAACACAACAATTGAAATATAGTAAAGAAAAAATAAGAAATTAATTACCAGTTGATCTGTATAATAGAGGGTGGGAGCGGAGGGCACATACAGTCCTTCCCGATGTAATCCAACCAGGAACTCCACAACACTGGTGGCTGTAGCTGTTGAGTAGGTAGTTCCTGTTTTGGAGCAATACCGTTCCCATTTTCTTATGTTGGTCAGGTATTTTCTCCTGGTGGACTCCCGGTGGGATGCGGTCATCATGTTGATGGCGTCCTCAGACAGTCCCAGGCCCAGTAGAGGTCTTGTTAGAATCTGCAAGCCAGGAGATTGACTCTGTCATGGCACGGGTGACTAATGCCTGACACTGGGTGGATTAATAATTCTGGACTGCTGGGGAATTCCAACGGTGTTTCGACAGCCATGTCGAGGGCCACTGGGAACCATGGCTGTGTAGGCCAGTCGGGTATTATCAAGATTCCTGAAGCGGAATCCAATTGAATCTTGAGTAATACCCGACTGATGAGGCAGAAGGGAGGAAAAGCATAAAAGAACATTTTCCCCCAATGCAGCGTGAATGCATCAACTGCTGCTGCCTCAGGGTCTGGTTCCCAAGTGACATACATTGGTACCTGGTGATTCAGCCTGGATGCAAATAGATCAATATCTGGTGTGCCATATTGCTTTGTAATTTCAGCAAATACTTTGGGATTTAACATCCATTCGATGTTATCGTTAAATTTGCGTGACCTGGTGTCTGCCACTGTATTTAGTTATTAATACTAGAAGGTAAGTTACTGATAACCAAATATGTCTTTCGACACACCATTGCCAGATTAGGTTGACCAAATTGTCACACGATATCGACTTTACACCACCCATGTGGTTGATATAAGCCACCACCGTGGAATTATCTAATTGCAACCGGACATGTGCATGATGCGTATTAGATGAATATGCTTTTAAACCATAAAACGCACCCAACATTTCTAAGTAGTTGATACCCCGTGTCTGTAGGCAGGATGATTCAGAATTAGTCCATCTGCCCCCTGTGCTGGATTGCATGTTAGTTGCTCCCCAGCCCAAAGCACTGGCATCCGTTTGAATGGTTAGTACAGGGTTGGTGATTATTATGGGACTGGAACTGAGCCTAACGTTCCTTGTCCACCATTTTAACTCTGGAATGGATTCAGCAGTTAAATTCATAACTCGGTCAAAGTGACCTGAGTTTTGCTTTAGTGCATGCCCTTTTGCTCTTTGCAAAATTTGATAGTGCAAAGGCCCAAATTGTACAGCTGGAAAAGCTGCTACCATTTTACCAATAACTCTGGCTACCTGCCATAGGGTTGACTGATGTTTATCCATTTAGTTCACTGCAAGATAGTGCCAATTCTGATGCTTTCCCCTTCGGCAGAGTTACAATCATGCAAACAGTATCAATCGTAAATCCAAGATAGTCCATGGTAGTGGACGGTGTAAAATTGGATTTATCTGGATGTATGACAAACCCCAAAGTTTCAAACAAACGTTTGGTGGCTGCTACTGCCAAAATAGCTGTCTCCAAGGTTTTCCCTACTATTAAAATGTCGTCTAAGTCCGCCATGACTATATGCTTTTGTTTCCTCAATAATGCCAAAGCGGGTTTTAAGATTTTAGTGAACAACCTTGGAGCAGAGGTTAGTCCATTTGGTAAGGTTTTAAATTGCCATAGCTGTTTCATCCAGATAAACTTTAAGTATTTACGATGTTCCTTGTGTATGGGTACTGAGTAGTAGGCATCTTTTAAATCAATGCTTGCTAGAAAGTAACCTCTAGAAATCAATAGTCTGGCTGTTTCAAAAGTTTCCATCTTGAAATGTATATACTTAACAGACTTGTTTAAAGTAGTTAAGTCAATGATGATGCGAGAGGAACCAGACCCACCTACCTCAATGGTTACTGGTGCTTCTTCTGCCTCTTCGCTGGATGATGAGGTCTCTGCTGGGCTGTCGAGGGCTGCTGTTGATGTTGATGTTGATGTTGATGTTGTTGGGGGTGGCGCATTTTCCATGGGGTCTGCTCTGGGCCCTGGCCTAAAAAAGGCTTACGGGGAATGGTTGCGGACCCCGAGTTTTCACCAGTCGCATATGGTGGTCGACGACTGGTGGACGCCATGGGGTACTGCCGCCTGGGTTTGTTAGGTCTGCTCAGTCCTAAACCTGCCCTCATGAGACCAAAGGTCTTGGATTCTCCCTCTAGGTCTTTCACCTTTTTCGGAAGGTCCTTTCCAAAGAGCAGAATTGGAGGTTCTGAACCCGGTGTTTTGCAAAGTCCCGCAAATTTAAGGTTGAGGGCAGGCTTGATGATTTCCTTCCGTAAATTGTTTATCTCATATTGAGTGGTGCACAGCAGAGCTAATGTGTCTTGCTGATTTGTGGAGATGTCCACACCATCAATGGACCGAGCATATGATGTTATTCCTGCAGTCAGGAGTTTAAGGATTTTCTGGAGCTTCAACTCCAGGTTCCTGATGTTCTGCCCCAAATGTCCCCAAATTTGGCTGTTTACAGCTGGTACATTCAATGATGTACAATTTTCTGGGGCTGTATATTGTTCAAAGCCTCATTGACCACCTGTTCTTGTAGGGGTTTTGAGGACAGGTGATCAATGCTGGCTGCAAGTTTCGGCTCTAAAGGCCGACCCGCTCGTGGAATGACCACGTAGCGGTTGACCACACCCAGCAGCTCTTCCTGATCCTGTACACCCTGCGTACTCCGGACATCTTCAGCCAGCAAAACCCTCTTCTTGACCAACCCAGACCTGGTCGCCAATGCTGCCTTCAAAAGAAGGTGAAGCAATGGTCAGTGCCATAATGGGCACTGCGGGAGTGCCTGAGCTCCCTTGGCGAGTCTGCTGCTGCTCTCTCAGCAGATCTCGCTGGAGCAATTGCTCCAGAAGCCGTTCCATGCGGCTTAGGCGGCTGCCTATACCGCTCTCGAGCGGTGAGGCATCTTCATCCGAATCGTCGGATACTACCGCCCGGTTCTGGCTGCAGGTACCTCCAGCCCGCTGCTCAGGCTGCACTAGCGGTGCTGGGCTCGGCGCGGTAGTTATTCCCGCCGCCTCTTGCCCCCCCTCCAAAGAACATTCCTCAATGGAAGACGAACGGGGGCGAGCTGCAGATTTCTTCCCTCTGGTCTTGCTCATTCTCCTGGAACATAAAGCAGACCACAGAGAAAATACACACGGCCACGGTAAAACTTACCTGTCGGCCCGACTTTTCAATTTGTAGCGGGAGCGTCTTGATCTCCCGTTCGTCGCGGGTGCACTGCATGAACGCTAATGTCGCGCATGCGTGCTGGACGGGGTCTTCACGTAGTCACTCACGTGACTCCGAAATAAAATGTGAATCTAGAAGGAGGAAGGTAGGTGGAAGTGTAGAGGGAGGGGAGATATAGGTGCGAGTCCAGGTGGGGCACAAGGAGAAGGGTGGGGGGAAGGTCAGCTGGAGCCCGACCCATTAATTCCCAGAAGCCTTTGACAGAATGCAATTGAATTAATTGAATTGATTTGAATTGAATACTGTGACAGGTCGCAGTGAAATTCTTTGCTTGCATACCCAAAATACCCCAGCGCCAGGTCCCCCCTTGTTCTCCCCTCCCCCTCCTCACACAGTCCTCCCCCTGCCGGGTCCTCCTTTGTTCCTTCCCCACGCAGCGGCGAGCTCACTTCCAAGTGTCCATCATCATCCATCGGTCGATGCCATCATTGTCCACCGACCACTCCACTATCACCGCTGGGTCCTCTCCGACGCCGACCCAGCCATGGGCTCCGCAGACCCAGGGGCCGTTGGCCTCGAGTTTCATCA
Source organism: Okamejei kenojei (assembly GCA_035221665.1). Taxonomy (NCBI): domain Eukaryota; kingdom Metazoa; phylum Chordata; class Chondrichthyes; order Rajiformes; family Rajidae; genus Okamejei; species Okamejei kenojei. Next base: position 36,763,324 of record CM069134.1, read on the forward strand.
ACTTGCGAGGCTCCACCTCTGGTCCGCGAGGCTCTGACCACAAGGCTCTATTTCTGGGTTCTCCGGTTACCTCCAGCCCGCAAGGCTCCGACCACGAGGCTCCGGCCTCAGCTTCTCAGCGGCACCTCCGGAAGGCGTGCGCCGCAGCGGCAACTCCGGCTGGCTAAGCCCCCAAGTCCAGCTATACAGGCTGTCAAATCTGTCAGACTCCGAATCTTGCTGAAAATCTCAGAAAGACAAAATAAATAATTTAAAAATTACAATTGATTACAAATTTTAAAGTAAATTAAAATCACATAAAACATTGTTAAATAATTCAAAATATTATACAAATTTTAAAGGAAGGAACATTCTGTTTCTTTTCCATTGCATTGTAAGGTTCATGGAAAGTAATGGACTTGAAATCATGTGTCGGCACTGTGGAGCAGTGGTAGAGTTGCTGCCTGACAGCGCCAGAGACACGGGTTCAATCCTGACCCCGGATGCTGTCTGTATGGACTGTGTGGGTTACCTCCGGGTGCTCCGGTTGTCTCCCACATCCCAAAGACGTGCGGGTTTGTAGGTTAATTGGCCCTCTGTAAATTGCCCCTAGTGTGCAGGGAGTATATGAGGAAATGGGATAACATAGAACTAGTGTGAATGGGTGATCAATGGTTGGTGTGGACTCGGTGGGCCGAATGGTCTGTTTTCATGCTGTATCTTTCAATCAATCAACTTGTACTAGAGGTCTTACAGTTTGTATAACAGAAAAGTGTGAACTCTTTGTGTATGAGTCCTCGCCAGACCTCTCTGATATTAAAGAAAGACAGGCAGCATTGCTGGAGTAACCCAGAGAGACAGGCAGCATCACTGGAGAGAAGGAATGGGTGACATTTCGGGTCGAGACCCTGCTTCAGATACTTATCCTTGGACTATAATGCCACAGATGAGCACCAGGCCATAATCTTGCAGACCATTTCTGATTGTATCATTTCCAGCTGTCCAACCATCGTTCCCCAACCCCGCAGGGCCCGGTTTTACCTTCTCCCCAAAACCCATGAACAAAACTCCCCTGGCACACCCATCGTTCTACCTGCTCATGTCCCACTTTATTCATTTCCATTAAAAAAAAAGTCTGAGAAAGGGTCTTGACCTGAAACGTCACCCATTCCTTCTCTCCAGAGATGCCGCCTGTCCAACTGAGTTATTCCAGCACTTTTGTGAATATCTTCGATGTAAATTTAAGGATAAGGGGGAAATTTAAGGATAAGGGGGAAATCCTTTAAGACCGAGATGAGAAAGACTTTTTTCACACAGAGAGTGGTGAGTCTCTGGAACTCTCTGCCACAGAGGGTAGTTGAGGCCAGTTCATTGGCTATATTTAAGAGGGAGTTAGATGTGGCCCTTGTGGCTAAGGGGATCAAGGGGTATGGAGAGAAGGCAGGTACGGGATACTGAGTTGGATGATCAACCATGATCATATTGAATGGTGGTGCAGGCTCGAAGGGCCGAATGGCCTACTCCTGCACCTAATTTCTATGCTTCTATGTTTCTAACCCAGCATCTGCAGTTCCTTCCTACACATTCCCTCTGTTATTAACACTGGTAAATATCTTGGCCATGCATTGCTGATGCATTTCTCTTACTGCCATCCATTGAGACTGGGAGGATGGACACGGCGTGCGAGGAGCGAGGCGGATGGGAGAGGAGAGGGACTGAGGTCTGGCTCATCGTGCCCCCGCGGTCGGCTGCACGAGGCAGGAGACGGCCGGAGGCCCACAACAGCCTAGGACTCGACTGGAACAGGCACTAATAATAAGAACTGGATCGTGGACTTTCAAAAAGGCGACAAAGCATGACGCCTCTTGCATACGGTCTCAGTAGACTAAATGTGTAGGAAGGATATTATAACTTTGTAATCCTCTCCAATTCAAATATTATCTTCTTTCATAAGTTTATAATTTCAGTTCAGTTCATTTTAGTTTATTGTCACGTGTACCGAGGTACAGTGAAAAGCTTTTGTTGCGTGCTAACCAGTCAGCAGAAACAATGCATGATTACCATCGAGCCAAATCGCAGCGTACAGATACATGATAAGGGAATAACGTTCAGCGCAAGATAAAACCAGTAAAGTACGATCAAAGACAGAATGAAGGCCACAAATGAGGTAGACAGTAGTTCAGGACTGCTCTGTAGTTGTGGTTGGATAGTTCTGTTGCCTGACAACAGCTGGGAAGAAACTGTCCCTGAGTCTGGAGGTGTACATTTTCACACTCCTATACCTTTTGCCAATGAGAGAGGGGAGAAGAGGGTGCGGCCAGAGTGCGACTCGTCCTTGATTATGTTGTTGGCCTGACCATTTGGCATAACCATTGCTAAAGAGTAGGTTTGACTGGAGACACAATGTGCTGGAGTAACTAGGGCAGCATGGTGGCGCAATGGTAAAGTTGCTACCTTACTGTGCCCGAGATCTGGGTTCGATCCTGACCACGGGTGCTGTCTACGTGGAGTTTGTACTATCTCCCTGTGACTGCGACTCCGGGTGCTCCGGTTTCCTCCCACACTCCAAAGACGTGCAGGCTTGTAGGTTAATTGGCTTGTGTAACATTGTAAATTGTCTCTAGTGCATGTAGGATAGTGCTGGACTACGGGGCGATCACTGGTCAGTGTGGACTTGGTGGGCCTGTTGCCACGCTGTATCTCTAAACTAAACTAAACTAAAATAACAATATAGTTATTGTTTAGTTTAGAGTTTAAGCTTTAGTTTAAACTTTAGTTTAGAGATAAAGCGCGGAAACAGGCCATTTTGGCCCACCTTGTCCGTGCCGGCCAGCGATCCCAGCACATTAACACTATCCTATACCCACTGGGGACGATTTTTACATTAACCAAGCCAATTAACCTACATACAGTAACTGTACGTCTTTGGACTGTGGGAGGAAACCGAAAATCTCGGAGAAAACCCACGAAGGTCACGGGTAGAAGGTACAAACTCCGTACAGATAGCACCTGTAGTCAGGATCGAACCCGGGTCTCTGGCGCTGCATTCATTGTAAGGCAGCAACTCTACCGCTGCGCCACCATTTTTCCAGGAGACTGGTAATTGATTGCAATCCATGAAGATCGGATTTGACAGCCTAGTACAGAGGCATGCACTCTGCATCAAGGCTTTATCGACATATTTGATATAGAAAGGCTCCTAATTTAAATCAATTTCAGCAAATTTTCGATTAAAAAATCTATTCCTTACATAGCAAAAATCAGTCTTTGGGAAGCACTAAGTCAGTGAGAGGCTGTGACCTCATAAAAGCCATTTAATTTTATAAAGAATATAATCCAGACGTTAAGGTTGACTGGTTTAAGCTCATGTTGAAATATATGTGTGCAATTTCACCAGCAATAATTTACAAGCCGTTACAGTAAATGGTCACAGACCATAATGACAAAGGATGTTGGAATTTTGCTTTGATTCCAGCTCGATAGTGATCGACTTCAGGAAGCGAAGTGGTACACATACCCTGAGGTACATTGACGTCACCTATGTAGAGATGGTTGAAAGCTTCAAGTTCCCAGGAGTAAATAATCCAGCAACTTGTCCTGGACCAGCCACGTCGAAGCAACGGCCAAGAAAGCGCAGAACTACTCTACTTCCTTCAAAGGCTTAGGAAGTTCGGCATGTCCCCAACAACTCTCACCAACTTCTAAAGATGCTCCGTAGAATGCATTATTTTCCCGACACATCTCAGCTTGGTTTGGAAACAGCTCCATCCAAGACGGCAACAAATTGCAGAGAATTGTGGACGTAGCCCAGACCATCACACAATGCAACCTCCCTTCCATTGACACCATCTACACCTCCAGATTCAGGGACAGTTTCTTCCCAGCTGTTATCAAGAAACTGAACCATCCTATCACTGGCTAGAGAGCGGTCCTGAACCAACTAGAGAGCGGTCGGTCCTAACCCACCATCTGCCCCATTGGAGACCCTTGGACTATCTTTAATCGGACTTTACTGGACTTTATCTTGCATTAAACGTTATTCCCTTTATCCTGTATCTGTACATCGTGGATGGCTTGATTGTAATTATTAGTGTAGATGGGGAATCGTGGTCAACATTAACAAGTTGGGCTGAAGGGCCTGTTTTCATGCTGTCCAACACTATAGTTCTCTGTTGCATCTACACCAGTCCTACCTGCTTGTGTTTATCCCACATCCCTCTAAACCTTTACTATTCATCTCTCACCCTCTTTCATATCCAATGGACCATTACTAAGCATCAGCTAGAGAAGGGTCCTGACCCCCCATCTACCTCACAAGAGACCCTCAGTCTATCTTCGATCGGACTTTACTGGACTTTATCTTGCACTAAACATTATTTCCATTATCCTGCATCCGTACAACGTGGACAGATCAATTGTATTCATGTATGGACTTTCTGCTGTATGGTTGAGAACTCTAATTTGAAGCTGCCAATGCAGTTTTGTGTACTTTATTTTACAACGTTAGTCAAGGTTATTGCCTTACGGATAGTGAGGTACTGCTGGAGCCTACTGGATCTCCCAGTTTCTGTGGTGCAGGGGGCGGCTTAGTGACGGAGCGGTAGAGTTGCTGCCTCACAGTGCCTGAGACCTGGGTTCCATCTAGACTACGGGTGCTGTCTGTACGTAGTTTGTACGTTCGTCCTATGACTTACGTGGGTTTTCTCCAGTTTCCTCCCACACTCCAAAGCCGTACAGTTTTGTAAGTTAATTGGCTTTGGTAAAATAGCAAATTATCCCTTGCGTGTGTAGGATAGTGCTAGTGTACGGGGATTGCTGGTCGGTGCGGAGTCGGTGGGCTGAAGGGCCTTTTTCTTCGCTGTATCTCTAAATGAAACAAAAAATCTTTTCACTCTATCTTGGTACATGTGACAATGAACTAAAAATAACGCAAATCAACCTGAAATTTCTACCCGAAGACATCCCCAGCCCTTGCTGAATCCTGGGCTCAGACCAAGAGCCTTGGGTCTCTTTCTAGAGCCAAGAATGTTTAATTGTCATACGACAGCAGGACAATGAAATGCAACAATACACAATACATATAGATGACGTAATAAACATAATATCAAAAAATTAATAACTGCAATATTATATGGAACAAGCATGGAGGAAGTGGGGCAGGTTCAATAACATCATTTAAAAGACATCATCATAATAGAGACATACAGCATAACGGGGATTCCCCTCCCCCACTATTGATGAGGCTCGCACCAGGGTCTCCTCCATACCCCGCAACACTGCCCTCTCTCCCCATTCCCACACTCGCAAACAGGGCAGAGTCCCCCTGGTTCTCACCTTTCACCCCACCAGCTGGCAAATACAACAGATAGTCCTCCGCCAGTTTCGCCACCTCCAACGTGACCCCTCCACCCGCCACATCTTCCCATCTCCCCCCCTGTCTGCCTTCCGCAAAGACCGCTCCCTCCGCGACTCCCTTGTCAATTCTTCCCTCCCCTCCCGCTCTACTCCTTCGCCCGGGCACTTTCCCTTGCAACCGCAAGAAATGCAACACTTGTCCCTTCACCTCCCCCCTCCACTCCTTTCAGGGACCCAAGCAGTCCTTCCAGGTCCGACAGAGGTTCACCTGCACCTCCTCCAACCTCATCTACTGCATCCGCTGCTCCAGATGCCAGATGATCTATATCGGTGAGACCAAGCGGAGGCTTGACGATCGTTTCGCCGAACACCTCCGCTCGGTCCGCAAAAACCAACCCGACCTCCCGGTCGCTCAGCACTTCAACTCCCCCTCCCATTCCGTATCCGACCTCTCGGTCCTGGGCCTCCTCCATGGCCAGAGTGAGCAACACCGCAAGTTGGAGGAACAGCACCTCATATTCCGCTTGGGGAGTCTGCATCCTTTGGGCTTGAACATTGAATTTTCTCAATTCTGTTAACCCCTGCTGTCTCCCCCCCCTCCCACCTCTCCCTCAGCCCTCGGGCCCTGGCATTCCCTCTATCTCTATCTCCCTCCCCCACCCTAGTCACACTAGCTTCTCATTTTCACACCACAAACAGCTTACAATGGCTTGTTCCCTTTATCATCGATACTTTTTTGCATATCTTTCATTCATTGTTCTTTATCTCTCACATCACCGTCTATATCTCTCGTTTCCCTGATCCCTGACCAGTCTGAAGAAGGGTCTCGACCCGAAACGTCGCCTATCTCCTTCGCTCCTTAGATGCTGCTGCACCCGCTGAGTTTCTCCAGCATTTTGTGTAACCCATTGAAACAGGCCCGTCGGCCCAACTTGCCCATTCCGCCCAAGATGCCCCAACAACCTGCCCCCGTTTAGCTCATATTCCTCTAAATCTTTAGACATTTGGGCAGGTACATGGAAAGGAGCGTTTTAGAGGAAAATGTTGACAGATGGGACTAGCTTAGATTAGTCACCTTGGTCAGAAGGTGTGAGTCGATGTGCTCACTTCCATTAGCTCAATGCGTGTTTAATTTAGTTTTTGTATAGGATGCAGATGCTGGTTTATACCGAAGATACATCTTTGGAGTGTGGGAGGAAACCCACGCAGTTACAGGGAGAACATGCAAACTCCATACACAACAGCCCCCGAGGTCGGGATCGAACTGAGGACTCTAGCATTGTGAGGCAGCAGCTTTACCAGCTGTCTAAATATGAATGTCCAAACTGGACCCTATACATCTCTAACTGCTGCTTTGGACCTCTGATACCCTGACAGAAATTAACAAAGATAGACCCAAAAAGCTGGAGTAACTCAGCGGGTCGGACGGCATCTCTGGAGAAAAGGAATAGGTCATGTTTTGAGTCAAGACCCTTCTTCAGACTGAGAGTCAGGGAAATCCTTTGTCTTCCTAATTGCTTGCTGTACCTGGCCCCGGTTTTTCTGCCTACGTTAAAATGATTAAACATGATGCTTGCAATGAATAATCTATGTATGTCATACTCTCCTGATAAGTAACCATGGAGATAATATCTGTGAGACTTAATCTAAAAAGGAAACTGATATTTTCAGCCCTATTCCTGGGACATTGGGTGTAGGCGGATCTTTAAACTTTCGACTTTAGAGATACAGCGTGGAAACAGGCCCTTTGGCCCACCGAGCCTGTGCCGACCAAAGATCACACCCATACACTCGCACTAAACTACTCACTGGGGACAATGTACAAGTAACAGAAGGGAATTAACCAACAACCTGCACGTCTATGGAGTGAGGGAGGAAATCAGAGCACCCAGAGGCAAACAGGGAGAACGTACAAACTCCATACAGACAGCACCCGTAGTCAGGATTGAGCCCGGGTCTCTGGCGCTGTGAGGCAGCAACTCTTCCGCAGTGCAGCTCTGCCGGCCCATGAGTGTTAAGGGCCTGTCCCATCTACGTGACCTTTTCGGAGACTGCCGGCACCCGTCATAGGTCGTTGCAGGTCGCCGAAAATGTTCAACATGTTGAAAATCCAGTGGAGACCAGAACAAGGTGCGACTCTTTGGGCGACTAATCACGATCATACAGGCTTCACCCCGCGACGTGGTCGTGAGCAGTCTCCTCAGTCGCCCAAAGAGTCACCGGAAAAGTCGTGTAAGTGGAACAGGCTCATTAATCTCTACAGAGGAGACTTCCACCTGTAAATGTAAAATACAGATAGAGTCTTGAAGAAATTCTTTCTTTGCAAAAAATATACATGATTCATAAAATTTCCAACTGTATAATTCACCGTGCCCATACATCAACATTCACATTATAAGAGGCATCATCCATTTATGAGGCTGATTCACACTATATCAACATGGTATCAATTTGTCTGCACAAAGACTTCATGAGTAGAAACTACAAGGGATGGATTCCTGTGTTTTAGACAAATATTGAAGCATCATATAGATAGGATAGACTGTCAGAACCATTTTCTCCCATGGTGGCATTGTCAAAGACTCGAGGGCATAGCTTTAAGGTGAAAGGGGCAATGTTTATCCCTTGCCACACATGGCAGTGGAGGCCAAGTCATTAGTTCATTTTAAATTAATTGATTAGTAAGATCATCAAACGTAATGGGAAGAAGGCAAGAGAATGGGGTTGAGAGGGGAACATAAATTTATCAGCCATGGTCAAATGGCGTGGAGACTCGATGGGCTGACTGGCCAATATTTTGCTCCTATGTTCTTAAGATGACAAGAAACGACACTAAACTAAACTAACCTAAACTAAACTAATGGTCTTATGGGCTTATGGTCTTTAAAGGTCAGGTACAAGGCAAGTTGTTTTTACAGAGGGTGATGGGTGCCTGTAACACGCTGCCAGGAGTGGTGGTGGAGACAGATATGATCGTGGTATTTAAGAGGCTTTAAGATAGGCACATGGATATGCAGGAATGTGGATCATGTGCAGGAAGAGGAGATTATTGTTATAAAATTTCAAGAGGCATAGATAGGGTAGACAGTCAGAACCTTTTTTTCCCCAGGGTGGAAATGTTAAGGACTAGAGGGCACAGCTTTAAGTTGAAAGGGGCCGCAAATATTATACCCATTTCTGAAGAAGGGTCTCGACCCTATACCATTATATATACCAAAAAACATTAAAAAAATTAGACTCTAATATAAGAATAAAATAAGATAAGAATAGAGAAAGAGGACTGTTCTCCTTGTAATATAGGAGCGATCCTCTTCTCCCCGATAAAACTGAACAACACAATATATAAGAATAACCCAATTATACATGATACAATAAGAATTTGGAAACAAATAAAATTATCCTTAAAATTAAGAAACCTATTAATGCCAATAGTGAATAATCCTTCATTTAAACCATCTCTTATTGATAAAACATATAATCAATGGGAAAGAATGGGAATTAAAAGGATCAGTGATATGTATGAAATGGGAAATTTGTTATCATTCCAACAATTACAATTAAAATTTAAATTGAAAAATAACCAATATTTTAAATATCTTCAGATCTGTTACTTCATGAAGAAATACTTACAAAGATATCAAAACATAACTTCAGAGCCATTGGAAGAACCAATGAACATTAAGGCTGACTCACAGAAATTAATATCATATTTATATAATAGTATTTTAAATATAGATTTACCATCGACAGAGACATTTAGAGAAGAGTGGGAACGAGAATTAATGATAAAAATTAAGAAGGAAACATGGGAAAAGTATTTGATATATATGCACAAATGTTTGATTAATGTAAGACTTAATTTAATTCAATTTAAAATTTTACATAGATTATATTACTCAAAAACTAGACTGAATAAATTCTATCCAAATACTTCCCCCATTTGTGATAAATGTCTATCCCAAAATGCAACTATACACACTCTTTTGTCTCCTGCATAAAACTTTATAAATTCTGGAGTGATATTTTTGAAATATTTACAAAATTATTTAAGATTAAAATGGAACCTAATACTGAAATTATTATATTTGGAGTAATGGAAGATGGGAATAAACTGAACTCATCTCAAAATTATTTTTTTTAATTATGGGTTAATAACGGCAAAAAAACATACTTAACTTTTGGAAAAATACAACCATACCAACGTTTAAAATGTGGATTTCAAACATGTTGGACACTGCACAGCTTGAGGAAATGCGATTCCTCCTAATAGATAAATCAGACCAATTTTTAACGAGTTGGTCTCCATTTGTCGATTTTTTTGGAAGCATATGGTGCAACAAAACCGTAGAAGCTAACTGTTTCAGGATTGGGTGAAGGATGGTCAAGAATATAGATAACGATCTCCTTAATCTCTTACTTTCTACTCTCTTTTCTCTTTTTCTTTCTCAACTTTCTTTTTTCACACTTTTTTCTTTCTCACACACTATATATCACATGTTTCTCTATCTTTTATTATCTACTCTCTCTTTTTCTTTTTTATTATTAAAAAAATAAAAAAATAAGAAGCTGTACATAAAATGTAATATGTCAATATATATTAGGCACCTTGGTGCCATATTCCTGTACTCACTTCTAATAAAATAAAATAAATAGAAAGTTGAAAGGGGCAAAGTTTAAAGGAGATGTGCGAGGCAAGTTTTTTCACGTGGAGTGGTGGGTACCTGGAATGCACTGCTGGGGTGATGGTGCAGGCAGATACCATCATGGCATTTACATAGATATGCAGGGAATGGAGGGATATCGATCACGTGCAGGCAGAGGGGATCAGTTTTACTTGGCATTTTGTTTGGCACGGACATAGTGGGCCGAACGGCGTGTTCCTGTGCTGCTTTTTTTTTAAATTTGTGCAAAAGTGGTAACCTATATCGCTGGGATTTTTCACTACCTTACTCACCGTTTACCTCTGCACCAAGCGCACCAATTTTGGTTGTGATCAGTGAAATAGTAGAAATGTTATGAAGGTTTTAAAAATCGTGAGATCAGCAGATTGGTCTTCTCGCCTGTCAGTCACCATGAAGGTAACGCCCCTTCCGGAACCCGGGGAGAATAAAGCCCTGGAGGCGGAGTCCATGAGCAGCGTGTTAAGTTGAACTGGAAGCCTCTGAGTGAAGTCAGAGTGGGACCGGGACCTGTTACATGAGGCCAAAAGCTGAAGGTGCGGGAATGAGCAGAGTGCGAGATGCGTCTGCTGCGACCACCCCCCATTCCCACACACCCTGTCCCCCTCCCCCCCACACACCCCCCTCCCCCCCACACCCCCCCTTTCACCTCCCACCTCCCCCTCCCCCCCAAACCCGCACCCCACACCCCTCTTCTCCCACCGCCTCCTTCCCCCACCCCCTTCCCCCAACTCCCCAACACCCCCTTCCCCCTTCCGCGACTTCCCCCACCCCTTCCCTAACCCCCACATGCCCCACCCCCCCTCCCCCCCACACACCCCCTTCAACCACCACCCATAAAAAGGCTATCCACTTTGGTGGCAAGAACAAGAAGGCAGATTATTATCTGAATGGTGTCAGATTAGGAAAAGGGGGTGCAACGAGACCTGGATATCCTTGTACATCAGTCACTGAAAATAAGCATGCAGGTACAACAGGCAGTGAAGAAAGCAAATGGCATGTTGGCCTTCAGAGCGAAAGGATTTGAGTTTAGGAGCAAGGTAGTCGTACTGCAGTGGACGCAGCCCTGGTGAGACCGCACCTGGAGTATTGTGTGCAGTTTTGGTCTCTTAATTTGAGGAAGGACATTCTTGCAATTGAGGGAGTGCAGCGTAGGTTCACCAGGTTAATTCTCGGGATGGCGGGACTGTCATATGATGAAAGAATGGATCGACTGGGCTTATATTCACTGGAATTTAGAAGGATGAGAGGGAGTCTTGTAGAAACATAAAATTCTTAAGGGATTGGACAGGCTAGAATAGATGCAGGAGGAATGTTCCTGGTGTTGGGGAAGTCCAGAACCAGGGGTCACAGTTTAAGAATAAGGGGTAGGCCATTTAGGACTGAGATGAGGAAAAGCTTTTTCACCCAGTGAGTTGCAAATCTGTGGAATTCTCTGCCACAGAAGGCAATGGAAGCCCATTCACTGGATGTTTTCAAGAGGGACTTAGATATAGCTCTTTGGGCTAATTAAATCAAGGGTTGTGGGGAGAAGGCTGGAACGGGGTACTGATTTTGGATGATCAGCCATGATCATATTGAATGGCGGTGTTGGCTCGAAGGGCTGAATGGCCTACACTTGCACCTATTTTCTATGTTTCTATGTTCTATGTTAAAATATGATTTTTCTTCGGAGTCACGTGAGTCAGCGCCGCTCCTCCAGCGTAAGTTTAAAAACGGCCCACAGGTAAGTACTTACCATTCCTGAGGTCGTTGTCGGCTCTGTATTGTTTGTATTACAGAGCGCACCAACATGGAATCCAGGACAAAGTCCAAACGAGCCGCTGCCAAACTAGCTGCCGAGGACCGCAAAGGAGGCAGCCAGCAGCGGTCGAGTTCTCCAGAGCTGCTGATTCAAACTGCAGCCCCCGACTTCACGCCGCTACAGCCCGCAGGGGCTCCTCGGACTGGCGGCAAAACCACCCGGAGGTCGGGCAGGTCCGCTGAGTCCAGACTGGAGGACACCACGCCCGCGGGAAGTGACAGTGGTTGACTATCCCGCATGGAGCGGATGGTGGAGCAGTTGCTCCAACGTGACCTGCTGCAGCAGGGGTATGGTCACAGCGGGTCTCCTCGCAGATCCACGGCAGCATCTTTTACAGGGCTGCCTAATGTCTCACCCTCCTTGCAGGGGAGCAAAAGGAGTCAGACTCTGAAGAGAGGAGTGTGGCTGAAGATACACCTATGCTAGGGGTGCCAGAAGAGGAGCTATTGGGAATGGTCACAAAATTTGCAATGCCTACCCAAAAAGGGCTGCCATTGCATCCAAAGTTGGTAGCCAGTATCAACTACATGGCAACAAACCAACTTCGACAGTGATCGACTATCCCGCATGGAGCAGATGGTGGAGTAGTTGCTCCAACGTGACCTGCTGCTGCAGGGGTATGGTCACAGCGGGTCTCCTCGCAGACCCATGGCAGCATCCTTTACAGGACTGCCAAATGTCTCACCCTCTTTGCAGGGGAGCATAAGGAGTCAGACTCTGACGAGAGGAGTGTGGCTGAAGATACACCTATGCTAGGGGTGCCAGAAGAGGAGCTATTGGGAATGGGTCACAAAATTTGCGATGCCTACCCAAAAAGGGCTGCCCTTGCATCCAAAGTTGGCAGCTAGTATCAACTACATGGCAACAAACCAACTTCAAGAACAAGCCATTAATGACACAGCAGCCAAATACTTAGCTCCGGAGAATTGTGTCTCCCTCAACGTGCCTGCTGTTAACAACCCCATCTGGGGTAACAAGAGCCCTGGCACCAGGAGTCAGGAAGTGAAACTCCAGAAGATCTTTAAACTACTGGCTGCTGGAATTACGGCCGTTGCCAGGTCAGTGGACAGAGTGGAAATGCCGGAAGAGCTACAGGATGCTCTAGCTCTTCGATGTAACACTCAGTTTGAGATAAACAGTTACAGGAAGATTGTCATCCGGCCTGCACTGAACCCTAAGTTCACGGGGTTGTGCAGACCCAGCAGTGCACAGCCACCTACATTACTATTCGGGGACAACCTGCCTAAGCAGGTAAAAGACCTCGAGAAGAGGCAAAGGCAATAGGCATGATCAAAGTGCCGGCTGCCACCAAGTCCTCATACCCGCGGCAACAGCACCCCTATGCATCCACCAGCAGACAACACTACAACAGCGACAGAACACCTGCTGGTGAAAGCTCGAAGGCCGTCCAACCTGCTCAACGGTCTTTTTTAGACCATGGCCCAGCACGGCCTTCTTGGAAGATGTGCCACCCCACACCACAGCGCCTCCACATCCCAAGAAACAAGGACAGAGACAACCAACACAGCAACGCCGGTAACCATGGAGGTAGGTGGGTCTGGTTGCCTCAGGAACATCGCATGTTTAAATTCTTCACGGGTTGGGGGACGGTTGCACTTGTTTCGGGATGCATGGAGTACTTTAACCTCTGATCCTTTCATACTGCAAAGTATTCAGGGATACAAAATTGAATTTGTTCACTAACTCCCTTCCCCTGTTCAGCATACACCTAGTCGAAAGTTTGTACTTTCACAGAAAGAAAAGACAGAAGGTCATGCTGAACTCTTAAGACTACATTCAAAAGGGGTAATTGAGAAAACCAAAAGAGAGTCTCATGAGTTTGTATCGAACATTTTCACTAAAAATAAAAAAGACGGCGGATGTCGCATCATTATTGATTTGACAGAACTGAATACTTTCGTGCAGTATGCCCACTTCAAAATGGAAACCTTAGACTGCCAAACAGCTAGTTTCCAAGAGATACTTCATGGCTTGCATTGACCTAAAAGATGCATACTATTCAGTACCAATAGACAAGGATCATCGCAGATATTTGAAATTTGTCTGGATAGGGCAGCTCTGGCAGTGTAAAGCGCTGCCTAATGGATTATCAACAGCACCCAGACTGTTTACCAAATTATTAAAACCAGCTTTACCGTGTCCCAGAAAACAAAAACATATGGTTATGGCATACCTCGATGACATTTTAATTGTGGGGAAAACCTTGGAGTTGGCCAAATTGGCTGTCTCAGCCACTGAGCACTTATAACCATATAACCATATAACCATATAACAATTACAGCACGGAAACAGGCCCTCTCGGCCCTTCCAGTCCATGCCGACCATTTGTTTTCCCTTAGTCCCATCTACCTGCACTCAGACCATACCCCTCCATTCCCTTCACGTCCATATACCTATCCACTTTACTCTTAAATGTTAAAATCGATCCTGCCTCCACCACTTCTGCTGGAAGCTCATTCCACACAGCCACCACCCTCTGAGTAAAGAAGTTCCCCCTCACGTTACCCCAAAAACGTTCTGTCCCTTAATTCTCATGTCATGCCCTCTTGTTTGAATCTTCCCTACCCTCAATGGGAAAAACGTATCCACGTCAACTCTGTCTATCCCTTTCATCATTTTAAAGACCTCAATCAAGTCCCCCCTTAACCTTCTGCGCTCCAAAGAATAAAGACCTAACTTGTTCAACCTTTCTCTGTAACATAGTTGCTGGAACCCTGGCAACATTCTAGTAAATCTCCTCTGTACTCTCTCTGTTTTGTTGACATCCTTCCTATAACTAGGCGACCAAAATTGTACACCATACTCCAGAATTGGTCTTACCAATGCCTTGTACAATTTTAACATTACTTCCCTACTCCTATATTCAATGCTCTGATTTATAAAGGCCAGCACACCAAAGGCTTTCTTTACCACCCTATCTACATGCGATTCCACCTTCAGGGAACTATGCACAGTTATTCCTAGATCCCTCTGTTCCACAGCATTCCTCAATTCCCTACCATTTACCATGTACGTCCTATTTTGATTTGTCCTGCCAAGATGTAATCTGGGGTTTATCATCCATCCAGATAAATCAAAATTGATGCCTTCTACCACTATGGATGATTTGGGTTTCACAATTGGCTCTGTTCATATGTCTGTCTCTTTGCCACCGAACAAAGCGTCAGACTTGATAGAAGCATGCATCAGCCTTACTGGCATCAGGAAACCGTCTGTTCGGCAAGTAGCCAGGGTGATTGGGAAACTTGTGGCTGCTTGCCAAGCCACACAATTTGGGCCCTTGCATTACCAAAACCTACAAAGGGCAAAAATAGCAGCTCTCAAGCACCATGCGGGCCATTTTGACAGGCCAATGCAATTACCAGGGGAAGCAAAATCGGAATTACAATGGTGGATAGACAATGCTCGACATTGCTCTAACCCCATCACAATCACAAACCCCTCGGTTATACTACAAACTCTCGCCAGCGCTCAAGGCTGGGGAGCAACTAATACTACCTCCAGTTGCGGTGGTAGATGGAATGCACATGAATTAACCCTACTCCCGGCACTGGGAATTAATTATCTAGAAATGCTGGGAACATTTCATGGACTCTGTGCTTACTGTTCGGACATGCACCATCTGCACGTACACTTACAAATTGATAATACTACTGTGGTGGCTTATATCAATCATATGGGTGGAATAAAGTCGATATTCTGTGACGAATTGGTCAATACAATCTGGCACTGGTGCCTAGAAAGGAGCATTTGGATATCAGCCATTTACCTTCCAGGTAGGCTAAATACAGTGGCGGACACCAGGTCACGCAAGTTTAATGACAACACCGAATGGATGTTGGACCGCAAAGTGTTTGCTGATATTATAGATCGGTATGGAACACCAGATATCGACCTTTTTGCATCTAGACTTAATTACCAAATACCAACATATGTTGCATGGGAACCAGCCCCTGGGGCAGTAGTGATGGACGCTTTCTTTCTACACTGGGGGGATTTGTTTTTCAATGCATTTCCCCCCTTCTGCCTCATCAGTCGGGTCTTGCAAAAAATTCAACAAGACTCGGCATTGGGTATTCGGGTTGTGCCCGACTGGCCTACTCAACCATGGTTCCCTGTGGTACTGGACATGGTCTCAGAACCATGCATTCCAATACCTAAACGTCCGAGTTTATTGGTACATCCTGTGATAGGGGAGAGTCACCCGTGCCATGACCGGATGAACCTATTGGTTTGCAGGGTTTGAAAAGGCCACTTCTGGATTTTGGACTCTCAGATCGAGCAATGAATATCATCACAGCATCGTGCAGGGAATCCACCAGGAGACAGTACCTCACTTACGTGAAGAAATGGGAGGTGTTTTGTACCAAAACAAACACCACATATGACACAGCCACCATTACGGAAGTGCTGGAGTTCCTGGCAAGCCTTCATTTTGATGAACGGTTTAAGCTACAGTGCCATCAACTGTGCCAGGAGTGCCCTATCCAATTATCTCGGACAAGGTTTCGATCACCTGGTGTAGGGTCTCACCCTTTGGTGTTGAAACTAATGAGGGGAATATTTAATTCAAATCCCCCCAGGCCTAGATATTCCCAGACCTGGGATATCGGCATTGTACTAACCATGCTCCGAGGGTGGGTAACGTCTCTTTCCTTGGACAAATTTACTTACAAAATGGTAATGCTGATGGCACTCGTGACGGCGCAACGGGTCCAGTCCCTACGCAAGCTAAGTATGGACGCCATGGTTATAACCAACAAAAACGTAACTTTCTTTATACAGGGGTTACTCAAACAAGGCAGGCCTGGATCATCTGGCCAAAAGTTGGATTTCCTGGCTTACCCCGTAGACAGCCGCTTATCCATAGTGACCCACCTTTTACACTATATGGAGGTCACCAAGTGTCTCAGGGGCACGGAAAGGACTCTGCTTATGTCACAAATGTCCTCATCACAGATTCACCGTGCAAACCATTTCAAGGTGGTTAAGGGTGGTATTGGGTGCAGCGGGGGTGGACACTAGCGTGTTTAAATTTCACTCCACCAGGGCTGCATCCACATCGGCGGCAAGGATAATGGAAGTTCCTATGGACCACATCCTTGCAACGGCGGGTTGGACTAAAGAGAAAACCTTTCAGCGGTTCTATAATAAACCCGTGGCCGCGCCTGAGACGTTTGCCGACAGAATATTAAGTTCTGTATTATAATTTCCCCGATGTAAGGGTATTATTATTTGGTATTGTTAAATAAATACCCTTTTGTTTTTCAGCACAGTTTCATGTCTGAAAAACGTTAATATACTTCCTCCCTTTGTCATTATGGCAGTGTGTGAGCATGGACTCGTTCCAGGGCATGAAATCACAGAGCTTGAAATCTTCACGTAGTCACTCACGTGACTCCGAAGTAAAATAGTAAGATTAAATGAGAACTTACCAGTTTGAAGTTTGATCTTTATTTTGTGAGGAGTTACGATGAGGGGTTACGCGCCCTCCGCTCCCAAACCCTCTATTATAAAGGTCAACTGGTATGCTAGTTCTCTTATCTTGCTATGTTAGTCAACTCTGTTATCTGTGATTTCACACCGCTGCTTTGAAGAATGTCGCGCATGCGTGCTGGCGGGGTCTTCACGTAATCCCTCATCGTAACTCCTCACAAAATAGAGATCAAACTTCAAACTGGTAAGTTCTCATGTAATCTTACTATTTACTCTCTCTCACCTTATGCTGGCCAAGCTGAAAAATATCACGATCCCTCTGTTGGACCTTATGCAGTTTGTGTATCAGGCCAATAGATCTGTGGATGATGCAGTCAACCTGGGTCTGCACTTCATCCTACAGTACCTAGACCGCCAGGTGACCTATGTGAGGAACCTGTTTGTTGATTTTATCTCTGTATTCAACACTATTGTGCCAGAGCTACTACACTCCAAACTTTCCGAGTTGACTGTGCCTGAACCCCTCTGTCGGTGGATCACCAGTTTCCTGACAGACAGGAAGCAGCATGTGAGGTTGGGAAAGCACATCTCGGACCCGCAAACGCTCAGCATAGGAGCACCGCAAGGCTGCGTATGCTCTCCTCTCCTCTACGCTCTCTACACCAATGACTGCCCTCCACAGACACCTCTGTCAAGCTTGCAGACGACACAACGCTGATTGGACTGATCCAGGATGGGGAGGAATCTGCCTACAGACAGGAAGTGTCGCAGCTGGTGTCCTGGTGCCATCGCAACAACCTGGAGCTCAATGCGCTTAAGACAGTGGAATTGATTATAGACTTTGGGAGAGCTCCCCCTCCCCTCACCCCATTCACCATCAACAACACCACAGTCACATCTGTGGAGTCTTTTAAGTTCCTGGGAACCATCATCTCCAAGGACTTTAAGTGGGCGGCTCCCATCGACTCCACAGTCAAAAAGGCACAACAGAGGATGTACTTCCTACGGCAGCTGAGGAAGCACAATCTGCCACAGTCAATGATGGTCCAATTCTACACGGCCATTATAGAGTCTGTTCTCACCTTCTCCATCATGGTCTGGTTTGGCTCAGCCACCAAGCACGACATCTGGAGGCTGCAGTGAATCGTCCGATCAGCTGAGAAGGTTATTGGCAGCAACCTTCCCTCCATTGATGAACTGTACACTGCAAAGGCCAGGAAGCGAGCGGGCAAGATCATCTCTGACCCCTCTCCCCTGGCCACAAACTCTTTTAATCACTTCCATCTGGAAGGCGACTCCGGACTGTCAAAGCTGCCACAGCCAGACATAGAAACAATTTTTATCCACGAGTAGTTGCTCTACTCAACAGCCAAAAATCTGTAGCCTCCCTTTGATCTGGTATTTTCATTGATGCTTGATCAATGGTGTTTTATCATTAATGTTTTTATTATTATTAATGTTTAGTGTTTTCTGAGTCATTCATAACTGTCACTGTATGTCACGTTGTTACGTAGGCGGAGCACCAAGGCAAATTCCTTGTATGTGAATACTTGGCCAATAAACGTACTTGCTTACTTACTTACTTCACTTCTCTCTTCTCTCTTCATCCTCTGCCCTCTTTATTTTAACATCTTGTTCGGCAGAGACATTGTGGACCCGAATGCCTGTTTCTTTGCTGTCCTGTTCAATGTTCAATGTTGTTATCAAACTGTCAACACTCCCTCCTCCAGAGTGGCGCCATTCTGCATCATATCTGCTGAAATCAACAAAAGGTTTCTTCCCAATTCCTAATGTCATTAAAATGACGGAAGCATTGAGGCGGTGCAAGTATTTTCATGAGATGAACGCTCTGGGATTATCAGCATTCCGTTTTTTCAGTGGTAACTTGCCCCTCAACGCATCGCTTAAGGGAGGGGAACGAGAGCTGGCTGCAGGAGTATCATAGAGTCATACAGCACAGAAACAGGCCCTTCAGCCCAACGGGCAAAGTCAATGGATTTTTATAAGGCAAAAATTGGCAGGTTCTTAATTAGTACGGGTGTCAGGGGTTATGGAGAGAAGGCAGGAGAATGGGGTTGAGAGGGAAAGATAGATCAGCCATGATTGAATGGAGGATTAGACTTGATGGGCCGCATGGCCTACTGCTGTTGTTACCTTGTCCATGCCGACAAAGATGCCTCATCTAAGTTAGGCCCATTTGCCATAAATCAACATAATGTGACTGGACGTAACCTGGTTTTATTATTGCATTAACAAAATATAGATGAACAAATAGTCATTTGGAGAAACATTGAAGACAGAACATAGAACATTGTACAGTACAGAATAGGAACAGGCCCTTCAGCCCACAAAGGTCTGCTGAACAGGATGCCAAAATAAAGGGGGGGGGGGGGGGGGATAGGAAAGAAGAGAAAAGATTCTCTCCTAAAGTGAGAGTAAAAGATATTTCAATGGAACATAGAACAGTACAGCACGGGAACAGGCCCTTCTGCCCACTATATCTGTGCCGAACATGATGCCAAGATAAACTAATCTCCTCTGCCTGCACATGATCCATATCCGTCCATTCCCTGCATATCCATGTGCCTATCTAAAAGCCTCTTAAATGCCACTTTCATATCTGCCTTCACGTTCCAGGCACCCACCACCCTCTGTGTAAAAGTTTCTTTCAGCACATCATTAAATGTTTCCCTTTTCATCTTAAAGCTATGCCCGCTAGCCTTTAATATTTCCAACCAGGGGAAAAGGTTCCAACTGCCTTCCCTATCCACGCCTCTCATCATTTTAAACACTTCTATCAGGTCTTCCTAGTTTCTTTCCAGCTGTTATCAGGCAACCGAACCATCCTATCACCAACTAGAGAGTGGTCCTGGCCTCGCATCCATCTCATTGGAGACCCTTGGACCATCTTTAATCGGACGTTACTGGACTTTATCTTGTGATAAAATTATTCCCGTTATCATGTATCTGTATACTGATACAGGCTTGATTGTAATCCCCTAGTCATTCCACTGACTGGTTAGCCCGCAACAAAAGCTTTTCACTGTACCTCGTTTCACCTGACAATAAACTAAACTAAAGTAAAATCCCTCAGCCTCTGACAATTCAAGTTTGTCCGAACTCTCCCTGTAGCTAATATCCTCTAATCCAGACATCATTCTGGTAAACCTCCTCTGCACCCTCTCCAAAGTCTCCACATCCTTCCTGTAATGGGGCGACCAAAACTGCACGCAATACTTCAAATGTGGCCTGACCAAGGTCACGGCAGTCATAGTGTGGAAACAGGCCCTTTGGCCCAACCTGCCCACACTGACCAACATGCCCCATCTCCACTAGTCCCATCTGCCTGCATTTGGCCCATATCCCTCTAAACCTATCCTATCCATGTACCTGTCTAAATGTCCCTTAAACATTGTGATAGTACCTGCCTCAACTACCTCCTCAGGCAGCTCATTCCATGCACCCACCACCCTTTGTGCAAAAAAGTTTATATTAAATCTTTCCCCCCCCCTATCATAAACCAATGTCCTCTGGTTCTCGATTCCCTTCCTCTGGATAGGTGTCTCTGTGTGTTTACTTGATCTATTCCTCTCACAATTTTGGACACCTCCACAATCCTATAAAGCCGCAACATGGCTTCCTTACGTTCAATGCCCCCTAGACTTTGATATTTCCAACCTGGGGAAAAGGTTCCGACTGGCTACTGTCTCCATGCCGCTCATAACTGTATATACTTGTATCATCTCCACTCAGCCTCCATTATATTAGAAAAAACTATTTAGGTTTCTCCTACTTCTCCTTATAGCTATTAGCCTTTATCCAGATGAGTTTAATGGCATTATGTTCAACACACAGATTGTGTGCCGAAGGGCGTGTTCCTGTGCTGTACTATTCGATATTCTAATCGCAGTCTAATGACAGAAGCTGTAGTATGTGGAAAGAAGGAATTGGATAAATTGTCAAAAAGTGGATATGATTAGGTGGCGCAGAGGTAGAGTTGCTGCCTTCCAGAGCCAGAGACCCGGGTTGAATCCTAACTGCAGGTGTTGCCTGTTTGAAGTATGTTCTTCCTAGGGTCAGGTTGGGGGGAGGAACCCCCTGCCACGGGTACCATGTCATCCCGTGCTACCTGCTCCATGGTCGGATAGTGGGCGACTAAACATGGTTTGCCAGGTGAGGAGGGGGCTGTGGACCCCCAGCAGGATCAAAAACAAGACCTGTCAAAGGGCGGATGAGCTCTTAGCGAGAAAACGGCCATCCACACTTCAGTAGAAGTTGCGATCACTGTCGTACATAGCATTGTAAGGCACCGTGCCTGTTGATGTTTTCAACAATGATGATGATGATTTCCTCCCAGTGACCGCGTGGGTTTTCTCCGGGTGCTCAGGTTTCCTCCCACACTCCAAAGACATACAAGTTTGCAGGTTAATTGTCTTGTTAAAATTGTAAAAATTGTCCCTAGCGTGTGTAGGATAGTCTTGCGGGATTCGCTGGTCAGCGCAGACTCGGGCTGGCCTGAATGGCCTGTTTCCGTGCTGTATCTCTAAACTAAACTAAACTTATTGCTGGCCTATTTAGAAAGGGCAGTGGAATGGGGTTAATTGGAGGATTCTTTCAAATGTTGGCATTAACTAAGTGATGATATTAATGCGCAGTTCCTGCCCTAGACCTTCGTGTTGACTATTTTATATAGGTAGAGACGTTGCCTTTAACCTGTTTGATGATAAATGACAAGTTGATGCCAATAAAAAATACAAAAATCTTCTATAACAGATCAGCACAGTGTTGCAGCGGTAGAGTTGCTGCCTCACAGCACCAGAGGCCCAGGTTTGATCCCGACCTGCTGCTATCTGTGTAGAGTTTTATAACTTCTCCCTGTGACCGCATGGGTTTCCTCCGGATGCTCCAGTTCCCTCCCACGCTCCAAGGACGTGTAGGTTCCTAGGGTAATTGGCCTCTGTAAATGACCACTGGTGTGTCGGGAGTGCATGTAGAACTAGTGTGAATGGGTGATTACGATATGATACAACCATCAAACTTTATTCATCCCCGGAGGAAAATTGGTCTCCTGACAGCCACAACACACAAGGTGCACAAAAACGTGAAGTTAAAAGTGAAAACAAAAAGAAAAGGACAAGCGACTGTTGTCTTGCTGCCGTGTGCACAGCGCCTTCACCGGAACAAATGAACAAACACACAAATGAACGCAGGCTTATCCCCTGGGCAGAGGATTTTAAACTAGTGTGCCCTCCCCCGCTAGGCTGGGTCCCCCTTTGTCTCCCACCGACCTTCACAGTGATCCCCCCACACCGCGTCCTCCATTGTCTTCCCCACCCTCCCCCTTCACGATCATCGACCGCAAGGCAGGTACCACCGGCCACCGAGGCTCCCGTTGCTGCCAAGGCCCACGTTGCCTCCGAAGCTCCCGCCACCACCGAGTCTCCCGCTGCCGCCGCCAAGGCTCCCATCATTGCCGTCACCGCTGAGGCTCCTTCCGCTCAAACAGGCCTCGCCGCCCGGCTTCTCCGCAGTCCCCTAGAAGGCCTGTGGGGCGAGTCGGGCCGACCAGGGCGTGCTCCGGTCATCGTTCTGGTTGTCGTCGGCGCGGTTGTTAAGCGAGTGGATCGGGCCCGCGCGGCTCCCCGGGACACTACCAACACGCACGTAGTTCCCCGTAGTCAAAGGTAGGTTGGAAGTCATTGTTGCAAGTGTTACCAGTCTGAAGAAGGGTCTTGACCCGAAACGTTACCTTTTAGTGGATGAAGAGATGACAATCAGTTTTCTTGAACAATATTTATTACGAAAAAAGTTCACAGATGCTACGGGTCTAATACACGCACTAGCCACAACGATGGTCGTCGATCAACTGAACGCGGGGTACTGGAAAACCGCGCGAAAACCTCAACCCCTCCCGGGTCACGTGCGCACAGCTTCTGACCGCAGGGTTCGGTATTGGCGAGCACCAGCAGGTGCTGCTACAAACTATTGTATTCCCTCTCTCCAGAGATGCTGCCTGACCTGCTGAATTACTCCAGCTTCAGATCAGGGACGGAAATCCTGGGGGGTACAGAGGGGACACGTCCCCCCCCCCAATGCTTTGAGAAATGGGGGACAATCCCCCCCATGTTTTGTCATCTGGACTTTATCAGCTCCATCGAGGCGATGTTGAGCCTCCGCCGGCCGATGAAAGACCCCGTGAATGGGCCGATTCAAGCCCACGGCCGTAGCCTCGCACTAATGCATCTCGCTCTCTCCTCCAGCCCAGCGCGCCGCTTGACTCGGACGGGATTCGGTACAGCGTGGAGTCGGCGCCCGATGAGCAGAGGGAATCGGGACCGGGGTCACCACCAGGGATGCGGTTCTCTACCTAGAAGGCAGAGGGTCTACTGCGGCTGCTGGCAGGTACACAGAGAGAGAGAGAGGCCACTCGGCCCGCGTGTTGCTGCTGCCTCACAGCGCCAGGGACACGGTTTAGATCCCGACTCCGGGCGCTGTCAGTACGGAGTCTTTTTCTCCCCATTAGCGCCTTGTCTGATGTTGATCTCACCCTTGCTGCTGAACAGACCGAGCACCAGCACTGAGTGCTCGCTCCGCCACCTCTCTCGCTTATTTTGACAGTGTTTGGCTGAAGCCTCCAAAGCCTCGCGCGTGTGTGTGTGAGTGTGCGTCGGTTACCTGCGTCGGTTTGAGCTCTTTAAAAGATCAAATGAATCTTACTTTCAAGTCATCAATAAGCAGAAATTTCCAGCATTGAGTGACAGATGGGTCAGCATCAAAGGTTTCTGGTTTAGATAATCCAGGTGTCAACAAACTATTAATCAAAGGAATTTAGTTCAAAATATGTCACATATGTCACTGTTGATTCTGACGGGACTGATATTATTTCTGCTAGTCTGCATTTAAAATTCTAATACTGCTCATTCATGTCACGAACTCTTCCTTTGTAAAATATCACAACTAGCTGATGCATGTCTGTGATAGGACTTTTGATCACAGTTGGCTACCTCTCTTTGTGTTGAGTGGCAGATTTTTCTTTGTAAAACAAACTGTTTGACAAGCAAAGACGTTTTTTTTTCTCTCTCTCGTTCCTTCTCGAAAGCAATGTTGCATCTCCTATTCTTCGAGTCCCATCACCCCGGCACTATAATGCTGTCTCTCCGTCCCGTTGACACCCTCTGTCGTTTTGTTGACTGATGTTCACAGCAGTGGATAAATATCAATTCCATGTGCAAAAAAAACCCGGAGGCATTAGAAAGCACGAGCTATTCGTACTAGTTTCATTGTCGTCCTGTTGAGTTTCACTGTCTGTATCGCTCGTTATCACCTACCTCACAGCCAGCAATGGACCATTGTGGGCTCCACATTTCCTTGATCATCGATGCTTTTTGCAAATCTTCCATTCATTAATTCTGTGTGCCATCTAGATCACTCATTTCCCTTTCCGCCGACTCTCAGTCTGAAGAAGGGTCTCAACCCAAAAAGTAACATTCCTTTTCTCCAGAGATGCTGTCTGACCCGCTGCCTTACTCCAGCTTTTTGCATCTATCTTCAGCTATTAGCAATATTGTGTTGGCTAATATTAGTTTGGTTTTGTTTATGTTTAGAAATACAGGGCAGAAACAGGCCCACGGAGTCCGCACTGACCAGTGATCCCCGTACACTGATTCAAGAACCGGAGGACAGAGGTTTAAAGTGAGGGGGGAAAGATTTAATAGGAATCTGAGGGGTAATGTTTTCACGCAAAGGGTGGTAGTGTGTGGAACGAGCTGGCAGAGGAGGTAGTTGAGGCAGGGACTATTGCAATGGTTGAGAAACATTTCAACAGGTACATGGAAAGGACAGGTTTTGGATAGCGTCCCAAACACAGGCAGATAGGACTGCAGATGAGGCATATTGGTTGATGTGGGCAAGTTCGGCCGAAGTGCCTTTTTCCACACTGTGTGACTCTTTGACTATACACTATGCTACACAATCTTTACCGAAGCCAATTAACCTGCAAACCTGTACGTCTTTGGAGAGTGGGAGGAAACGGGAGCACCCGGAGAAAACCCACGCAGTCACAGGGAGAATGTACAAACTCTGTACAGACAGCACCCATATACAGGATTGAACCCAGGTCCCTTGCGCTGTAAAGCAGCAACTCCACCACTATGCCACTGCGCCACCCTAATTATGATTAAACCGAGGGGAAAACTAGTCTAGGGGAACTTAAAACGACAGGAGGGCTATACATTTTCTTTGACCTTAGCGAGAAAAAGAAAGATAAGACTGCAAATTACTCTAGTGCTCCTTTTAGATTTATGACAACAGAAAAGATATTATACTGAAGTTAAGGCTAGGTTATGTGCCAGCTGAATGTTTAATATGTTTAACAGTCACGAGATGGATTGCAATATCATTCACTTTTTTTTTTAGCAGTTTATCAGTACACCAACACGTGTAACTAGTTATTAACTGGACAGTTGATTTTGTTGGTCAAAAGATGAATTTCAGAGAACTTCTTCAGAGAGAAACAGAGCTAATCACTTGCAAGATGGACAGTTTTCCCAGAAGTAGTTTGCACTAATGTTTTATTTTTGCACTGTATTCTTTCTTTTCGCAGTCTTACATAATTGTAGTTGTAGTATATGTATAATTTCCTGTATATGTGATTTATGTGTTATTTACATGTAAATTTTGTATGGATTGTGGCACTTTATGCGTAATTTATGTATAATTTATGTATAATGTATCTTTTTGTTGTTATCTTAGTCTATGTGCCTGTGATGCTGCTGCAAGCACGATGTTCGTTGTACCTGTAGACTTTAGACTTTAGAGATACAGCATGGAAACAGGCCCTTCAGCCGTTCGAGTCCGCATCAACCAGCGATCACCCCGTGCACTAGCACTATCCTACACACTCGGGGCAATTTGCAATTTTTACCAAAGCCAATTAACCTACAATCCTGCATGTCTTTGGGATGTGGGAGGAAACCAGGGCACCCGGAAAAAAACCCAGGCAGTCATAGGGAGAATGTGTAAACTCCACACAGACAGCACCCGAGGTCAGGACCGAACCCTGGTCTCTGGTGCTGCGAGGCAGCAGCACTACCAGCTGCAACCCTGTACCTAACTTCACTTGACATCTAATGAAAATTCTATGGTTTTAAGCATGTTTCTCTCCACAGATGCTGCCTGATCTGCTGGTAAAGTCTTTCTGGTGCTGTTATTTTTTTCCAAACTTGGGCGCCTACAATTTATTGTTTTTTCCGCTGCCGTGGGTGGAAACTAGACCATTAATTCACTTGCAACATTCTGCAGGAATATGACTCTAATTTATTTCTTTGTGAGGTTGTTTAGTTTAGTTTAGTTTAGAGATACAGTGTGGAATCTGGCCCTTCGGATCACCGAGTCCCCGCCAACCAAGGATTACCCCTACACTCGAGGGGCAATTTGCAGAAGCCACGTCTTTGGAGTGTGGGAGGAAACCGGAGCACCTGGAGAAAACCCACACGGTCATAGGGAGAAGGTACAAACAGTACACACAGCACCCATAGTCAGGATCGAACCCAGGTCTCTGCGCTGTGAGGCAGCAACTGTTTCCATGCTGTATCTTTCAATCTATCAAGCCACATCCTGAGGTATTGCAAGTGAACTATATAAAGAGATCTCCTCTTTTTTTATAAATTGCCCTGCAATGGTCTGCAGTAAAGGTGGATAAATGAAAACATGGTCTTCAAAATAGTTCTGCTTATGAGGATTCAGCATCATCTTTACCTTTATCTACTGTGATATTGGGGTTGTCTTTAATTCAGCTGTCAGCCCGACTGTCACTGGGAATCTTGCTGCATAAGTCAGATAAGGGGATTAAGCCTTTACTCACAGAGCCATGTCAGTATTAACTTCACAAATCCTGACGTCTTAGTTTCATACAAATATTTGGATGGCAGATGCTGGCAATAATTTTGTTCTCCCCAAATAAGCGGGCGCTGAATTATTTCCAACTAATTACGTTTCTAGTTGTTTTCATTCGGTGTTCAGAGAAAAGGGGAAGATACCGAGTGCAGAATATAGTTCTCAGCATCATAGCGCATCGGTTCCAGAGGCAAAGACCCATGTCCGCAATGTTGATCATTAATCATTCGTCTCACCGTTACCTCCTAACTATCACCGTCTCACCGGGACCGCCGACCCTCGCCGCCTCACCGGCCATCCGCTGACCGGGACTTCCGACGCTCCGCAGTTCCCTACAACCATTCAGTCACAATGGAATATGGGAGATAGACCAGAAATGCTGGAGTAGCTCAGCGGGACCGGCAGCATCTCTGTAGAGAAGGAATGGGTGACGTTTCAGGTTTAGACCCTTCTTCAGACTGAGATTCAGGGGAGGGGTAGATACAGAGACAAGGAGGGGTAAGGTGTGAGAACGAGACATCAAAGGGGGTGGAGATGAAGGAAAATGTAGAATAGATCACTGCTAGCTGGGAGAAGGTAACGACAAAGCAAACAGAGATAAAATGTAATCAGGGACAGTCAGACAGGTTGGAGGACTGGGAAGGGGGGGGATGGAGAGAGGGAGAGCAAGGGTTACTTGAAGTTAGAGAAGTCAATGTTCATATTACTGGAGTGTAAACTACCCAAACAAAATATGAGGCGCTGTTCCTCCAATTTGCGCTGGGCCTCACTCTGACAATGAAGGAGGCCCAGGAAGTCCAGTGTGGGAGTGGGAGGGGAAGTTAAAGTGCTGAGAAATCGGGAGATCAGGTAGATTTGGGCAAACTGAGCAGAGGTGTTCAGCGATACGATCGCTAAGCCTGCGCTTGGTCTCGCCAATACACAGGGGTCTACACTTGGAACAGTGGATACAGTAGATGAGGTTGGAGGAGGTGCAAGTGAACCTCTGCCTCACCTGAAAAGACTGTCGAGGTCCTTGGACGGAGTTAAGGGAGGAGGTATAGGGACAGGTGTTGCATCTCCTGCGGTTGCAAGGGAAGGTACCTGAGGAGGTATGGGTGGGAAGGGACGTGTTAACCAGGGAATTGCAGAGGGAACGGTCTCTGCGGAAGGCGGAAAGGAGTGGAGGGAAGATGTGGCTAGTGGTGGAATCCCGCTGTAGATGGCGATAATGTCGGAGGATAATGTGCTGTATGCGATGGTTGATGGTATAAAAGGTGAGGACCAGGGGGACTCTGTCCCTGTTGCGATTGGGGGGGAGGGGGAGCAAGAGCGGGAGTTGCGGGATATTGAGGAGACATGAGTGAGGGCCTCATCTATCACACATTTAAACAGGTACATGGATTGGACATGTTTAGGGGTAAGATAGACGCAAAAATCGGGGGAAACTTTTTCCAGTCACTTACCTCGAGGGAGATGTGATCATTCTCCATGTCGTATCTCCATCCCCTCTGCGGCCTAACAACTAGGATCGGTGCAGCCTTTCCTGGAGACAGGCCTGGAGCTTCGAGCCGCGGGCGCGGCGCGGATTAACCACCGCGGACCCAGGGATCTTTTGCCCAGGATCGCTGTGGAAGTGCTCCGATCGCGGGACCTGTGGACTTTAACAGCGTGAAGTCTCCGGTAAGAAGAGATCGACTCGGGAGCTCCATGCCGCGGAGTGTTCCGATCCGTCCTGAAGCTGGAGTTTCCATCATCCTGACGAGAGGCCTTGAACAGCGGACCGTCGGCAGAGGCAGTGCTGAGGATTCAAAAGCCCCGACCACCGCGGGTGAACAAAGGACTGAACTTTATTACCTTCCATCACAGTGAGGAATGTTGATTCCACTGAGATGTATGTTTGTGTTAAATTTATTGCATATTGTGTTCTTTTTTACTTGTATGGCAGTATGGTAACTCAAGTATCACTGTACCTTAATTGGTGCATGTGACAATTAATGTGAACTTGAACTTGAAAAGCTGGAATAACTCAGCGGGTCAGGCAGCATCTCTGCAGAAAAGGAATAGGTGATATTTTGGGTTGAGACTCTTTCTCAGACTAGGTTTAAAGGGATATAAATTCGTGTTTTTTGTGTTTTGTTAATTTATTAAATGTATTACTTCCGGAAACGAAATTTCGTTCAGACCGAAAGGTCTTATTGACAATAAAGGATACTTTACTTTACTTTACTTTACTTTACTTTATATGGGCCAAAGGCTGGCTGGCGGAGCTCGAGTAGATGGGGCAAGTGGGTTGGTGTGGGTATGTTGGGCCGAATGGCCTGTTTCCATGCTGTGTGACTCTCTGACTCTGTCTCTATGAACTCTCTCTATAACTTTGTTTGCTGAATTTGGTCAACACTTTGTGTAATCCTTATTCTGAAAATGGGAAGCTATCTTATAGACTACTGGACCAAGTGGGACCCATTGGGCCCCGTTTCCCCAACGCAATATTCCACCGCTCACCATTAGCCCCCAACTGCGCAGGTGCGTCTCATTTGCCGTCTTCCCCCAACACTCCCTCCCCCTCCTCTTCACCCTCCCTCTTCTCTCCCCTCTTCTCCACCCCTCCTCCACTCCAACCCTCACCTCTCCCGCCCTCTCCTTTCCCCTACCCTCACTTACTCCCTTCCCTCAGTCACTCCCTCCCTCCCTCCATAACCCCTCTCCACTCCTTACCCCCCTGACCCATTGGGCCCCTTCCCCAACACAATATTCCACCACTCACCCATTCCCCCAACGCAACCTGTTCCTCCAACGCAATATTCCACCACTCACCCATAGCCCCCAACTGCGCTCATACACTCCCCTCCCCCTCTTCACCCTCCCTCTTTGTAGATCGGCTCTACCCAATATTAACACACATATGCTGCACACCACTCGGATCCATAGTCTAGTCCGGGTTTTACCCTACAGTTACCATTTATTACTAACGCCTCCAGACACTAGCAGTTAGTCGGATGTAGTCATAGTGATGACAACATGCAATGTAACATTATTATCTGCTAATAAGCTTGTTGGATTGTTACTTGGCGTATGTGTCAATAGCTCTACATTCTTCTCTCCCCTTTCCTCTTGCCCTCCTCCACTCCCTCACCTCACCTCTCCCCCCCTCTCCTTTCCTACACCCCCAGTCACTCCCTCCCTCCATAACCCCACTCCTCTCCATACCCCCCTCCTCTCCCTCTATCTCCCTGCTGCCCCACTCCTCACCTCTCCCCTATCACACTCCCCCACTAAACACAATGTTTAAATAAAATTTCTCCTCCGGTGTGAAATCACAGATAGTAGAGTTGACTGAAGATAGTAAGATAAGAGAATTAACATACCAGTTGACCTTATAAAAGAGGGTTGGGAGCGGAGGGCACAAAATCCCTCATCGTAACTCCTCGTTTGATCCTTATTGTCATAAAATAAGGATCAAACTTCGAACTGGTAAGTTCTCATTTAATCTTACTATTTTACTTCGGAGTCATGTGAGTGACTTCGTGAAGATTTCAAAGCTCTGTGATTTCATGCCCTGGAAAATAAGTCCATGCTCACACACTGCCATAATAACCAATGGAGGAAGTATGTTAACGTATTTCAGACTGTACAGTGCTGAAAAACAAACAATGTATTATTTAACAATAATAATAATAACCCCTA
Source organism: Okamejei kenojei (assembly GCA_035221665.1). Lineage (NCBI taxonomy): Eukaryota > Metazoa > Chordata > Chondrichthyes > Rajiformes > Rajidae > Okamejei > Okamejei kenojei. The sequence goes on from CM069134.1 coordinate 36,794,158, forward strand.
AATTTGGGGAAATTATAATACAGAACTTAAAATAGTGTCTGTAGATATCCCAGGCACCGCCACATGTTTGTTATAACTGCTGGAAGTTGTTTCATTAGACCAACCCGTTGTTACAAGGGCGTGGCCCATGGGACTTCCATCATCCTCACTGCACAATGTAGCTGCAGTCCTGGTGAAATGAGACTTAAAATATCAGTGTCCGCCCCTGCTGCACCATCCTGAGCCATCTTGATATGGTCTGCATGGTATTCTGTGATGAGGATGTTTGAACTTATCAATAGAGCCATATCCGTTCCCCTGAGACTATAGGTGACCTCCAGTTAATGTAGGAGGTGGTTCGCAATGCATAGGCGTCTATCTATGGGATAAGCCAGGAACTTAAATTTAAGGCCAGATGACCCAGGCCTGTTTTGTTAGGTAACTCATAAATGTGAAAGGTTACCTTATGTTACCTTGATGTTACCATGTTGTCCAGTCTAGTTTGTGCAGAGACTGGACCCGCTGCACCGTTACAAGTGTCACCAGCATCACTATTTTATACGTGTTAGTGAGAGGGACGTGGCTGGTGCCCAATCTCTGAATAGGTCAGGACAATGCCAATATCCCAGGTCCAGGTATATTGAGGCCTGGGGAATTTTGTGTTAAAATCCCTTCATGAGTTTTGACACCAGAGGGTAAGACACTCCTCCATGGTGTTCTAGCTCCTATCCCAGGTATGAGGATAGGGCACTTTGCGCAATTGATGGCATTATAACTCAAGCCTTCATCGAAGTGTAGACTTACCAGGAACTCTGGCACAACCGCGATGGTGGCTGTGTTGTAAGTTGTGTCTGTCCTGGTATAAAAATACCTCCCATTTTTTGATATGGGTGAGGTAGTGTTTCCTGGTGGACTCTCTGCATGATGCCGCGATGATATTCATGATTCGGTCCGACAGCCCAATTCCAGGAGAGGTCTTTCCCAAATTTCGCACCCAATGGGTTCATTCGGTTATGGCACGGATGACTCTCCCTTGTCATGGGTGTACCAGCAAACTCGGATGTTTATAGATCAAATCCATTGCTCTTACCATGTCAAGTCCCACAGGGTACCATGGCTGAGTAGGCCAATCGGGTACTCCCAAATACCTGATGCGGAGTCTTGTTGAATTTTCCACAAGACCCGACTAATGAGGCAGAAAAGGGGGGAAAAATGCATAGAAAAAACAATCCCCCCCCCCCCAGTGTAGCGAGATGCGTCTATCGCTACTGCCCCAGGGTCTGATTCCCATGCAACATACGTTGGTATCTGGTGATTAAGTCTTGATGCAAAACAATCGATATCTGGCATTCCATACTGAGCTATAATGTCAGTAAATAACTGGTGGTCTAACATCCATTCGGTGTTATCATTGAATTTGCGTGACCTGGAGTTAATATCCAAATGTTTCTTACTATGCACCAGTGCCAGATTGTTTTGATGAATTCATCACAAGATATTGACTTAATTCCACCCATATGATTAATAATGTATGTCACCACGGTGGAGTATTGGTCAAAAAGGCGCAGCAGCGCCTTTATTTCCTGAGGAGGCACAATTTGTAGGCACGTTGGGTGGTTAAAACAGTTGATGCATGTCTGAGAAAGATCATCAAGGACCCCTCCCACCCTAACATGTTTGCGTTTGCCCTCCTACCATCGGGGAGGCTAGCACAAAGTCTCGTCATATGCTCCCAACAATGACCGGTGGTATTATCAATTGCAGATGATGAATGCGGGTTGATACCCTGAAGTAAGGTTAACTCATGTGTATTCCATCTACCACCGCAACTGGAGGTGGTATTGGTTGCTCCCCAGCCGTGAGTGCTGGCGTCAGTTTGTAACACTGTCGTTTTGGGCCTTTGTAGATTTTGGTAATGTAAGGGTCCAAATTGTGGCTGGGAAAAAAGGCAGCCTCGAGCTTTCCAATTACCCTGGCTATTTGCCGAATCGATGGTTTACTAACGCAAATAAGGCTGTTATATGCCTCTATCAGTCTGTTGCTTTGTCCTTTGGCAAGGTGACAGACATATGAACAGAGTCAATCGTGAATCCCAAATCCATAGTCAACGGAAGGCATTTAACTTGGATTTGTCTGGATGGATAATAAACCCAGATTTTTGAAATAGGAGCTTGGTGGCTCAGACAGCCAATTTAGCCAATTCCAAGGTTATCCCCACAATAAGATGTCATCCAGATACGCCATGATAATATGTTTTTTGTTTCCGAAGAAACGCCAAGCTGGTTTCAATATTTTTGGAAAACAGTCTGGGCTGATGTTAATCCATTAGGCAGCACTTTATACTGCCAGAGCTCCCATCCAGATACATTTCAAATATCTGTGGTGATCTTTGTCTATTGGTTCTGAGTAGTATGCATCTTTTATGTCAAAGCAGCCATGAAGCACCCTTTGGAAACTAGTTGTTTTAGAAGTAACAAAAAATTTCTCAATTTTTAAGTGGGTGTACTGCACACAAGTATTCAGTTGTGTCAAATCAAATGATGCGGCATTCGCCATCTTTTTTGTTTTAGGTGAAGATGTTTGATACAAACTCAAGAGACTCATGTTTTGGTTTCTTCTATTGCTCCTTTTGTATATCGATTTAACAGTTCCGCATGACCTTACATTTTCTCTTTTTTGTGAAAGCACAAACTTTTGGCTAGGTGCATGTTGAACCGGAAAGGAGGAGTTTGTCAACAGATTAAGTTTTGTATCGCTGAATACTGTGCAGTGTGAAAGATCAGAAGTTATTCCCTGTACAAGTGTAACCTTCCCCCAACCTGTGAAGAAGTTACACATGCTATGTTCCGAAGGCAACCAGACCCACCTACCTCCATGGTTACCGGTGGTGCTGTGTTGGTTTTCTCCTTCTTTGGTTCCTGGGAGGTGGAGGCATTGTGGTGTGGGGTTGGCGCATCTTCCAGGAAGGCCGTTCTGGGACATGGCCTGAAAAAGACCTTTGTGTAGGTTGTACGGCCTTCGAGTAGGCGGCTGTACACTGCTGGTTCTACACAACCCCGCGAACTTGGGGTTTAGTGTAGGTCGGATGGCATTCTTCCTGAAGTAGTTGATCTCAATTGAACATGCTGGAGAGTGCCAGAGCTTCTTGTTGCTCCTCTGACATATCTTCCGTCTACTGACCTGGTAAATCTGGTAATACCCGAGGCCAGTAGTTTGAGGATTTGTCGCAGGCACATTGAGGGAAATACAGATTCCTGGAGCTAGATGAGTTGTTGAGTAATTTATACTGGCTGCCTGCTGACAATGGTAGCCGCTTTTGTGAGGGCATCGCAACTTGGATGCCATCCCGAGGAGCTCCTCTTCTTGCACCCCTAGCATGTTGCATTCTTCTGCCAACACCCCTTCTTCAGAGTCAGCCCAGACCTGACTCCTTATGCTCCCCTGCGAAGAAGGTGAGCATTTGGCAGCCCTGTGAAGGGTACTGCCGTGGGTCTGCTAGGAGACCCACAGTGACCATACTCCTGCTGGAGTGGGTCATGTTGGAGCTAATGCTCCCCATCCGCTCCATGCGGGATTATCGACTGCTGTTGCTACCCGCAAACGGCGAGTCTGTGAGCCCGGACCCTGCCTTGTCAAAGGATTTGCCCCACTTCCGGGTCATTGTGCCGCCAGTCCGACGTCCCTGGTGTGCGGGCTGCGGCGTTGAGTCGGAGCTCCTGCTCTGCCTTCGCTACCTCCGAATGGCAGTCTCCGAGCCCTGACCCTGCTGGGTCAACGGGTTTGCCCGACTTCCGGGTAGCATTGCCTTCAGTCCATGGTGTTCCTGCGGGCTGCGGTGTTGAGTCGGGGCTGACGCTCTGCCGTCGCTACCCGCGAATGGCGAGTCTCTGAGCTCGGACCCTGCCTGGTCAACGGGTTTGCCCAACTTCCGGGTTTGTAGTGATGCCGCCGCTGACTGCTCGCCTTCCCGTGGTCCGCAGTCAGTCTCTCGAGGCGGCCCCTTGGTGGGGTACTCTATCTCACAGAGTCCCTGAAAGAAAAACCCGACCTCAGGTTAGTCGTTTCTTACCTGCAGGTCCGTTCCGGTGGAGGAGCAACCCTCCTCCCCGCCTGTCGCTTCGCATGCGGTCAACGATATGTCGCGCATGCGTGCTGGCGGGGACTTCACGAAGTCACTCACGTGACTCCTATGTAAAACATCAATCTGAACAAAATTTGATTTAAAAAAAACACATCAAGACAAGACAATTGTGAGTAAGGTGGTACAAAAATTATAGCGCTATCGTGTACCGTTTTGGCATAGATCCGGGAGCACACACGCACACAGAATCACAAACAAGATGAGAGTTTTAGTAATTTATAGATAGATTGTTCTGGAGCATTAGTGGTACAATCTGCAACTCACCCTCCAAAACTGAAACAAAATATATTAAGCCATTTGCTTAAAGCATTTGTATCGGTCACATTGAATAAAGATTGAGTCCATAAATTCACCCTGGGAAGAAAATCAATAACGTTGTATACATCCACATCAGATTTCTCAGCCAATCTGGATAAAATGCCATCCATCCTAATCGTCCAGATTGACTAGTCTTAAAGGTTTGAAGGAAATATTTGGAAGGCCACTCAGTTTTTAAGGATCACCTCACCTGCATCTGCACCAGCAGACAAATAGGGAAAGTATTCAACCCAAGTGTGGGGGTGGAGGCAGATTCAATAGACCCCAGAGATACAGTATGGAAATGGGCTCTTTGGCCCACCAGGTCCGCGCCGACTGGCGATCACCCCGTACACCAGCACCATCCTAAACACTGGGGACAATTTACAATTTTACTGAAGTCAATTAACCTACAAGCCTGTATATTTGGAGTGTGGGTGGAAAACGGAGCACCCAGAGAAAACCCCACAATGTCACATGGAGAGCGTGCAAACTCCGGACAGATGGCACCGGTGGTCAGGCTTGAACCCGGGTCTCTGGCGCTGTAAGGAAGCAACTCTACCGCTGCGCCACTGTGCCAATAGTGGTATTTAAGAGGCTTTTAGATAGGGAATGGAGGGATATGGATCACATGCAGGCAGAGATTAGTTTAACTTGGTGCAGAGATCGACAGATTCTTGATTAGTAAGGGCATCATGTGTTTTGGGGAGACTCAATCTTGTTCCTGCAGTTCACCTTTGCATCGAGAGGAGATGCTGACAGTACAGGTTACTTCATAGAAACATAGAAACATAGAAATTAGGTGCAGGTGTAGGCCCTTCGGCCCTTCGAGCCTGCACCGCCATTCAATATGATCATGGCTGATCATCCAACTCAGTATCCCGTACCTGCCTTCTCTCCATACCCCCTGATCCCCTTAGCCACAAGGGCCACATCTAACTCCCTCTTAAAGTGCCAGGACTTCTTCCTGGCACTTCAGCTTTGGGATTGAAGAGGCAGCACTGGCTGTCTCTGGATTATCCTGGTAGCCAGTCTTTGCAAGTGTGTGTGTGCGTGTGCATGCGGGTTGAGAGGGAAAGATAGATCAGCAATGATTGAATGGCGAAGTAGACTTGATGGGCTGAATTCTGCTCCTAAAACTTATGAACTATGAACTTTTGATTGCGGCCACATAACACGTACGTGTATTAATTATGTGCATCGGCACCCTTTGGTCTACAATAAAAGCACTGGATATAAACTGCAGCTGCAACCCCTCAGTGTAGGAGCCTTTGTCTGGATGGAAACAATTCACACACACCTCTCTGAAGCCCGTTGCTGTGGGTTGGATGCATTTGCCTTTGTTCCAGATTCGGACTTACAGTGCATTGGCCAAAGAACAGCATGGCATCTCTTAAAGTGGACTTGAGAGATGCTTTTGAGAGTTTTAATGAGGTCCAAGCTGTCCATTGGTTCAATTTCCAATGGGCCCATAAAATTATTCTTTCTTTTGCTTTGATGTGTCACGCATTCTTCACAGCCAGGCATCGTACTGCTAAGGCAGCCAAAGAAAAGTTGGCGCTGATATCTTTTGGCACTGATATCCTTCATAGCATAAAGCTTTCTGGTTGCAGGAATCAGGCCAAGGTTTTTCTAGCTTTAACATTGAATTCTCCAATTTTAGGTAACTAACCTACAAACAATACCTCCTCCCTTCTCCCCGCACCTTCTTTGGTTCCCTCTTTCCTGTTCCCCACCTGGATTTGCATCCATTTCACCCATCCCCCTCCCTCTCGGCTCCTTCCTCCTATATTCCTTCCTCTGGCTTCACAATTTGTGCCTCTTCTATCCTTATCTCACACTTTTGGTCTTTTCATGTCTGGCCTTCGTCCAACCATCTGCCTATGAATACATCCCCTCACCTGTATCCATCCCATCACCTATATATATATTCTCCAGGGATGCTGCCTGACCCTCTCAATTACTCCAGCGCTTTGTGTCTTTGTATCCTGCGGAGACACAGCCCAAAGACCGGAGCCTGCCAGGTAGGCCCGACTTGCCCGCCGCGGACCGGGAACTTGCCCTCTGCGGATGGACGACTCGTGCAGTGGACCGGGAACCTGCCCGGAGGCCCGGCTCGCCCGCCCAGAGTGGAGTGAGTCAGACGGAGGGCCGGAGAGCGGACCGGCTGCGGGAGGGTGCGCAGTGCCTCGGTGGTGGAGTGGGCCGTTGGAGGTCCTGCAACAGCCTGGGCTAAGCTGGACCGGGCGCTGCTCCATGAGGCCAAGTACGTGGACCGGACGCAGCCCACAGCAGTGCAGGACATCATGGCTGTGCTTGGACAGGCAGGGACTGTGAACTTGATGATATGGTGCCAAACCTGGCAGCGCTGGCATTAAGTGCAAAATAAATTTCACTAGGTAATGTTTAAGTCCGCATGTGACAATAAATATCCAGTGAACCATTTTTTCCCACCTATTCCCTTGACACGCTTTGTCCCACTTTCACCTCTCTTCCAACTTTCTCTCCTCTACTATAATTAGTCTGCGGAAGGGTTCCAATCCAAAACATCCCCTATCCATGTTCTCCAGGGCCACAGGGTGGCACAGTGGCAGATCGGCTGCCTCACAGCGCCAGAGACCCAGGTTTGATCCTGACTACGGGTGCTGTCTGTACGGAGTTTGTATGTTCTCCCTGTTCCCGCGAGGGCTATCCGGTTTCCTCCCACACTCTAAAGACATACAGGCTTGTAAGTTAATTGGCTTCTGTAAAAAAAAATTGTAAATTGTCCCTAGTGAGTAGGTTAGTGCTAGCACAGGGGGTGATTGATGGTCAGCCTGGACTTAGTGAGCTGAAGGGATTGCTTCCGCGCTGTATCTCTAAACTTAATCTTTAAACTAAATTATAGGGGGAAAGGGTAACTAGAGAGAGTGGGACCTCTCAGGAGTAAAAGCGGTCACCTCTGTGTGGAGCCACAGGAGATGGGAAAGGTCCTCAATGAGTATTTCTCCCCTGTATTTACCGAGGAGAAAGACAGTAGGATGGAGAAACTTGGAGCAGTCGCTGGAAGTGTCATGAGGGCAGTCAGGGTTACCTTCGAGGAAGTACTGAAGGTACTGTCATGTTTGAAGGTAGACAAATCTCCGGGGCCTGTTCAGATATATCCAAGGACGTTGCAGGAAACTAGAGAGGAAATTGCGGGAGCCCTGGTTGAAATTTATGAGTCATCATTAAATACAGGAGAGATGCAAGATGCAAGAGATCCAAGATAGACTGGCAAGTGATTCTTAAAGGGTTGACGGTGGATATGCAATGGAAGGCATTTAAAGACTGCATGGAAGAACTACAACAATTGTTCATCCCAGTTTGGCAAAATAATAAATCAGGGAAGGTAGTGCATCCGTGGATAACAAAGGAAATCAGGGATAGTATCAAAACTAAAGATGAAGCATACAAATTAGCCGGAAAAAGCAGCCTACCAGAGGACTGGGAGAAATTCAGAGTCCAACAGAGGAAAGGGAAAAGGGAAAATAGTTTATGAAAGAAAACTGGCACGGAACATAAAAACGGACTGCAAACGTTTTTATAGATATGTTAAGAGAAAAAGGTTAGTTAAAACAAATGTAGGTCCCTTGCAGTCAGAAACTGGCGAATTGATCATGAGGAACAAGGACATGGCAGACCAATTGAATAACTACTTTGGTTCTGTCTTCACAAAGGAAGACATAAATAATCTGCTGGAAATAGCAGGAGACCGGGGGTCAAATGAGATGTAGGAACTGAGTGAAATCCAGGTTAGCCGGGAAGTGGTGTTAGGTAAATTGAATGGATTAAAGGCCAATAAATCCCCAGGGCCAGATAGGCTGCATCCCAGAGTACTTAAGGAAGTAGCCCCAGAAATAGTGGATGCATTAGTGATAATTTTTCAAAACTCTTTAGATTCTGGAGTAGTTCCTGAGGATTGGAGGGTAGCTAATGTAACCCCACTTTTTAAAAAGGGAGGGAGAGAGAAAACAGGGAATTACAGACCAATTAGTCCAACATCGGTAGTGGGGAAAATGTTAGAGTCAGTTATTAAACGTGGGATAGCAGCACATTTGGAAAGCAGTGAAATCATTGGACAAATTCAGCATGGATTTATGAAAGGTAAATCATGTCTGACGAATCTTATAGAATTTTTTGAGGATGTAACTAGTAGAGTGGATAAGGGAGAACCTGTGGATGTGTTATATCTGGACTTTCAAAAGGCTTTCGACAAGGTCCCACATAAGAGATTAGCATACAAACTTAAAGCACACGGTATTGGGGGTTCAGTATTGATGTGGATAGAGAACCATCTGGCAGACAGGAAGCAAAGAGTAGGAGTAAACGGGTCATTTTCAGAATGGCAGGCAGTGACTAGTGGGGTACCGCAAGGCTCAGTGCTGGGACCCCAGCTATTTACAATATATATTAATGATCTGGATGAGGGAATTGAATGTAACATCTCCAAGTTTGCAGATGACACGAAGCTGGGGGGCAGTGTTAGTTGTGAGGAGAGTGCTAGCAGACTGCAAGGTGACTTGGATAGGTTGGGTGACTGGGCAGATGCATGGCAGATGCAGTATAATGTGGATAAATGTGAGATTATCCACTTTGGCGGCAAAAACAGGAGGGTAGATTATTATCTGAATGGTGGCCGATTAGGAAAAGGGGAGATGCAACGAGACCTGGGTGTCATGGTACACCAGTCATTGAAAGTAGGCATGCAGGTACAGCAGGCTGTGAAGAAAGCGAATGGTATATTGGCATTCATAGCAAAAGGATTTGAGTACAAGAGCAGGGAGGTTCTACTGCAGTTGTACAGGGTCTTGGTGAGGCCACACCTGGAGTATTGCATACAGTTTTGGTCTCCTAATCTGAGGAAAGACATTCTTGCCATAGAGGGAGTGCAGAGAAGGTTCACCAGACTGATTCCTGGGATGGCAGGACTTCCATATGAAGAAAGACTGGATAGACTCGGCTTGTACTCGCTGGAATTTAGGAGATTGAGGGGAGATCTTACAGAGGCTTACAAAATTCGTAAGAGGTTGGACAGGCTAGATGCAGGAAGATTGTTCCCAATGTTGGGGAACTCCAGAACAAGGGGTCACAGTTTAAGGATAAGAGGAAAGTCTTTTAGGACCGAGATGAGAAGATCTTTTTTCACACAGAGAGTGGTGAATCTGTGGAATTCTCTGCCACAGAAGGTAGTTGAGGCCAGTTCATTGGCTATATTTAAGAGGGAGTGAGATGTGGCCCTTGTGGCTAAAGGGATCAGGGGGTATGGAGAGAAGGCAGGTATAGGATAGTGAGTTGGATGATCAGCCATGATCATATTGAATGGCGGTGCAGGCTCGAAGGGCCGAATGGCCTACTCCTGCACCTATTTTCTATGATTCTATGATTCTATGCCAGAGGATTGGAGGGTGGCAAATGTTGTGCCTCTTTCCAAGAAGTGTTGCATGTAAAATGGTGGGAACTATAGGCCGGTGAACTTAACATCTGTAGTTGGTAAGTTACTGGAGAGTATTCTGAGGGATAGGATATACAGGCATGTGGATGGGCAAGGGCTGATTAGGGACAGTCAACACGGTTTTGTATGTGGGAGGTCGTGTCTCACAAATCTGATAGATTTTTCCGAAGAGGTGACCAAAAAGTTTGATAAAGGCAGAGCTGTAGAAGTTGTGTACATGGACTTTAGTAAGGCGTTTGACAAGATGCCGCAAGGTAGGTGGAAGGTTAGATCTCATGGGATCCAAGGAGAGATAGCTGAATGGATAGCAAATTCACCCCATGGGAGGAAGCTGAGGGTGAAAGGTTGCTTCTCAGACTGGAAGCCTGTGACTAGTGGTGTGCCTCAGGATTCGGTGCTGGGCCTGTTACTGTTTGTCATCTACATCAATGATTTAGATGAGAACATGCAGGGCAAGATTAGCAAGTTTGCTGATGATACAAAAGTGAGTGGTTTGCAGATAATGAAGAAGCTTGTGAACGATTGCAGCAAGATCTGGATTGATTGGCCAGGTGGACAGAGGAACGGTTGATGGAATTTAATGCAGAGAAGTGTGACGTGTTGCATTTTGGGACGTCGAACAAGGACAGGACCGATGCAGTACATGGTAGGCCTCTGGGTAGTGTTGTAGAGCAGAGGGATCTAGAAGTACAAGTACATGGTTCCTTGAAGGTCGAGTCGCAGGTAGATAAGGCTTTTGGCTCTTTGGGCCTCCCAACTTCTATACTCAATACTCAGTCAGAGTATTGAGTATAGAAGTTGGGAGGTCATGTTGCAGTTGTATAAGACATTGGAGAGACCACATTTAGAATATTGTGTTCAGTTCTGGGCACCATGTTATAGGAAAGATATTGTCAAGTTTGAAAGGGTTCAGAAAAGATTTACAAGGATGTTGCCAGGACTAGAGGGTGTGATGTATAGGGAGAGGTTGATTAGGCTGGTTCTCTATTCCATGGAGCGTAGGAGGAGGGGAGATCTTTTAGAGGTATATAAAATCATGAGAGAAATAGATCAGGTAGATGCACAGAGTCTTTTACCCAGAGTAGGGGAATCGAGGACCAGAGGACATAGGTTCAAGTTTAAGGGGAAAAGATTTAATAGGAATCCGAGGGGTAGCTTTTTCACACAGAGCGTGGTGGGTGTATGGAACAAGCTGCCAGAGGAGGTAGTTGAGGCTGGGATTATCCTATTGTTTAAGAAACAGTTGGACAGGTACATGGGTAGGAAAGGTTTGGATGGTTATGGACCAACCGCAGGCAAGTGGGACTATGGTAGCTGGGACATTGTTGACCGGTGTGGGTGAGTTGGGCCAAAGGGCCTGTTGCCACACTATATCACTCTATGACTCTAAACTAAATTCTTATGTGTAGGAAGGAACTGCAGATGCTGGTTTAGACCAAATATCTTCAAACTCAATTCTTACTTGCTGCGACATAACTGGTCTATAAATACTGTACTCAACAGATAATATATTATACAAACAAATAAAAAGTTCAATAAAGAATAAACTATATTTAGAGCAAACCAAACCAAATCCCGAGATCATTAGTGCATGGACATTTTCGTAGTTCAAAGTTTAAACTTGTAGTCCGTAGCGTTCCAGAGCCTGAAGATTGTTGGGAAGAAGCTGTTCCTGAACATGGACGTTTTCAGGTCCTTTTCCCTAGGTATGTTACAAAACTTACCTTTAGCGGTGCTGCAGTTCTATCATTGGCCGTGTGCGCGACTTTGGCGCCTTTGGGGGGGGGGGGGGGGGGGGCGGGGTTAAAATGCGGTTTTCCCTTGCCATCCGGAGCTTTGTTTTCTCGGAGTGCGAGATTTTTCTAAAGATTCGTTCTGACTGCCGGTAAGTTAATTTTTTTTTTTTAATCGCCCGACTATTTAATCGCTGCAGTAAAATAAAAATTAGCTCCTAATGCCGTGAACGCCGACAACGGGGACGGATTTTACGTAGGGGACAGGTAAGTGAAAGCTGTTTATTTTTTCATATAAACCTGCTTTTTTAGATGACCTTAATCAAACTTTAACGTTGCGAAACGGTGATTTATTCCCCATACGAACCGGCAGTATTTTTTCTGCCGTTATGGGGTTTAAATTCACCGCAACCGCAATGTTCCAATCCATCGCGTTCCAGAAAATCCCACTCGCAAGCTGATTAAAATGCCCATTAATTTACAGGTATTAAACACTAAATTCCTTCAATTTGGCCCATAAATTAATGACAATTAGATTTAAAAATCATTTATATTGTGAATTCTTGTGTGAATGTTATTTGGACACTTAGGCTTTAAAAAAAAGTTAATTTTTTCTTAAGAAATGGATAGATGCTTAGATCTAGTAATTGAATTTTGTAATTAGCTACAATTGGGTAACTAACTAATTATATGCTTTAATTTCAGGTCATCCAAGTAAGATTGTTTCATATTTGTTTCAGAATGCTTCAATCTATAATAACTGAAAATGTCTTTCAGTTCTCTTAATTTTTAAGAAAGTTATGGGCTTTTGACTGTCCTCGATCACAACTTTTGTGTTAAGTCAATAGAAAAGCAATAGGAAACAAGTTGCTAATTTCAGAGTATGAAAATGGCCATAACTTTTTTAATACTGAAGATATGAAAGTGAATTAGGTGTCAAATTAAACTTCTTTTTATGCTTTATCTGATGGGATAAATTGCAGACTTGATTTTTAAAATCTCAAAATGTTGTAACATTGCTACTTTCCCTTCTTCTCGATGGCAGGAGTGAAATGATAGTGTGGCCGGGGTGGTGTGGGTCTCTGATGATGCTGGCTGCCTTTTTGAGGCAGCAACTCCTGGTGTATCTTCTTCCCGATGGTACCGCAGAGACGATAGTGACTTTTGAGACTTTTGGCCAGACATATGGATATGCAAGGGATGGAGGGAGCTGGAATATGTGCAAGTAGATGAGATTAGGTCTTGGCATTATGCTCGGTTGCACAGACATAGTTGGCCAAGGACCTGTTCATATGCTGGACCAAAAATCGTCGCTGATCCATGTTCTCCAAAGATGCTGCCTGATCTGCTAAGTTTCTCCGGCACTTTATGTCTTTTGTACATTAACCAACATCTGTAATTCTTTGTTTCTGCACTCTGTTCTTGTGCTATATTGTTCCATATCCTCTGTTAGTTCTATGATCTCTGATCTATGATCTATGTTTTGTGTTCTGTGATCGATGATTTACAAGACCTTTGGTTATCCACAGAATGCTGGAATATAAAGCCTGGAACATACCTTTTTGTATATGGACTGCCTCGTGATACAAGCATATATGATCAGCCTAGGTGACAAGCAAATGTGGCATTGTGATCAGGCAAGAGGAAGAGAAGTGTGGAAAAGCACACCTCCAGATTCAGGGACAGTGTCTTCCCAGCTTTTATCAGGCTACTGAACCATCCTATCAACAACCAGAGAACAGTCCTGCGCTACTATCTACCTCATTGGAGGCCCTTGGACTATCTTTAATCAGATATTATTGAACTTTATCTTGCACTAAATGTTATTCCCTTTTACCTGTATCTGTACACTGTGGACGGCTCGATTGTGATCATGTACAGTCTTCTCGCTGACTGGTTAGCATGCAACCAGATAGCTTTTCACTGTACCTCGGTAAACTAAACTAAATTAAATTAAACAGAAATAAACATTGGCCCCATTCGAGGACAAAATAGTTGACTGCATGCACTGTGGCTGCACTGATAGGGTTTTGCAATCTTATTTTCTTTGGCTGAACGGAGGAAGCATATTTATTCAGTGTTATCTTTCCCTGATGGTTCAGACAAGGACTGTGCATCATCCCACTGTCAACATGAAATATTGCCTCACTTTCCTGATAAAGATGGTTTTGCATTTCTGGTGGTCCACAGACGAGATGGTTTGCATACTCCGAGTGCTTTGGTATACCACAAATATTGACATTGCTTCACTAAAATACACAGTGCGTTGGCCTTGAAATAGGATCCACACTGCCCCTAATCTTTACTTTACAGTTTAGCGATACAGCGTGGAAACAGGGTCTTCGGCCCACCAAGCCTGCGCTGACCAGCGATCACCCCGTACACTAATACTATCCTACACACTGGGGACAATTTAAAATTTACAAGTCTGACTGGTTAGCCCACGACAAAAAGCTTTTCTTGACAATAAACTAAACTATCCCATTTTACAGAAGGCAATTATCCTACAAACCTCAAACCTGCACGTCTTTGGAGTGTGGGAGGAAACCGGAGCACCCAGGGAAAAGCCACGCAATCACAGGGAGCGCGTACAAACTCTGGATGGTCAGCACCCGTTATCAGGGAGGAACGCGGCTCTCTGGAGCTGTAAGGCAGCAGCTCTACCTCTGCGCTACCTTGCCATCCCTATGATTTGGGGTCCCCCCCTCCCCATCCAAGTGTAATGAGGAGATATATTTACCTGAGTACATAGACTCACAGCGTTATACAGCAGCGAAACAGGCCCTTTGGCCCAACCTGTCCATGCCAACTAAGATGATTATCCAAAATAGTGCTATCTGCCTGCATTTGGTCCACATCTTTCTAAACCTTTTCTACTTACAGTCTATGTACCTGTCCGACTGTTCTTTAAACATTGTACCGTATTTCCCGGCAATGAAGACACTTTTATTTTTACCCTAAAATAAGGCCCGAAAATTTACCTGCGTCCTGGAGGCCGAAAGTTAGATTGTTAGCCGAGAAAGATAGACTCAGCTATCCGTCAGTACAGCGGCTGTAGAGGACAGCATCGCTGGGGGGGAGGGGGGGCAGAGGAGTTCCTTCCACTGCGTGTGGGGTCTGGCCCGGGTCAGCACGGCAGGGGTAAAGTTGCGGGGAGGGCCGGAGCGTTGAGAAGGAGGGGGTCGGGGATCATGCCAGCAACTCACTCAGTAGCTCGGGTGGCTGCGAATGGCAGCCGGGACCGGACAGCGGAACTGCAGCTAGTCTCGGGTCTCGCAGACGACCTGGGTGCTGCAGCCAGTCCCGGGGCAAGTGACCTGGGAACTGTAGCTAGTCCCGTGCCTCGCAGGCGACCTGGGAACTGCAGCCAGTCCCGTGCCTCAAAGGCGACCTGGGCGCTACAGCTAGTTCCGGGGACACGAGGGATCTGGGAACTGAAGCCAGTCGCGGGGCACACAGCCGATCTGGCAACTGCAGAAAACATTGAAAAACACGTGCAAACGTTTTACGTTTTATTAGTATTATTATTACTAATTTATGTATTATTAGTATGTATTATTACTAATTACTAATTTAGTTTGTATGTATTATTACCTCCATTTATTAACTATGGCGCTAGATGTGGCCCGCCATCCGCTCACAAACATGGGTCCTGGCCCCTATGCAAAAAAGGTTGCCGACCTCTGGACTAAACCAAATCCTTGATCCTGTATCGCTAGCTTATTTTCAAAACTTAGCAACTAAAAATGGGGGTGCGTCTTCGACACAGGTGCGTCCTCATTGCCGGGAAATACGGTAATTGTACCCATCCCTATCACCTCTTCTGGCAGCTTGTTCCAAATACCTTTTTGTGAAAGCCGAGTTCATATCTCAATCATACTAAAGTTCATAAATTCATAAGGTCATAGAAGCAGATTTAGGACCATGAGGCAGCAACTCTGCCGCTGCGCCACTGTGCCGCTACTTTTGTTGGACCGTACTGACATTAACCAATGATTTTATTATTAGCAGTGTGATCTATGTTTCATGCAATAGATCTTCATGATTATGAGTAATTCAAACTCAAATGGCACCCTGCAGATTCCAGCTGATCTGAAATTAAAATTAATGGGATTTGAATAATCTCTTTTCAGAACATGGCTGATCTATTTTTCCCTCTCAAACCCACTCTCTATCAGATAAGGAGGGAAGGGTTCAATGGTTCATTGTTTCTTTATTGTCCATGCAGAGTTTAAGGTACAGTTAAATGCGATTTACCATACAGTTATACCAGAAGAAGTGTGAAAGACGAAGTGTTATATAAAGCCAGAGGAAGTGTATACTTTAATTTATAATTTAGAGAAACAGCGGAAACAGGCCCTTCGGCCCACCGAGTCCGCACCGACCAGCGATCCCTGCACATTAACACTATACTACACCCACTAGGGACAATTTTACACTTACAGTATACCAAGCCAATTAACCTACAGACCTGTACGTCTTTGGAGTGTGGGAGGAAACCGAAGATCTTGGAGAAAATGCACGCAGGTCTCGAGGAGAATGTACAAGCTCCTTGCAGACAGCACCCGTAGTTGAGATCCGGTGGGTCTCCGGCGCTACAGCTGCCGGATATGGGGGAACGAGATGGGTGAGAGGAAAAGGAAAGGGGGCGGGAGAAATGGGTACACACCAGGGTGGGGGATGGCACAGGAAAGAGAGGGGGGAAGAAAAAGGAGTAGCGGGGGTTACCAAAAATTGGAGAATTCACCACTCATATCTTTGGGTTGTAAGCTGCCCAAGCGGAATTAGAGGTGCTGTTCCTCCAACTTGTCTCGGTCTGACAACGGAGGAGGTCCAGGAATGAAAGGTCAGAGTAGCAGCCAACATAGTCAAAGACTTGTCCCTCCCCGGTCATTTCTTCTTCTTCTTCTGCTCCCGTCCAGCAAAAGTTACAGAAACTTGAAAGCGCGCACCACCAGACTCAGGAACAGCTTCTTCCCCTCTGTTATCAGGCTTCTGAACGGTCCTTCCATAAGCTAGAGTGCTGTCTGATTCACCTCTACCCCGTTACATTGAACATTGGACTTTGTCTCTGGAACTGATGCGCTACAATGCTGAGAACTGTATTCTGCACTCTGTATCTTCCCCTTTGCTCTACCTATTGTGCTTGAGTTTGGCTTGTATTTATGAAGCGTATTATCTGATCTGTTTGTATAACATGCAAAACAAAGTTTTTCACTGTACCTCGGTACACGTGACAATAATAAACCTAACCTGAATCCTAAGCGTAAATCCCTGGGTGCTTGTACCAAGCACCTATAACTCTCTGTGTAATAAAGGGGGACAATTAATCTACAAACCCACATGTCATTGGGATGTGGGAGGAAACTGGGGGCAACCCACGCAGTCACAGGGAGAACATGCAAACTCCACACAAAGACAGCAGCCGTAGTCAGGATCAAACCCGAGCCTGTGGCGGTGTGAGGCAGCAACTCTACTGATTCGCCCAGTATATCATATGGGCAGTAACGGTTTGGAGGGATAAGGGCAAAACAAGGCCAAAGGGAACTAGCTTGGATATGGCATCTTGGTCAGTGTTCACATTGTGGGCATGGGCCCCAAGGGCCTGTTTTTGTGCGACAGTATATGACGCTATGACTATATCTCTCTATGACACAATGTGAATGAGGTATTTTGGCCAATCTAACCTGTGAGTATAGAATCATAGTCTTACAGCATGAAAACAGGCCCTTCAGCCCACCTTGCCCATCCATACTGGTTCCACCTGCCCTTGTTTGCCGCATATCCCTCTAAACCTTTCCTATCCATGTGCCCGTCCAAATTGTCTTTTAAATGCTGTTGTTGCACCTGCTTCAACTATCTCCTCTGGCAGCTCGTTCCATATACCCACTACCGTCTGTGTGAAAAAGTTGTCCCTCAGGTTCCTATTAAATCTTTCCCCTTTCACCTTAAACCTATGTCCTCGCGTTCTTGAATTCCCTACTCTGGGTAAAAGACTCTGTACATTCACCCTATCTATTCCTCTCATGATTTTTACACCTCTATAAGATCGCCTCTCATCCTCCCATGCTTCAAGGAATGGGATTGTTGTCTCATAGTACCAGAGACCCGGGTTCAATCCTGACTATGGGTGCTGTCTGTACGGAGTTTGTACGTTCTCCCTGTGACTGCGTGGGTTTTCTCAGCGTTCTCTGGATGCCTCCACATGCCAAAGACATACGGGTTTGTAGGCTAATTGGCTTCGGTAAGATTGAAAATTGCTCCTAGTGTGTGTAGGATGGTGTGAGTGTGCGGGGTATATTCACTCTTGACACACTGTATCTCTAAAGTCTCAGGTCTAAAGAATAAAGCCCTAGCTTGCCCAACATCTCCCTGTAACTCAGGCCCTCGAGTCCTGGCAACATCCTCGTAAACCTGCTGCTCTGTGACGTCCCACAGAGGGCAATTATTTAATGAGAATACTTTGCTTCTGGTGGCTATTCACCCTATTCCAATTTCAGCGATCATTACCAGACACTCTATTGCATTTCCATTCCTGTGGGAATGAGATGTTTACCCTGCATCGCTTCATAGATTTTATCACCCGAGTTATAGAATTGCAGACTCTATTGGGCCCGTGTAAAGATAAATCAAGCTCAGGGAAAGGTTAATTCAATCTTTGAGCGTATTTTCCAGAGCGGAGCCGTTGTTAAATTCCGTGTACACAGTGATGCAGCAGGAGCAGTGACTCTGCATTCAGATTTCTACAAGGAATGACAAGGACTGACTCCACGCAAGAGAGGATTTGATAATATATTGCAGTCACACTACAAAACAGTGTGTAGCCACATGGATAGGCAGGGAATGGAGGGATATGGATCATGTGCAGGCAGGATTGAACCTGGGTCTCTGGTGCTGCAAGGCAGCAACTCTACCGCTGCGCCTCTGTGCAGCCCCGTCGTAGCTTTACTTAATGCCGACACCGAAATACCTGCAGATGCTACAATCTTTTGAGCAAAACACAAAGTGCTGGAGGAACTCAGTGGGCCAGGCAGCATCTGTGAAGAGAATGGACAGATGAGATTTGTGTCGGGACCCTTGCGAAGACTGCACAGAGCGGGCAGCAGTGAGTTTACCTTAGTTCAGTTCATTAATGTCACCTTTCGGGTCGGGACCCTCTCAGCATGTCTGAAAAAGGATCCTGACCCGAAATGATGTCTCCCACTTTCCTTCCGCAGATGCTGCCTGACCGGCGGAGTTCCTCCAGGCACTTTGTGTTTTGCTCAAGATTCCAGCATCTGTAGCCTCTTGTGCTGCCTGGATAAGAGGGACAGGAAGCCCTTAACAAGAACGGGAGGCTGGACATACTTGGGTTGTTCTCTCTGGAGATTCGGAGGTTGAGGGGAAACCTGATAGAAGTATATAAAATTATAAGACATAAATAGGTTAGACATTCTTTTCCCAGGATAGAAGTGTCAAAGATTAGAGCGTGTAGCTTTAAGCCCCTGTCCCACTTGGGCGATTTTTTCGGTGACAGCCTGCGACTGTCACAGTCATAGCAGGTCGCCAAAAAAGCAGCGACTGGACCCCCCCTTACGACAATGTCTACGACAAGCCACGACAACCTACCACCTGGTCGACGTTAAGCTGCGGCAAGCTACCGACAACCAGACCTCCATCTAAGACCACACCTACGACAACCTACGACAACCAAAGTTAACCTACGTCCACCCGCGACAAGCTACGACAAGCAACGACCATGTCGCCGATAACTGAAGACAATTCAGTGACCGGTACCTGTTAACGGTTGTCGTAGGTTGACGTAGGTTGTCACCAGTGGAATTCACCAGTCAGCACCCGGCGGCAACAAACGTCACCTGGCGACAACCTGCCTCATCCCGGCGACAACCTACAACAGCACCTACAACAGGAGAAGACAACCTGCGACAAGCCCACAGTGGCCGAAAGGTTTTAAACATCTCAATATCCAGCGGCGACCAGAGAAACGTTACGACTCTTTAGGCGACTTGAGGAGACTACACACGACCATACAGGCGTCACCCCGCGACCATGTGGCGACAGCCTAGTCACCTGTAGTCGCCGAAAAAAATCACCTAAGTGGGACAGGGGCTTTAAAGTGAGTGTTTTTTACTCTCTCTGTAAAAAACTGGATCCGCACATTGAACTAATGTGAATGGGTGAAGGGAGGGCCAAAGGGCCTCTTCCATACTCCATCTTCCAATCAATCAATTATTTGTGGCCCAGTGCCAGACACCCAGGGGTGCTGTCTGTGTGGAGTTTCCGCGTTCTTCCTGTGGCATCGTGGGTTTTCTCCGGGTGCTCCGACTTCTTCACAGATCCCAAAGACATGTGGGATTGTAGGCTATTTGTCCCTCTGTACAATTGCCCAGGTGTGTAGGGAGTGGTTGCAAAAAGTGGGATAACATAGAATTAGTGTGAACAGGTGATCTATGGTCAGTGTAGACTCACAATGGGTCGAAGGGCCTGTTACCATGATGTATCTCTCAGTCAATCAATGGGTGAGTTTGGGCTGACTAAGACTTTATTCCTTGGAGAGCATGAGGTGAATAGGTAGGGGAATCAAAATCCAGAATTCATACGTTTAAGGTGAGAGGGGACCAATTTAATGGGATTGTGATGGGCAACGTTTCCACAACGAGGGTGGTGGGTGTCTGGAACGAGCTGCCAGAGGAGGTAGTTGAGGCAGGCACGATAACAGCGTTTAAAAGACATTTTTAATCGGATGGATGTAGAGGGATCGGATGGATGTAGAGGGATATAGGCCACGCCTGGACAGGTGGGACTAGCGTAGATGGGGCAAATTGGTTGGGAGGAATGAGTTGGGCCGAAGGTCCTTTGTCTGTGCTGTATGACATTACGGCTCTAAAGTTATGGCCCTGACATTATTTTCACTGCTCAGACCCAGTCTGGATCCCATCCTGCCTTGCCAGCCACACAGACAGACCAGTCTGCTCCTGTTATCCAAGATATGCATGTGCATAATGCCAACTTGTCTTCCAAAATGCTGATAAGCGAGTTTGTTGCAATTATATCGCACGCCGCCACTTTTTTATAACGGTTAATGATTTCTAATGGTCCCTCTCCTGAAATCTGATCTGCTTAGTGTGTATCTGTGAACCTCAATAAAAGTAATTAACTGCAACAGATAATGGCCTGTGATGGCTTTGTTTTTACTGGATAGAAGGCTAATTGTCATAATCAACCCGAACTCTTTTAAACACCGTAAAATGATAATTGAATAAAGTGTTTATTTAAAGTTTAATTATTCCTCCTTGCTACAGATGCATCACTCATCCTAGCTAATACCTCGTTACGTAGATTTGTCGGGTGTAAGTTCATCTTGTTAACCAAACGTCTCCTGCAAGTGGGTTAGGGGAAGGTCACCAAGTTGGGCAATGAAATACTGTGTAGGATAGGAGTGGATATCTCAACGGATTCACAGAGCGTATCCAAATGGAGATTGTGGGGACACCTGATAAATAGACACAAAATGCTAGAGTAAAAACAACATAGAACATAAAAATTAGGTGTAGGAGTAGGCCATTCGGCCCTTCGTGCCAGCACCGCCCCTCAATATGATCATGGCTGATCATCCAAAATCAGTAGCCCGTTCCCGCTTTCCCCCCATATCCCTTGATTTCATTAGCCCTAAGAGCTATATCTAACTCTCTCTTGATTACATCCAGTGAATTGGCCTCCACTGCCTTTTGTGGCAGCGAATTCCACAGATTCACAACTCTCTAGGTGAAGAGGTTTTTCCTCATCTCAGTCTCAAATGGCCAACCCCTTATTCTTAAACTGTGACCCCTGGTTCTGGAGTCCACCAAAATCGGGAACATTTTTCCTGCATCTAGCCAGTCCAATCCAAGAATTGTATATGTTTCTATAAGATCCCCCCTCATCCTTCTAAATTGGACATGAAGTCTGCAGATGAGCCTCGACCCAAAACGTCACCTGTTTCTTCTTCCCAGAGATGCTGCCTGTCCCCCTGAGTTACTCCAGCATTTTGGGTCTATCTTTCATATAAACAAGCATCTGTAGTTTCTCCCTGGTCCTGATAGAGGTAGATAGAGGTGGTAATAGGGTAGACAGTGAGAACCTTTCCCCGGGTGGATTGGATTGAATTCATAGAGTCATACAGCAAGGAAACAGGCCCTTCGGCCCTACCTGCCCACACCAACCATGATATCCCAGTAACACTACTGACCAAAACTGAACACAATACCAGTTCTAAAAGAGTTAAGAGGTTTAAAAGCAATGGAAAGCACAAAGTGCTGTAGGAACTCAACGGGTCAGGCAGCATCCGTGGAGCGAATGGGCAGGCAACAACACAGAATGTGAAGAAGCGTCAAGACCCAAAACGTTGCCTGTCCATTCCCACCACAGATGCTGCCTGACACGTTGAGTTCCTCTAGAACTTTGTGTTTTGTTCAAGATTCCAGCACCTGCAGTTCCCTTGTGTCTCCATCGAGAACAGTGGATGTTCGAAATGCACAGAATCTCTAAAGTAAAACTAAACTGAGACACTCCGAAACGGATCAATGAAATTCTTGCAGCAGCACAACAGATATGTAACAATAGTACTCGGAGATTATTTGGAGGTTGGAGTGTTTAATAACGTGATGGTTGTAGGGAAGAAGCTGCTACTGGACCTGGACATTACAGTTTTCAACCTCCTGTACCTTCTTCCCGATGGCAGGAGCGTGGCCAGGGTGCTCTGGGTCTCTGATGATGCTGGCTGCCCTTTTGAGGCAATGATTCTTGTAGATCGCTTCAATGGTGGGGAGATCAGAACCCGTGATTGACTTTTTCTAATCTCTTTTGCTCCTATTTGTAATCTCATTTGCTCCAAACTCCCCACCGTTGACTCCAGCTACACTTCACGCTGCCTCAGAAAGAAGCCAACATATTCAAAGACTTGTCCCATCCCGCTCATTCCTTCTTCTCGCCGCTCCCGTCGGCAGAAGGTACAGAAGCTTGAAAGCGCGCACCACCAGGCTCAGGGACAGCTTCTTCCCCTCTGTTATCAGGCTTCTGAACGGTCCTTCCATAAGCTGGGGTGCTGTCTGATTCACCTCCACCCCACTGTGGACATTGGACTTTGTCTCTGGAACTGATGCGCTACAATGCTGAGAACTAGATTCTGCACTCTGTATCTTCCCCTTTGCTCTGCCTATTGTACTTGAGTTTAGCTTGATTATGTCTACGTATAACATTACCTGTTCCGATTGAATGGCAAGCACAACAAAGCTTTTTGCTGTACCTCAGAACAGGTGGCATTAATAAACCTAAACTTAAACCTAAACACAAAGTTCCCAGTTTAATCCAAATGAATGGATATAACATCATTTGGAGGGAGATTGAGTATAAACTTTGAGACATCATGATAAGTGATAGGAGGAGTAGAATTAGGCCATTCGGCCCATCAAGTCTACTCTGCCATTCATGGATGATCTATCTCTCCTTCCTAACCCCATTCTCCTACCTTCTCCCCGTGACCCCTGACACCCGTACTAATCAAGAAACCACTGATACAGCCATACAAGTCGTTGGTGAGACCGCTCCAGGAGTACTGTGTGTCGTTCTGGTCACCCGGCTACAGGAAGGATGTCATTGAAATGGAAAGAGTTCAGAAGAGATTGACTAGAATGTTACGTGTGTTTCAGTTCTAGGGAGAGGCTGGGCAAGCAGGAACATTTTTTGTTTGGAGAATAGGAAGCTGAAAGGTGACCATATAGAGGGACAAGATCACGAGGGGCATGGATAAAGTGAACACTCACAATCTTTATCCCGAGGTAAAGGATTCAAAAACTAGAGCGCACGGGCTCAAGATGAGAGGCAAGAGATTTAGTTTAGTTTACGATGGACACAAAGTGTTGGAGTAACTCAGTGGGTTCAGTTTAGTTTAGAGATACAGCATGGAAACAAGCCATTTGGCCCTGCGTGTCCATGCCGACCAGCGATCACCTGTTCATATTAGTTCTAATGTTATCCCTCTTTTGCTTCCCAAAGAGGGTCATCAGGAGCAACATTTTCACTGGGAGGGTAGTCCTTATCTGGAATGAGCTGCCTAATGCAAGCAGATGCAATTACAACTTTCCAAAGATATTTTGAAAGATATATGGGCAGGAAGGGTTCAGAGGTGAATGGGCCAAATACAGGGAAATGGGACTAGACCAGTTTACCAACTTGGTTCGGTGTGGACAAATTGGGTGGAAGGGCCTGTTTCTATGCTGTTTGGAATTTGTGTCCCTGAACTAATGTTAGTGGGACAGCACAGTAGCACAGCAGTAGAAATGCTGCCTTACAGCATCAGAGATCCGGGTTGGATCCTGACTACGGGTACTCTGTACAGAGTTGACACCTTCTCCATGTGACCACGTGGGTTTTCACCTGGTGCTCTGGCTTCCTCCCCCAACCCAAAGACGTGCAGGTTTGTAGGTTAATTGGTTTCTGTAAATTGCCTCTAGTGTGTAGGATAGAACTACTGTACGTGTGATCGCAGGTCGGAGTGGACTCAGTTAGCTGAAGAGCCTATTTCCACGCTGTATCTCTAAACTAAACTAAACGGTAAAACACAGATGGTTTGAACATTGCTGCTTTGCGATGTGTGGGGTCTCCCTGTGCATAAATAGGATGTTATGTTTCCTGCATAACCCCAGCAATCAGACTGCAGAAACTGTTTGCAGTAAACTTTATACAGAACTGGTTTCATTACTTAAGGGGAGATATGATGCCTTGGAGACAGTCCAGGTAAGGTTCATGGGGTTAATTGCTGGAAAATAGATGTGGTTTATGAGGAAAGATTTAGCAGAATTAACCAATATTTATTGGAGTATAAAAGAAAAAAGTCATAGAATCGTACAGTGTAGAAACAGGCCCTTCAGCCCAACTTGCCCACACCGTCCAACTTGCCCAATCTACAGGAAACAGGCCCTCTCGGCCCTTCCAGTCCGTGCCGACCATTTGTTTTCCCCTAGTCCCATCTACCTGCACTCAGACCATACCCCTCCATTCCCTTCACGTCCATATACTTATCCACTTTACTCTTAAATGTTAAAATCGATCCTGCCTCCACCACTTCTGCTGGAAGCTCATTCCACACAGCCACCACCCTCTGAGTAAAGAAGTTCCCCCTCACGTTACCCCGAAACCTCTGTCCCTTAATGTACCTATATGAATGTTTCTTACACATTGCAATAGTACCTGCCTCAACTACCTCCCCTAGCAGCTCGTTCCATACACCCATCACCCTTTGTGTAAAAAAAGTTACCCCTCAGGTTCCTATTTAATCTTTCTCCCCTCACTTTAAACCTATGTCCTCTGGTTCTCGATTCCCCTACTCTGGGCAAAAGACTCTGCACGTCTACCTGATTTACTCCTCTCATGGTTTTGTACACTTCTATAAGATTACCAACCCTCATCCTCCTGCGCTCCAGGCAATAAAGTTCTTGTTCAACCTCTCCAAATAGCTCAGACCCTCAAGTCCTGGCAACATCCTCGTAAATCTTCTCTGCACCCTTTCCAGCTTGACAACATCTTTCCTATAACACGGTGACCAAAGCGGAACACCATAGCGATCTCATACAAGAGGATGCAAATTGGGTCAAAGAGAAAAAGGAAGTGTAAGGTTTTAGAAAGATGAAATCAGACGAGTCTTTGAAGAATGTAAAGCAAGCAAAAAATAACTCAAGCGGGCAACAAGAAGGGACAAAAGTGGCCATGACAGATGGGCGGCACAGTGACGCAACTGGTAGAGTTGCTGCCTCAAAGCACCAGAGACCCGGGTTCAATCCTGACCTCGAGTGCTGTCTGTGTGGAGTTTGCACATTTTCCCTGAAACCACATGGGTTTTCTACGAGTGCTCCGGTTTCCTCCCACAGCCCAAAGGCATGCGGGTTTGTAGGTTAATTGGCTTCTGTAAATATTCCCTTGTACGTAGGAAAGTGTCAGTGCACGGGGTGATCACTGGTTGGTGTTCGTGGTCTCAGTGGGCTGAAGGTCCTGTTTCCACGCTGTATCTCGAAACTAAACCAAACTAAACTAACCTAAACTAAACCAAACTAAACTGATCGTGGCATTGAACAGTCTTTCAGATAGACATGTAGACATGCAGGGACTGGAGGGATATGAATAATGTGCTAGCAGTAAATAGCAGCACTTAAACATAGGATTAAGGTGAGGGGGAAAAGATTACAAAGCAGTAAATAGCATTCAATTCCATACGTTTAGTACAGTACAGAAACAGGCCCTTCGGCCCACCGAGTCCACACCAACCAGCAATCCCAACACAATTACATTATCTTACACACACGAGAGACAATTTACACTTATAGCAAGTCAATTTACCTACAAACCTGTACATCTTTGGCGTGTGGGAGGAACCAAGGTTTTTGCGATCAGTGTATATGAGAGGGACGTTGAGTCAACCCCACTTAACGCACACCTGCCTTTGCGTGGAAAGTTTTATTTAAGCGCAGTGACTGGAAATACAGGTTGCCATGGCGATGCGAGATTGAGGCTGAAAATTAATATCAAGCTGGATAGATGCCTGTTATTTAATTAACTCTTAGTTGCAGTTTAGTTTAGAGATACGGTGCGGAAACAGGCCCTTTGGCCCACAGATTCCGCGCAGACCAGCGATCACCCGTTCGCTAGCATTATCCTACTCACTACAGACAATTTATAACTTACAAAAGCCAATTCACCTACAAATCTGTATGTCTTTGGAGTGTGGGAAGAAACCAGAGCATCCGGAGTAAAAGCAAATGGTCACAGCGGGAACGTACAAACTCCATCTGATGTCAGGACCGAACCCGGGTCTCT
The DNA here is from genome assembly GCA_035221665.1 of Okamejei kenojei. Lineage (NCBI taxonomy): Eukaryota > Metazoa > Chordata > Chondrichthyes > Rajiformes > Rajidae > Okamejei > Okamejei kenojei. Next base: position 36,820,628 of record CM069134.1, read on the forward strand.
GGCGCTGTGAGGCAGACACTGAACTGCTCTGCCATTGTGTCGATCTGTTCCTGTTCATAGGTTCATAAGTCACAGGAGTAGAATTAGGCTATTCGGCCCATCCACTCTACTCTGCCAATCAATCATGGCTGATCTATTTTTTCCTCTCAATCCCATTCTGCTGCCTCCTCTCCATAATCTTTGACACCCTTTTAAGGGTCTGTCCCACTAGGCGATTTTTTAGGCGACTGTCATAGTCGGAGCAGGTCGCCGAGAAAACGGCAACTGGACTAATGGGCCTGTCCCACTAGGCAATTTTTTTAGGCAACTACGACAATGGAATTCACCAAAGTCAGCACCGGCGACAACCTACGTCACCTGGCGACAACCTATGCCATTCTGGCGACAACGTACGACAACCTACGACAGCCTACCCCATCTATTCCCCTCATGATTTGATACACCTCTGGACGATCACCCCTCATCCTCCTGTGCTCCAAGGAATAGAGTCCCAGCCTACTCAACCTCTCCCTATAGCTCACACCCTCGAGTCCTGGCAACATCTTCGTAAATCTTCTCTGTGCCTTTCCAGCTTGACAACATCTTTCCGATAACATGGTGCCCAGAACTGAACACAATACTGTAAATGCGGCCTCACCAACATCTTATATAACTGCAACATGACCTCCAAACTTCTATACTCAATGCTCTGACTGGTGATGTCCAATGTGCCAAAAGCCTTTTTGACCACCCAATCTACCTGCAACTTCACCTTCAAGGAACCATGCACCTGCTCTCATTGATCCCTCTGCTCCAAAACACTACCCAGAGCCCTGCCATTCACTGTGTAGGTTCTGCCCATGTTAGACTTCCCAACGTGCAACACCTCACAGTTCTTTATATTAAATTCCATCAACCATTCCTCAGCCCACCCAGCCAATCGATCAAGATCATGATGCAATTTTTCACAAACATCTTCACTATCTGCAAAATCACCCACTTTTGTATTATCTGCAAACTTGCTAATCTTGCCATGTACGTTCCCATCCAAGCCATTGATATGGATGACAAACAGTAATGGGCCCAGCACCGAACCCTGAGGCACACCTCTAGTCACAGGCTTCCAGTCCAAGAAGCAACCTTCCACCATCACCCTCTGCTTCTTTCCTTGAAGCCAATTTTCTATCCATTCAACCATCACTCCTTGGATCACATGCGATCCAACCTTCCAGAACAGCCCACCTTATTGAATGCTTTGCTGAAGTCCATATATACAACATCTACAGCTCTGCCATCAACCTTTTTGGTCACGTCTTCAAAAAACTCAATCTGATTTGTGAAATTGTGTTATAATAGTATGCAACATTTTTAAGACAACTTATCCACAGAAAACACGAACTGTTTGGTAAGTATTGTTTACTGACTCATCATTAAGAAAGCCATCTAGCCAAACATCCACAAAAAGAAGGGATGAATTTATAAATTTATACATTTAAATGAATTATATATGCATGCAAGCGCAGAAACATTTCTGTAAATAAACAGCTAACAAATGGTTTAAGCATTTGAGTTCATAATTCTCGATTTTCTAAACATCAACATGTTTTCTCATGAATTGTGGTGCCAGGAATAGAGGCATGCAGTGTGGAAACAGGCCCTTCAGCCCTACTTGTCCATGCCGACCCACATGTCCCATCTGCCTGCTTTTGGCCAATTTCCCTTTAATCCTGTCCTAGCCATGTACCTGTCCAAATGTTTATTAAACATTGCAATAATATCTGCCTCAACTACCTCCTCGGACAACTTATTCCATACACCCACCACTCTTTGTGTAAAAATGTTCCATCGGGTTCCTATTAAATCTATTTTTTGACATTGAGTTTATTAAGATCACAAAAGCAAAATGCTGTAGATTCCAGATAATCCAAATTCAGCATATTCAGCAGTCCAGGCAGCATCTATGGAGAGGAGGACCAGAGTTTAAGACTAACAACCCATTAAGCTGGAAAGAATGCAGAGAAGATTTACCTGCATCGTGTCAGGACTCGAAGGCCTGAGCTATAAGGGAAGGACTGAGGCTAGGACTTTATTCCTTGGAGCGCAGGAGGCTGAGGGGTGATCAGATGGGTATGAGATCATGAGAGGAATAGATCAGGTAAATGCACAGAGTCCTTTAGGGGAATCGAGAACCAGAGGATATAGGTTTAAAGTGAGGATCAAAAGATTTAATAGGAGCCTGAGAGGCAACCTTTTTACACAAAGGGTGGTGGGTGTATGGAATAAGCTGCCAGATGAGGTACTATCACAAAGTTTAAAAGTCATTTGGGCAGGTATATGGATAGGAGAGGTTTAGAAGGATATGAGTCAGGTGAGATGGGGATATACAGTGAGCACCTCATATTTTGTTTGGGAAGTTTACAACCCAACTCCATGAAAGTTGAATTCTCTAATTTTAGGTAACATCTACAAACATTCCCCTCCCCCCTCCCCTTCCTCCACTAAAACTCCGTGAACCAGTCCCAAGTTAGCAACGATGTATCCCCTTTGGAGTCACACTGTCCCTCGTCAATAGTTGGCCTATCAGGAAACCTCCCTACCTGAGGTCATCTGTTGCTGGCCCTGATTTGTCCTGGTCTTTTCTAGCTACCAGATCCCACCTCCACAAACCCCCTCCCCCCACCCCCCACCCCCCGCACACCCGCCCGCAATCAGTCTGAAGAATGATCCCGACCCAAAACGGCACCTGTCCATGTTCTCCAGAGAGAAAATCTGCCTGGCACACTTAGTCCAAGATTTTGTATCTATCAGTAGATGGAGCATGTTGGTCAGTGTGGGCAAGTTGGGCCCACGGGCCTGTTTCCACGCTGTAAAACTCGAGCCTTATCAGATTCACCTCTCACCCCTGGCAGTCACATTATCAGACTCGTAGATGTATCTTCATGCCTGTGGCTTCAATGTAATTGATCCACCACGGATCGTTGGTGAAGGTTTAGAGGGACAAGGGGCAAATGTTGGTCAATGGGAAAAGCTTAGATTGGGCACCTTGGTCAGGGTGGATCAGTTGGACCAAAAGCCCTATTTGCATGTTGTATAAATCTGATTCGATGCCTCTATAACCTCACAAGTCTCTCTGATCATGCTTCAAAGTGTTACGAAAAATACTCGGCGAATCACAGTCAAGACACACAAAGACGTTTGCACGTATTTGAAATAAATGAAGTTGGTTAAAGTTCCCTGACAATGATAAAATGCTGATGTACCTGTACTTGTCTTTGCTTGAAGATCTTTGAAGTGCTGTCGTCGTGTCGCTGTCAATGTAATTAACTATCTTATTACACATCGCTCCATCTATTGATTAGTCAATGTTCCCTGCACATATTCATATTGGTAAATTAGACCTGTGCTGTTTCTAAGATAGAATAGAAATGGATGGAAAACTGATCAATGCCCATTAACCAAAGACTGTGATACAAACTACTGATGTCAAAAGCATTAAAGAAAGGGCTTGAAAAAGTGTTACAATCTGTTTAATTACAGCATATCCATACGTCAATAACTGGGCAGGGGTGGCTTGGTGGCACAGCGGTAGAGTTGCTGCCCTACAGCGTCAGAGACCCGGGTTCGATTCTGACTACGGGTGCTGTCTGTACGGAGTTTGTACGTTCTCCTCTTGACCTGTGTGGGCTTTCTCCAGGAAGCTCCAGTTTCCTCCCACACTCCAAAGACGTGCAGGTTTGTAGGTTAATTGGCTTGGTATATTTGTAAATTGTCTCTAGTGTGTGTAGGATAGTGTTACTGTGCGGGGATCGCTGCTCTGCGCCGACTCAGTTGGCTGAAGGGCCTGTTTCTCTTAACTAAACTAAACTAAACTAAATGAAGAAATGAGTATGATGAATATGTAAATTCTTAGAGCTCCTTCTAACTAGATATTTCAATGACAAATTCCATTTTCTTCTCCAAAAAATAGCTCAGTTTAAAGACAATTAAAATAAGAAGAAAAATTGATTAAGTAATGAGTAATGTGAATTTTCTTTCCATGGGAAGAATGCAGATTAAGGGCACAACCCTAGGAAGGAAGTTAAGGCCCTGGAAAGGATGCATAGAATTACCAGAATGGTCCATGGGATGAGGAAGTTCAGGAATGTGGAGGGATTGGAAAATCTTGAAATCTTCTCTTCAGTGGGAAAGGTTGAACGTAGAACATAGAACATAGAACAGCACAGCACAGGAACAGGCCCTTCGGCCCACAACATCTGTGTCGTACATGATGCTAAGATAAACAAATCTCCTCTGCCTGCATGTGATCCATATCCCTCCATTCCCTGCATATCCATGTGTCCAGCCAAAAGCCTCTGTTATATTTACTTCCACCACCACCCCTGGAAAAGGCAAGAAAAGAAGGAACATGGATTATGTAGGTATGTTACAAAACTTACCTTCAGCGGTGCTGCAGTTCTGTCACTGGCCGTGTGCGCGACTTTGGTGCCTTTGAGGGGGGTGGGGGGGGGGGGTTAAGATGCAGTTTTCCCCAGCCTTCCGGAATTATATTTTCTCGGAGTGCGAGCTTTTGCTGGAGATTCGTTCCGACTGCCGGTAAGTGAATTTTTTTTTTAATCGCCCGACTATTTCAGCGCTGGAGTAAAATGAAAATTAGCTCTTAATGCCGTGAACGCCGACAACGGGGACGGATTTTACGTTGGGCACAGGTAAAGGAAATCCGTTTATTTTTTCATATAACCTGTTTGTTAAGATGACCTTAATCCAAATGTCATGTTGCGAAACAGTGGTTTATTCCCCATATGAACCGGCAGTATTTTTCCTGCTGATATGGGGTTTAAATTCATCGCAACCGCAACGTTCCAATCCATCGCGTTCCACAAAATCCCACTCGCTGATTTAAATGGCCATTAATTTACGGACATTAAACACTAAATTCCTTCCATTTGGCCTATAGATTCATGACAATGAGATTTAAAAATCATGTTTTATTGTGAATTCTTGTGTGAATGTTATTTGGATACTTAGGCTTTTTAAAAAATATTAATATTTCTTAAGAAATGGATAGATGTTTAGATCTAGTAATTGAATTTTATAATTAGTTACAATTGGGTAACTAGCTAATTATATGCTTTAATTTCAGGTCATCCAAGTGATATTGTTTCATATTTGTTTCAGAATGCTTCAATCTATAATAACTGAAAACTTATTTCAGTTCTCTTAATTTTTAAGAAAGTTATGGGCTTTTGACTGTCCTCAATCACAATCTTTGTGTTAAGTCAATGGAAAAGCAATAGGGAACAAGATGCTAATTTCCGAGTATGAAAATGGCCATAACATTTTTAATACTGAAGATATGAAAGTGAATTGGGTGTCATGTCAAACTTCTTTTTATGCTTTATCTGATGGGATAAATTGCAGACTTGATTTTTAAAATCTCAAAATGTTGTAACGTTGCTAGATTATGTGCAGATTTATAAGAGTTGGTTGGGCGATCGATATTCGGCTTGGTGGGCCGAAGGGCCTGTTTCCCAGCTGCATCGTTCAATCAAAAAATAAATTGGTCACCAAGGACAAGCTGGGCTGTAGGGCCTATTTCTCATCAGTTCATTAGTTCACAAGTGATAGGAGCAGAATTAGAACATTCGGCCTATCGTCCATGTCATTCAATCATGGCTGATCTATCTCTCCCTCTCAACCCCATTCGCCTGCCTTCTCCCCACAACCCCTGACACTTGTACTAATCAAGAATCTTGCTATCTCTGCCTTCAAAATATCTTGGATAGACCCTTGGTCTCGAACCGAAACATCACCCATTCCTTCTCTCCAGAGATGCTGCCTGTCCCGCTGAGTTACTCCAGCTGTTTGTGTCTACCTTTGATTTAAACCAACATCTGCAGTTCTTTCCTACCTCTTCCATTGTCTTGGCTTTCCCTGCCCTTTGTGGCAAAGAATTCCACAGTTTCACCGCCCTCTGACTAAGGAAACTCCTCCTCATCTCCTTCCTAAAGGAAAGTCCTTTTATTCTGAGGCCATGACCTCTGGTCCAAGACTCTCCCACTAGTGGAAATATCCTCTTTACATCCACTCTGTTCAGGCCTTTCACTATTCTGTAAGTTTCAATGAGGTCTTCCCCTCATCCTTCTAAACTCCAGCAAGTACAAGCTCAGTGCCGCCAAAAGATCATCATATGTTTCTGTGCCGTGTGGCTCTATGATTGTAATTTAAAAGGCCAGAAGTGTTCATTTAATTTACCCGATTTATGTTTCATTAAACACTTGCACACAGCATTGGAAAATATATCAATTGAAAGTGCTTACATTGTAATGCTTTCTTGGTCAGTCCAGTGGAACTAAAGCAATGAATTGTCGCCTTTGCAGTTTTGCGCCTGTCACAGATTGTACAAAGCTTTTGTCTCACTTAAATAACAAAATTGCAGTGCTGTGTCTGGAGCCATCAGTTTTCGACACCTTCCCCCACTATAATAACCACCAGTAAAGATTGCCTTAATGAAATTGTAATGCACAGTTAAATGAAAAAGCAGAATTGTGTCAAAGTCCTAATGGATTTCTAATGGTGATGATATGTTTCGAAGAAGTACATTGCTCAGGTGAATTTATCACTGGGTACCGGGCTAATTTAATGAATATCAAAGGAAATTATACTGTCAGTTCAATTATATTAAAATAATCATCAGAACAATTGCTTTGTATAGATTAGAAAATGGTTACATTTTTACTGAGAAAACACAGGTCTCAAAATCTTTATCGAGCTGTGTTTGTGCAGAGGAGTTTAGGCTGTAGATACAAGGAACTGCAGATGCTGGTTTACAAAATAAGATGCAAAGTGCTGGAGTAGTTCAGCAGGTCGGGCAGCATCTCTGGAGAAAAGGAATAGGTGGCGTTTTGGGTCGGGACGCTACTTCAGACTGAATGTAGAGCTAGGAAGGCGGGGAGTTGGGGTGAAGAGCTGGACCATGGGTGCTGTCTGCGTGGAGTTTGTACGTTCTCCCTGTGAGCGAGTGGGTTTTTCCTGGGTGCTCCGGATTCCCTCAAAGATTTTCAGATTTGAAGTTGATTGGCATCTGTATTAATTGTAAATTGTCCCCAGTGTGTAGGGTAGTGCTAGTGTGCGGGGATCGCTGGTCGGCGCAGACTCGGTGGGCCGAAGGGCCTGTTTCCACACTGTATCTCTAAAGTCTAAAAACGAAGGAGTGAGCATCAGGCCATTGGAACTGCTTGTCCCGGTAACCAAGGAGTCTCTGAGATTGGTCTTGGCAGTAATTGTCCACAGATTGTGTTTATTTTGAATCAATCTTGCCTTTTCCATTTGTCCTTTAAAAAAGCTTTACTTCACGAGTATGGTAACTGCTTGTACTGTCACCTTGCATTAGTCAAAAGAATAAACAGCCCTGCACATGTGTGGAAAAAAGCAGAACGTTCCTGTGCTCCTCAGCAAAGGCCTGTGTTACACAGCAACGTGCAGTTGTGTTAAAGAATGCGCCGCGTCTCTGTGGTGTGTGGCCCGGAGAGTACAGGGGAGCAGCCGGCGCATCTCCTGCCAGCACCACTCAGCAGCCTGTGGCTGCATCTGCAAAGGAGCAACATTGCAGTGCAGCACTGCCTCAATACTGCAGCGCTCTCTCATTACTGCAGCACTGCTTCAAAGCTGCAACGCTGCCTCAATACTACAGCACTGCATCAGTACTGCAGCACTGCAACACTGTCTCAGTGCTGCAACACTGCTTCAATACTGTAACACTGCATCAGTACTGCATCACTGCATCAATACTGCAACACTGCCTCAAAACTGTAGCACTGGCTCAATGCTGCAGCACTGCCTCAGTACTACAACACTCTCAGTGCTGCAACACTGCCTCAATACTGCAACACTGCATCAGTACTGCATCACTGCCTCAATACTGCAACGCTGCCCAAAACTGCAACACTGCCTCAAAACTGTAGCCGTCTCAAGACTGCAACACTCTCAGTGCTGCAACACTGCCTCAATACTGCAACACTGTCTCGATACTGCAGCACTGCCACAATACTGCAACACTGCCTCAATACTGCAACACTTCCTCAATACTGCAACACTGCCACAATACTGCAACACTGCCTCAATACTACAATACTGCCTCAATACTGCAACACTGCCACAATACGGCAACACTGCCTCAATACTGCAACACTGCCTCAATATTGCAACACTGCACAACACTGCAACGCTGCCTCAATACTGCAACACTCAAACAACACTGCAGCACTCCCTTAACACTGCAATACTGCTTCAATGCAACACTGCCTCAACACTGCAACATCCCCACTGCAGTGTCAACCTCCATTATCACGTCTCTCAACACTGCTTTTTTTTATTTATCAAAAAATGTATTCAATTATTAACAAATAATATTTACACCACAATAAAACAAACCAGAACCCACCACCATAATACAAAACAAACAAATATCCTAAATAAACTACTATACAACTATGTTACAATCCTTATTGAGGATGCATTCAACCCCCCCCCCCCATCGGTGCCCAACGGTCCCTGAAATCCCCCAGGGTGTCTGTGGACAGGGCATAGTCACTTTCTAACCCCACCCGGGCACAGACGTACCCCCGGAAAAGGGGCAGGTAGCCGGCTCGGGCAGAGCCCTCTTCCGCCTGGCGCCTTGACCCATGCGGATGGCCAGCGTGGCCAGGCCTAGGAGCAACCCCTTGACCTGCGGATGGCCAGCGTGGCCAGGCCTACCCTCTCCCCTATGCACACGGTGCCCAAAGATGAGGGTGGTGGGTGAGAAGTTCAACCAGAAGGCAAGGAGCAGCCCCTTTAGATATTGGAACAGGGGCTGCAGCCTCACACACTCCATATACACGTGGAACACAGACTCTTCCAGCCCGCAAAAGTGGCAGGCGGCTGGCGAGTCTGTGAACCGCGGGAGAAACAGGCTGCAGGGAACACCTCGGTGCAATACCCTCCACCACAGGTCCCCAATGTCGAGGGGGAGAATCCCTGCGTAGAGGGACCCCCACCGGGGGCCGCCCTCGCGACCGGAAGGTAACACTGACCGCCACTTGGTGTCCGGGAGGTGGACCAGGGCGAGGAAGTGCAGGGTGTGGAGGAGGAGCCCGTACAGGAGAAGCCTCCCTGCGTCTCTGATGTAGGTGAAGGGTGTCGAGGAAAGGCGGCTCAAGTTGTGTGGGACCGGCTCCCGGGAAGGATTACGGCGCCTGGGTCCGACGAATACTTCCGGATGAACGGGGGTTTGCTCAACCACAGGTACTCCACACGTTCGAGGCCCCCCCCCAACACACGGTGGGGCGGGACAAGGGCCGGCTGCTCTCACGCCCAAGCCATCGCACACCACCGGCAAAGGGGAGGCCCGATCGAGGGCAACCAGGTTCCAGACTCTCAACAAGTCCCTGTAGAAGCCGGGCATCCCCAGCAGGACCGCACGGCTGACGCCCACCATCGGGATCCGCGTACCTCCTTGAAGGCAGCGGCTCCATTGGAAAAAGTGAGTGGCCAGCACGTGCCACCTGGGAAGACACCCTGAGTACAGGTATCTCTGCAGGGTCCTGAGGCGGAGAGCCGCCAACTTAGTGCGAATGCATACCAGCGACTGACCGCCCTCCTCGATCGGGAGACTCAGGACCGCTGCAGAGACCCAGTGCTTTCCGTTGCCCCAGAAGAAGTCTACCAACTTCCTCTGGATGACCCCAGCAAAGGTAGTCTCTCCACCCTCTACCCTGCAGCACCCTCTACACTGCACTTGCATCGATCCTGACTACAGTGCCATCTTCACGGGGTTTGTACGTTCTCCTTGTGACCATGTGGGTTTTCTCCGGGTGTCCAGTTACCTCTCACACTCCAAAGATGTGCAGGTATGTAGGTTAATTGGCTTCTGTAAATTGTCCCTAGTGTATCACACCGAACTAGTGCACGGGGGATCGAAGGTCGGTGGGTTGAAGGGCCTATATCTCTAAAACTAAAAGGGTTGAGTAAATCCTGTATCTGTACACTGTGGATGGCTTGGTTGTAATCTCGTGTAGTCTTTTCGCTGACTGGTAGCACGCAACAAAATAACTTTTAATTGTACCTCAGTACACGTGACAATAATAAACTAAACTAAACTTAACCTAACTTTCAAAGCTCATAGAGTCTTACAGCGTGGAAACAAGCCTTTCGGCCCTACTTGCTCGGGTCTCTGCGCCCTTTTCCAGCTTGACAACATGGTGGCTGTTGTGGCTCTGTGGAAATATCTGCCATTTGTAAGACAGACAGAGGCTTGTTATCCCTCTGTTGAATAATACATGGAATATATTTTATTTCCTTGCTACAGTTCTGCTGCATCTGAAATGAGGCTCAAGATGACTGAGTGCATGAGGAATGTGTCTCCGCGCAGCCGTCTGATCTCAGCAGCAGCCGCCATCAAATATTTAGTGCAAACCTCTCATGTCTTTGGGGAGGCAAGTGCCTCCTGCTGAGGGCTAGACCTCAGATGGAAGGATGTGATGAGGGGTGATCTTACAGAGGTATACAAAATCATGAGAGGAATAGATCAGGTGGACGCACAGTCCCTTGCCCTAAGTAGGGGAATTGAGAACCAGATGACATAGGTCTAAGGTGAGGGGGGAAAGATTTAATAGGAACCTGAGGGGTAACTTTTTCATACAAAGGGTGGTGGGTGTATGGAACAAGCTGCCATACAAGGAGGTAGTTGAGGTAGGTACTATCGCAACGTTTAAGAAACATTCAGGCAGGTACATGGATAGGACAGGTTTAGAGGGATATGGACCAAACGCAGGCAGGTGGGACTAGTGTAGATGGGACATGTTGGTCGGTGTGGGCAAGTTGGGTGGAAGGGCTGTATGACTCTATGACTCCATGTCTGTGATAAACGGTGTTGCAAATAGCTGGGGTGGGGAGGGGGGAGGTTACAAGATGGGGGCATGTCCTCCAGGGGCATCTTGGAAACTCTTTGTAGTGTGTCCACAGCACCAGACTTCACCTAACCCTCCCACACCGAAGGGATGGCGCAACGGTAGAGTTGCTGCCTTACAGCGCCAGAGACCTGGGCTCAATCCTGACTATGGATTCTGTCTGTACGGAGTTTGTACGTTCTTCCTGTGAACACGCGGGTGTTCTCCAGGTGCTCGGGTTTCCTCCCACACTCCAAAGACGTGCGGGATTGTAGGTTAATTGGCTTCAGTAAAATTGTAAATTGTCCCTAGTGTGTAGGATAGTGTTAGTGTATGGAGTGATAGTTGGTCAGCACAAGCTCGACGGGCCAAAGGACCTGTTTCCACACTGTATCTCTGAAGACTAAAGTCTAAAGTCTATACAATCAAACTCGTCTCAAACTTTAGGTGTAGGTTTACTATTGTCACATGTACTGAGATACAGTCGAAAGCTTTGTTTTTCATGCCATTCAATCAAATCAGATAATACTATACTTAAATACATTCAAGCCAAACTCAAGTACCATATGTAGAGCAAAGGGGAAGATACAGAGTGCAGAATATAGTTCTCAACATTGTAGCGCATCAGTTCCAAAGACTTGCATAACATCCTGTGATTTCTCTCCTTCCTTTCCTCATCCTTGTTCAAAAGCAATAATCTTGATGCCCTTCAATATAGAAAGAACGAACATCAAAACCCTACATCAGAAGGGCGTCTCTGAGAGAACGCTGCCCCTGAAGATTTGTCAATGTCTTTGATTCTGGTTCAAACTGAATCATTGAAACATACACTGTGCCTCCACCAACTTATGTTCCTGTCCTGAAACTATTAACTTGTGAAGGATAGAGCGGACAGTCAAACATTAAGATTAAGCCCATGGACAGACTGTAGCTGCATGATGCATGACAGCTTGAAGAAGTAAATAAAATATCATGGGAAATCAGACCACAGACTGTGTGAAATTTGAAAGTTATCTGTGTGGAGTTTGTATGTCCTCTGTGGCGTTTATATGTTCTCTGTGTGGTGTTTATATGTTCTCTGTCTGGCGTTTGCATAGATAGGGTGGTCAAGAAGGCTTTCGGCACATTGGCCTTCACCTGTCGGTATTGAGTAAAGAAGTTGGGACATTATGTTACAGTTGTCCAAGACATTAGTAAGGCCACATTTGGAGTTTTGTGTTCCGTTTTGATCACCATGCTATACGAAGGATGTAATTTAGCTGGAAAGAATGCAGAGAAGATTTAAGAGGAGGTTGCCCAGAGTTGAGGGCCTGAGCTATAGAGAGATGTTGGGCAGGTGAGGATCTTATAGTGTATAAAATCATGAGAGGAATAATTAGGGTGAATGCACAGTCTTTTACTCAGGGAAGGGGAATCAAGAAGCAGAGGACATTGGTTTAAGGAGAGAGGGACCATTTTAATAGGAACCCGAGAACCAATGTTTTCAGTCAGAAGATGGTGGGTATATGGAATGAGCTGCCAGAGGAGGGAGTTAAAGCAGGTACTAAACCCTGATTTAAAAAGACACATGGACAGTTACTTGGATAGAAAAGGTTTAGGGGGATATTGGCCAAAGGTGAGCAAACAGGACTTGCTTAGATGTGAACATCTTTAGGCAGCATCTCTGGAGAACAGGTATAGGTGACGTTTCAGGTCGGGACCATTCTTCAGACCGATCAGGAAATGGGACTAACTTAGGTGTGCATTGTGAAGGTAGACACAAAATGCTGGTGGTACTCAGGGGGCCAGACAGCATCCCTGGAGATATATAGATAAATGTCAGGTAGGTGACAAATGCAGACGCAGATAAATGTCACATAGGTGACATTTTGTGTCAGAACCCTTCTTCAGACTGATAGGGGAAATAAACTGGAGGTGAGAAAAGGCCAGAACAAATCAGGGCCGGCATCAGGCGACCTCAGGAAGGGTGGGGTCCACAATGGCCCGTTGTTGGCTGGGGAAGTCGTGATAACAAGGGGGATGCAAAGATGTAGGATACAACCAGTGGAACTGATAGGATGACCAAGATGGGGGGGGGGGGGGGGGAGAGGGAATGCAGGAGGGTATGGTCGGCATGGACGAGTTGGGCTGAAGGGCCTGATTCTGTCCTGCATGGCTCTACGACACTGCGACGTGTTGAGTTCCTCCAGCAGTTTGATTTTTGCTTCGGTCGTCTGCAGATCCTCGTGTCTCTCACCCTCAATCCCAGCCGTCCCCCCTCGACCAGTTCCCACTGCCTTGTACACCGTTCCCTGAATCCGCCTTCAATTACTGGGCTCTGCCGGAAGGCGAATGATTTATTCAGATGCAATTTGGTGTGGTCGTGGCACAGGCTGAGAGCGAGCGAGTCTAATGTGAAGAACACTCCTGCGGCCGTGCACATTTAGACAGTGTCGGGGGCCACAGCTTGGCAAGGCAGCCGTGTCATTACCAGCCTCCCCCAGGAATCCGTAGGAACTACAGGCTGCGAGCTGCCGGTCCCGCCTGTTGTCACATCTCAGGCCCGGGGGGGCAGTGCGGGGAACTAACACGGAGACGACCGCATGGAGCTGAACGTTGAGGACCACCATCAGTGTAGGTGGGAAACAGAGTCAGTGGGAATATGATGATCTGCTGAGAACCAGGGAAGAAACTGCGGATGCTGGTTTAAATCGAAGATAGACACAAAACGCTGGAGTAACTCAGTGGGTCAGACGGCATCCTGCTGAGTTACTCCAGCATTTTGTGTCCATCTGAGATCTGTCATTACCGATTCACACTCCCGGCAGCCTTATTAGATTGGGTAGCATATCCTCACTGGCTGACGTGTGGACTGTTTTTTTACATGGGAAATCCTAGTCCCATTCAGCCCATATCCCTCTAAACCGTTCCTATCCATGGACTTGTCCAAGTGCCTTCAAATGTATCTACAGTCACTGCCTCAACTGCCTCCTCTGGCAGCTCGTTCCATACACCCACCACCCTCTTTACTAAATCGAGAGCCTACTGTAACTATCTATAATTCTACCCACTTTAGTTTCATCTGCAGACTTAATTTGTTCTTATTTACTTTTTTCTTTTTTTGTGGCGCAGCGGTAGAGTTGCTGCCTGACAGCATCAGAGACTCAGGTTCAATCCTGACTACAGGTGCTGTCTGTACGGAGTTTGCACGTTCTCCCTGTGACCGCGTGGGGTTTTCTCTGGGGGCCCCAGTACCTGGAATCTCAGCTGACAGTGCCTCATTGTATGAGAAATACGCGAAACTGTACGAGGAAGGCCCCTTCTCAGAGGAAAATATGAACTCAGGGGAGATGCTCATGGTAGCAATATCAGAGGGACGAAGATAATTCCTGGCAAGAACGCATTGAGAGTGTTGATAGGACACACACATGCAACAGTAAGAGAGCTTGGTCAGCCATCAAGAAGCTAAACAACGAGCCCCAGAAGGCAACGCCGCACTCTAACGTTACAGCAGATCAGGTTGCTCACCAGCTGCTTCTGAACGGCAAACCACCGCACAAGAAACGCCACAAAAGGAGTCTGGCGCATCAGGGTGATAGAGAGTCAACTTGGTACTTTAACAGCAAGAAACTCCAGGCAGCAATCCATTCCCTCCAAGAACGGCAAGGCAGCTGGCCTTGATGACATTCGCACAGGACAGATCAAACATTTGGGGCAGACGACACAAAGAGTGGCTCCTCTTGCGGTTCAACAATAGTGTAACACTCTCCCAGCTGCCTAAAATATGGCAGAAAGCTCGAGCAATCGCTATCCTTGCCAGAGAAAGACCCTAAAGAAGCAAAAAGCTACAGACCGATATCCCTACTATGCCATCTCTTCAAGCTCTTTGAGCGCCTCATCTTGAACAGGCTAGGCCCGATCACAGAACAACACCTTATACCAGAGCAAGCTGGCTTCCGGCCTGGGAGATCGTGTGCCAGCCAAGTGCTCAATCTAACTCAGCACATTGAGGGCAGCTTTGAGAGGAATGAACCAACTGGCATCGCCTTTGTTGATCTGACAGCTGCCGACGACACTGTGAACCACCGGCTGCTCCTCAACAAGCTCCATCACATGACAGAGGACTTCCACTTGACCAAACTGACTCACCAGTTACTGGAAAACACACGCTTCTACGTTGAGCTAAATAATAAATGCAGCTGATGGAGGAAACAAAAGAACGGCCCAGCTCAGGGCAGCGTCCTTGCTCCGGTGCTGTTCAATGTATTCACTAATGATCAGCCAGTGTTCCCAGGGTCGAGAAGCTTTATTTACGCTGATGGCCTTGGAATAGCAGCCCAGAGCATTTGCATAGATGAGGTAGAAGCTGCCCTCTCATCATCCTGAGACATCTTGACAAACTACTACAAGGACCACCAACTGAAGGGAAACCCTGCTAAGACCTAAGTTAGCCTGTTCCACCTTCGTAATCGTGAAGCTGTCCTTAACATGGAATGTTATCCCTTTGAGACACTGTGACTACCCTGTCTACTTTGGGGTCATTCTGGACCGAACCCTCTCCTTCAAGCAACACATCGAAAGGGTGAAGGGCAAAGTGAGGATAAGGAACAGCCTCCTACACAAGCTGGCAAACTCATTGTTGGGTACCAATGCATCCACGCTGCGGTCAACTGTTCTTGCGATGTGCTACTCTGCTGCTGCAGAGTATGCTTGTCCTGTTTGGGAGAGATCATCTCATGAGAAGAAAGTTGATGCTGCCGTTAATGACAGCTGCAGATGCATCACTAGCTGCCTAAAACCAACAGATGTGGATAGCTTGCATGTCTTGGCCGGTATTTCTCCACCAGGAATCCGCAGATTAGTTGCCGGTAGAACTGAACGTAGTAGGCAAGTGGGGGACACAGGGGTGGGCCGATGCTAGACCAATATGAGCAAATGGGACACTGAATGTGAATGTGGAACATCTGTACAAACCATGCCACACCTGCTGAGATGCCCACTTCTTGGTGAACAATGCTGCCTGGAGGATCTAGTGGTGGCAAACAAGACGGCTGTCCACTGTGCAAGAGCCTGGCCGAACATTTGAAACATAACTCTTCTTGCGAATGAAACATAAACCAAAGGAATAGTTAAGCCCCTGTCCCACTTAGGAGACCTAAACAGCAACCTCTGGTGACCTTGCCCGCCACCCAAAAAAAAATCACGGTCGAGGTGACCTGCAACCTCCTACCACCTCCCACACATATGTTGAAAACCTTCCTCGAATATAAAGAAAACCTGCGACTAAAATACTATTGATTTTTAAAACGGCAACCTATTTTTAGCCGAGGCCGGTTTTAATCATGATTAAAAAATAGCAGCAACCTAGATGAAGCCTCGACCATGCGGAACCCACTTTCGATCATTAGGGAGAGTGACCTCTGGAAACCTTGGGTGGTGGGCAAGGTCACCAGAGGTTGCTGTTTAGGTCTCCTAAGTGGGACAGGGGCTTTAGATCTCAAGCCGGGTGTTGAGCAGCCAGGTTGTTGTCTCTGCGTCAATGTCTGCCAGGCCCTGAGCTCCATTTGGTGGGTGGTAGAGCGGGCACCCAGAGATGACATGGTTGGCTGTCTGTTGTTCTACTCCACATTCGCAGGCTGGGCTCTGGCGGAGCCCCCATCTCCACTCGCTGGCATTGAAACGCCCAACTCCAGCACAAAGTCTGTTGAGCTTCACCCATGCTCCTCTGGGGAGGTGATGGACATAGATGATGGACATGAAAGAAGAAGAAGGGTGCCCCAGTTTCCTCCCACACTGCAAAGACGCACAGGTGTGCAGGTTTATTGTCTTTGGTAATTTGTCCCTCGTGTGTGTAGGATAGAACTAGTGTACTGGGTGATCTCCGGTCAGCGGGGACTCGGCCGGCCAAAGGGCAGGACTGGCAGCTCGCAGCCTGTAATTTCCGTCTGCGATCCTCGGTATTCCCGGGGGAGGCTGGTAATAACACGGATGCCCCTGCCTCGCTCTCAGCCTGTGCCACGCGACGATAAATTGCATCTAAATAAATCATTCGCCTTCCGGCAGAGCCCAGTCATTGATGGCGGATTCAAGGAACGTTGTACAAAGTGGTGGGAGCTGGTCGAGGGGGCGTGGCGGGGATTGGTGAGGGGTGAGAGACGTGAGGAACTGCAGACAGTTGAAGCAAAAATCAAACTGCTGGAAATACTCGGTGGGTCACAGTGTCGTAGAGTCATGCAGCACAGAATCAGTCCAACTGCTCCATGCCGACCATTGCTGCCTCTCTCTCTCCCATTTACCCCATCCCCCACCCTAGCCGTCCTACTATTCCACTGTTCACAAACTTGTATCCCTCTTTATTACACACTTGACTATGTGGGACGCACGGGAGGCCTGTCACATGGGAGGCCTGGTCCCACAGCGCAACCCGTTCCCCAACACAATATTCCACCACTCACCCGTTCTCCCTCCCATCAAATCCACCTCTCCCTGTCCCCCTCTCCCTCTAGCACCCCGGACCCCTTCTACCCCACTCCCTACCCTTCTGCACTCCACCACCCCTCTACCCCACTCCTTCTCTCTCTTTCCCCCCTCCCTACCAACCTCTCTCTCTCGCCCTCCCTCCCTCATCCCTTCCTCCCCCTCACCCCTCTCTCCCCACTCCCTCCATCTTCTTCCCCTCCCCCAGTGCTGTGGGCCAGGCTGTGGCGCTTCCTCTCTCCCTGTAACAGTGCGGTGCGTTAGGGCGGCTCCCGGTGTCCGCTCCGGCGGGCAGGAGTCGCTGGAGCGCTGCTCGGCCCGGGACCGGAGTGTCCCCCGCCAGCGTTTAGACAGCAGACCCCCCCCCCCTCATCTCCATCTACCACCCCATCTCCCTCCTCCCCATTTCCCTCATCCTCCTCCAATTCCCTGCCCCAGCAACTACCCAGGTCATAGAGCAGCGCCAGGGCCTGGAACTCGGTCTGGTTCTCGTACTCGGCCCGGCCCTGGCTGTAGGCGGCCGAAGCACTCGCGGACCTGGGCCTCAACGGAGCCGGGCTCGCTGTGCTGGGGGCGGGGTGAGGGTGGCTGGTGGCCGAGCCAGAGCTGGTACACCTTGACACAGGCCCCAGGCTTGGGCACAACTCCCGCCTGGGATCCAGTCCAGGCCCCGACTTCATCTCCAGGCTCCTTCACCATGTCGACCTCCAGCTGCTCGACAGCGGATCCGGCCAATCAGTGCGGCGATGGTCCCGGCGACGCCCCTTCCTGACTGACAGGAGAGGAGACCAGTCTGCGTGGCGGCGACTGACCGCAATCTGCGCACGCGCGGTTTTCACGTTTTGTAAACCTTAATAACGTTTACAAATATATCATCGATCGGAACGAAACTTGTTGCACTCGCAGCACAGGAGAACGGTGAGTAAGCTGGCGAAAAATCATAGTGCTATCGCGTACCGTTTTTGTGCAAATAGAAAAACCCCGCAAACCGGAAGAGCACAAGATCAGAGTTTTAGTTATGTAGAGATAGGTAGATAGAAGAAAGATAGGTAGATTTCCCATCTAACATTGGGCATTATGGGCTCCACCTTTCCCGAGGTCATCTGTTGCCGGCCCTGTTTTGTTTTGGCCTTTCTCACCTCCAGTTTATTCCTCCCACCCTTCCTCACCCCCCCCCACCCCCTTACCCCACCACCTCTACTTTCATTCTGAAGAAGGGTTCCGACCCGAAACATCTCCTTTTTATTTCTTCCAGAGATGCTGCCTGACCCGCTGAGTTCCTCCAGCATTTTGTGTTTTTGTTCAAGATGCCCATCTAAGCTAGACCTATTTCCCTGTCAGTCTGAAGAAGGGTCCTGACCCGGAACGTCACCTACACATGTTCTCCAGAGATGCTGCGTAAGGATGTTTTCATCTAAGCTCGTCCCATTTTCCCGCATTCACCTTCCAGCAGACCCAGGTATTGGTGGCGGGTTCAGGGAACATTGTAACAAGCCGTGGGAGCTGATTTAAGGGGGGTGACTCAATTCTCTGAAGGATCACCCAATAGCCGCGACACAGATCTAGGCCGTTCGGCCCTACCAATCCCTGCTGGGACATCGAGAGTGTCAAGAACGTTTAATTGGCAGACAATGAGCTAGGCAGCATCTCTGGAAAAAACGGACCGGTGATGTTTGGGGTCGGGGCCCTTCTTCAGACTGATTAGCTTAGTTTAGTTTAGAGGTGCAGCATGGAAACAAGCCTTTCAGCTTATCAAGTCCGAGCCAACCAGCAATTACCCAGTACTACACACTAGCAGAACCAGAGAACATAGGTTTGTGAACCAGAGGACAAAGGTACAAGGTGAGGGGGGGGGAAAGATTTAATAGGAACCTGAGGGGTAAGTTTTTTACACAAAGGGTGGTGGGTGTATGTAACGTGTAGACGGAGAAGGTAGTTGAGGCAGGTACTATTGCAATGATTAAGAAGCATTTAGACAAGTACATGAATAGGACTAGAAGGATTTGGGCCAAACGCAGGCAGTTGGGTCTAGTAGAGACGGGGCATGTTGGGCAATGTGGGCTAAAGGGCCTGTTTCTGCACTGAATGACGGGTGGCGCAGTGGTTAGGGCTGCTGGCTTACAGCGCCAGAGACATGGGTACGATCTTGACTACGTCTGCTGTCTGTATGGAGTTTATACATTCTGTATGTGACCACTGGTGTTTTCTCTGGGTGCTCAGGTTTCCTCCTGCACTCCAACGCTGTACAGGTTTGTAGGTTAATTGGCTTCGTAATATTGTAAATTGTCCCTAGTGCTTATAGGATAGTGTATGGGGATGATCGGTTGGCACGCTCTAGGTGGGCCGAAGGGCCTGTATCCACGTTGCATCTCGAAGCTAAAAACTAAACTAAACTATACTCTACGACTTTACAATTCACTGAAGCCAATTAACCTACAAACCTGCACATATTTGGGATGTGGCTGAAAACCAGAGCACCCGGAGAAAACCCAGGCAGTCACAGGGAGAACGTACAAATTCCGTACAAACAGCACCCGTAGTCAGGATCAAACTCACATCTCTAGCGGCATGAGGCTGCAACTGTAACACTGCGCCTCCGTGCCACCCTACGCTGATTATAATTGGGGGGGGGGGGGAGAAAGCTGGAAGAGAGGAAGGGGCAGGACAAAGCCTGACATGTGATAGGTGGCAGGTAGACACAAAATGCTGGAGTAACTCAGCGGATCGGACGGCATCTCTAGAGAGAATGAATGGGTGACGTTCCAGGTCGAGACCCTAACCAGTCTGAAGAAGGGTCTCAACCCGAAACGTAGTCCATTTCTTATCTCCACAGATGTCTCACAGCTGTCCCTCTGAGTTACTCCAGCATTTTGTGTCGACCTTTGACTTAAACCAGCATCTGCGGTTCTTTCCTGCACATGTGAAAAGTGGATAAAGGGGGGAGGTTGTTGAAGACAGATGGTTGGACAAAGGCCAGAGATGAGAAGATAGAAGGTGCGAGACAAAAACATTGAACAGTTGTGAATTGTGAAGCCAGAGGAAGGAATGTGGATGGAAGGGGAGGGATAGGTGTGATTCCAGGTGGGGCACACGGGAAAGAGAGTGGGGGTTGCAATAGAAGGGTGGGTGGGGGAAGATGGGAAGGTAATTTTAATTACCTAAAATTGGAGAATTCAAATGAGCTACTTCAAGACATGTGTAATCTTGAAGCATTTACACCTGTGAGTCATGGGTTCAAGTTTCGCTCCAGACTCACTGTGACCCTGAGGCATCTGTCTGTACGGAGTTTGCACGTTCTCCCTATGAAACAAGGTTAACTGCATTCAGTAAAATTGTAAATTGTCCCTAGTGTGTGGGATAGTGCCAGTGATCGCTGGTCGGCACGGACTCGGTGGGCCGAAGGGCCTGTTACCACGCTGTATCTCTAGTCTGAACCTGTCAAGCCTCCTGCGCTCCAGGGAACAAAGTCTTGGCCTGCACAACCTCTTCCAAGCTTGTTTGTGAAACCCACCACTATATAAATGGAAGTCTTATATTACATAATCTAAATTGTCACGTCTAAAAACAGCTGCTTCACTCTTTGAGACCTCATTTAATAACTTTGCAGCTGTGTCACGAGACGATCAGAGCGAACCAAATGGAAAATGCCATTATTTTCTGAATAGATGTAACAGTACATAAGAGACACAATGTGTTAAAAATAGAACATGACATCAGTGCAGCAGAAGTGAGATTACTACCTAATGCTGAGTGGTTAAGCAGAGTTATATTCATTTTATACAACCTCTCACCTCCAGCCTCCCTTTGTGCAGCTTTCGTGCTTGCGTCTGACTATTTGTCCGAGGCACGGAATGATAATGTAATCACACTAGCTCCCAGGCCAACACGGCTTGATGGTGGCACGGTAGCGTTGCTGCCTCACTGAGCCAGACACCCGGCTTCCATCCTGACTGCGGGTGTAGTCTGTGCGGAGTTCGTACGCTCTCCCTGTGGCTGCGTGGGTTTTCTCCGGGTGCTCTGGTTTTCTCCCACATGGCAAAGACATGTACCTTTGTCAGGTAAACGGCTTCAGTAAATTATCCCTATTGTGTGTAGGATGGTGCTAGTGTACGGGGTGATCGCTGGTTGGCGCGGACTCGGTCGGCCGAAGGGACTGTTTCCACGCTGCATCTCTAAAGTCTACAGTCTAAAGTCAAGCTGTTCCCAAGCCGAGCTGTCATACAACCTGACGGAATGCTTTCCATGGGTAGAAAGGAACTGCAGATGCTGGTTTATACCGATAATAGACTCAAAATGCTGGAGTAACTCAGCGGGACAGGCGGCATCTCTGGGGAAAAAGGATAGGTGAGCCTTTGGGTCGGGACCCTTCTTCAGACTCAGAGACCCCGACCCAAAACGTCATCTATCTATTTTCTCCAGTGAATGTTGCCTGACCCGCTGAGTTACTCCAGCACTTTATGAGTATGCTTTCCGTGGTTTAGTTTAGTTTAGAGATACAGCGCAAAAACAGGCCCTTCTGCCCACTGAGTCTGCGCTGCCAGCAATTCCTGCACGCTAACACTTTCCAACACACTGGTGACAATTTACAATTATACCAAGCCAATTAACCTATAAACCTGTACGTCTTTGGAGTGTGGGAGGAAACCAAAGCACCCGGTGAAAACTCATATGGTCACAGGGAGAACGTATAAACTCCATAAATACAGAACCTGTAGTCAGGATTGAACCTGGGTCTTTGGTGTTGTGAGGTAGCTACTCTACTGCTGTGCCACCGTGTCATCCTGTCTTTTGGAAAAAGGAAGGCTTGGCTTGCGGCCAATGCCTCGTCTTGTCACCGGTGTGACTGAGGGAGCTGTTTTTCTTCCTGTCTATTAAACGCCAGAGAGAAGCGTCAATCAAAAGCCCTTCAGAGTCTGGCAGGCATAACAAGAGCAGGACTGTGTACAAGGCACACCAGCGAGCGTTGTAATATGCTGTAATGTGATATGTCACTCGCTGGCTGCCTGTCCTGGTGGCACCTGCCCTACTCATAGAGCACACAACATAGAACACTTATACAGACGACAGACACAAAATGCTGGAGCAACTCAGCGGGCCAGGCAGCATCTCTGCGGAAAAGGAACAGGTGACGTTTCAGGTCGAGACCTTTCTTCGGACTCTACAGCACGGCACAGGAACAGCCTCTTGGGCCCATCATGTCTGTGTTGAACTTGATGCTGAAATAAACTTATCTCCTCTGCCTGCACGTGATCCATATCCCTGCATTCCCTGCATATCCATCCGTCTATCCAAAAGTTCTTACGTTCATAAGATCTCGGAGCAGAATTAGGCCATTCGGCCCATCAAGTCCACTCCAATACGCAATCATGGCCGATTTATCTTTCGCTCTCAACCCCATTCTCCTGCCTTCTCCCCGTAACCCCTGGCACCCGCACAAATCAAGATGGCGGAGATTGACAGATTATTGTCAGGGGTTACGGGGTGAAGGCAGGAGAATGGGGTTGAGAGGGAAAGATAGATCAGCCGTGATCGAATGGTGGAGTGGACTCAATGGACTGAATTGCCTGATTTTGCTCCTGTGACATGAACATGTCAACTTATATTCAAGTCCTCTTGAAATAAATACTGACGTTAGATTTGCCTTCCTCACTACCGATGATATTGGCCCCTTTAAACAGTATCCCAGGTGCTGCTCACGAATTGCCCTCATATCGAATTATTCCCAGGAGAGTTCAATTATGGAAATAAGAAAAAAATATCTTGTTAAAGACACATCAGAGTTATCAATAATTGAGCATCAGCTCTGCGGAGGAAGCCTGTGGTGTTGTGTAAATATTTAACATCGCTACTTGTGTGACCAGGTCAACACAAAGATTGATCTCATAAAGCCAATTATTTAATCTTTTTTCACTTCCTCTTTTAGTTAAATTTAAATAGTGATTGACAAAGCGAATGTCATTTTGCAAAGTGCATGTCCTAAAGATTTAAGATCTACATGTGGTAGCATAGAACATAGAACAGTAGAGCACAGGACAGGCCCTTCAGCCCACAATGCCCCCGCAGAACATGATGCCAAGTAAAACTAATCTCCTCTGCCTGCACCCTGGTAAAAGTGTTCTGACTGTCCACTACGATCAGTACAGTGGTGGTGCGGGAGAGTTGCTGCCTCACAGCGCCAGAGACCCGGGTTCGATCCTGACTATGGGTGCTGTCTGTACGGAGTTTGCACATTCTCCCTGTGACCGCGTGGGTTGTCTCCTGGTGCTCAGGTTTCCTCCCACACCCCAAAGACGTGCAGGCTTGTAGGTTAATTGGCTTTGGTGAAAAATTTGTAATTGTCCCTAGTGTGTAGGATAGTGTTAGTGTACGGGGATCGCTGGCATCGAACAGTACAGCACAGGAACAGGCCCTTCGGCCCACAATGTCCATGCCAAAAATGATGCCTAGTTAAACTAACCTCCTCTGCCCGCTCTAAACAATATTCCTCCCTCCATTCCCTGCATATCCATGTGCCTATCTAAAAGCCTCTTAAATGCCACTATCGCATCTGCCTCCACCACCACCCCTGGTAGCGTATTCCAGGAACCCACCACCCTCTGTGTAAATACTGGCCCCGCACATCTCCTTCAAACATTGTACCTCACAACTTAAAGCTTTGCCATTTCGTCTTGGACATTTCCAACATGGTGACTGTCTACCGTCTCTATGCCTCTCACTACTTTATATACTTCAATCAGGGCTTCCCCCAATCTCTGACGGACCAGAGAAAACAACATACACATCTTCCACATCTGCAAAGACCCGGGTGCTATCCATAAGGAGTTTGTACCACCCCCCTGTGGGTTTTCTCTGGGTGATCCGGTTTCACCCCACATCCCAAAGATGTACAATTTTGTAGGTTAATTGGCCATCTGTAAATTGCCTCTGCCGTGTAGAATGCAAAAATGGTATAACATAGAACCAGTGTACAGGTAATCGATGGTCGGTGCGGACCCGGTGGGCCTGTTTCTAGGCTCTATATCAAAACTAAACTAAACTAAGTAAGATCAGTCCAGGCATCCACCACTCTCACTCTCAGTGAAAAATCTTGCCTTGTAATTCTCATTTAACTTTGCATCTCTCACCCTAAAGCTGTTCCCTCTAGTATTTCAGATTTTCACCCTGGGAAAATGGTTCTGACTGTCTACCCTATCTATACCTTACATTCTTCTAACAAGTCTTCCCTCAGCCTCTGACTTTCCAGAGAAAACAATCCAAGATGTCCAACCTCTCCTTGCAGCTAAAACCTTCTAATCCAAGCAGCGTTCTGGTAATCCTCTTCTGCACCCTCTCCAAAGCCTCCATGTCCTTCAGGTCATGAGGTTTGGTTTAGAGATACAGCGTGGAAACAGGCCCTTCGGCCCACTGATTCCGTGCCGACCAGCGATCAACCTGTACACTATCATCATCCTGGGGACAGTTTACAATGTAAAGAAGCCAATTAACCTACAAACCTGTACGTCTTTGGAGTGTGGGAGGAAACTGGAGCACCCGGAGAAGACCCACGTGGTCACAAGGAGAACGTACTAACTCCGTACAGACAGCACCTGTGGTCAGGATTGAACCCGGGTTTCTGGCGCTGTAAGGCAGCAACTCTAACGCTGTACCACCATGCCGCTCATAGGTGACCAGAACTGTGGCCAAATGAGGGCTATCTAAAGCTTTACACGGCTACAATCTCTTGACTCTTATATTCAACGTCCCGACAGGTGAAGGCAAGCATCCCTTATGCTTTCTTCACCACTCTGTCTACTTATGTCGATAATGTAAATACACAGAATATTTTACCCAGGGTGGGGGAACCGGGAACCAGATGACATAGGTTCAAGGTGAGGGGGGGGGGGGGAAGATTTAATAGGAACCTGAGGTGTAACCTTTTCACACAAAGGGTGGTGCTTGTATGGAATGAGCTGCCGGAGGAGACAGGTACTATCACAAGGTTTGTGAAACATTTAGATAGGTTCATGGATAGGACAGGTTTAGAGGGACATGGGCCAAGCATAGGCAGGTGGGACTAGTGTAGATGAGGCACGTTGGTTGGCATCGTTGGGCCAAAGGGCCTATTTCCACGCTGTATGACTCGATGACATATGGGATTAGATCAGGATTCTAACTTGGTCGGCATGGATAAGATGACCAAATGGCCTGTTTCTGCGCTGTATAGATCTGCAACTATATGAATTGGACTGTGCTACATTTTCAGCCAGAAATCTGAGCGTGATTTATTTTCCCATTTATTTTTTCCGAAGTTTGACACAAGGAGGCTTTCAAAGCAAAACATGGCTAACTCATTAAGATCTAAATCATAAAATGCAATCAACAAAATATTTAGATGAATATTTGAAAGGAGATATTTGCAGGCTTGGAGGAAATGATTGGGGAAATCGAGACTAATTGGAGACCTCCAATTAATGGCAGCACAGTTGCGCAGCTGGTCGAGCTGCTGCCTCGCAGCGCCAGAGACCCGGATGCTGTCTGTGCAGAGTTTGCACGCTTACCCTGTGACCTTGTGAGTTTCTCCGGGTGCTCTGGTTTCCTCCCACATTCCAAAGACCCGCGGGTTAGTACATCAGTAGATTCTGTAAAATTGTCCCTAGTGTGTAGGGAGCGGATGTGAAAGTGGAATAACATGGGACGGGTGTGAAGGGGTGATCGTGGGTTGGACAGTGGGCAGAAGGGCCTGTTTTCCGTGCTGTATCTCTAAACCAAACTAAACTAAAAAAACTAAGAGATTTTTGGATAGGCAGCAAATGGAGGGATAGGGATCACGTGTAGGCAAAAGGGATTATTTTAACCTGGCGTCACGTTTGGTACATACATTCTGGGCTGAAGTTTATGTCCATAAGTTCCAGTAGCAGAATTAGGCCATTCAGCCCATCGTTCTACTCCGGCACTCAATCGTGGCTGATCTATCCTTCCCTCTCATCCCCATTCTCCTGCCTTCTCCCCATTATCCCATGACACCCTTACTGATCAGGAATCTGTCGATCTCCGACTTGGCCTCCACCACCATCTGTGGCAATGAATTCCACACATTCACCACCCTCTGGCTGAAGCAATTCCTCCTCGTCTTTCTGAAGGTACGTCCTTTCACTCTGAGGCTGTGCCCTCTGGTCCTGGACTCCCCCACTAGTAGAAACATCCTCTCCACATCCACTCTGTCCAGGCCTTTCCTGCGCCTGTTCCTGTTCCTGTTCTCAGAACAGGACAGTACATCAGTATGCAAACAATGAAGCTTCTTCAAGTCTTTTGCACTGATGTCAGTTATTCAGTGTAACGCCGATGTAATACCTCTTCATAACTTCAAACACATCATCAAAAATTCACTGAATTATTGATTGCAGCATTGAAAGACACTAGGCAGTCCGTTATACCTCTACTGGGTTTTTGAAAGAGCTTTGCATGACTGATCTAAAGTTACAGCATGGAAACTGTCCCATCGGCCAAACCGAGAGTCCACGCTGACTACACACGTTATCCCACTTTCCCATCCACCCCCTACACCCTTGGGGCATTCTACAGAGGGCCAATTAACCGACAGACTTCCTTGGGGTGTGGGAGGAAACCGGAGCACCCGGAGGAATCGCACGTGCAAACTCCACACACACACAGACAGCGCCCGTGGTCAGGATCGAACCCGGGACCCAAATGAAATAGTTACTGCAGCAGACAGATATTTCCCCACCACTTCTGAATTCCAACAGGCATGTGCTACACATTATCACGGCATGCCTGCACTGACTTTACCTTTTATGGTCCACGTTCAGGCTTTGTATTTTTTTTTTGTAAAGCAAGATAACGTACTTATTCCCCTCGAAGAAAATTAGTTGCAGACTTGGATGTTCAAAAATACAAGAACAGCAGGTAAGCTGCTGCCAACAGCTCTGCTGTTTGAATTGAACAAAGGCTGAGCCATTGTGTAGGGAGGAACTACAGATGCTGGTTTAAGCCGAATGCTACAATAACTCAGCGGGTCAGGCAGCATCTCTGGAGAAAAAGGAATAAGTGACATTTTGGGTCGTGGCCCTTCATCAGACTGAGAGTCAGGGGAAAGGGGAACGAGAGATGTAAACACTTAGGACATTTAGGACGGCACGGTGGCGCTGTGGTAGAGTTGCTGCCTCACAGCGCCAGAGACCTAGGTTCGATCCTGACTGTGTGTGCTCTCTGTACGGCGTTTGTACGTTCTCCCTTGTGACATGCGTGGGTTTTCTCCGGGTGCTCCGGCATCCTTCGACACTCCAAAGACGTACAGGTTTGTAGGTTAATTGGCTTGGTGTAATTGTAAATTGCCTCTAGTGTGTGTAGGACAGTTTTTGTGTTCGGGGATTGCTGGTCCGCATGGACTCGGTGGGCCAAAGGGCCTGTTTCCGCATTGTATCTCTAAACTGAACTAAACTAAATGAATGGAAGCAACGATAATGAAGGAAATGTGGAGCCCACAATGGTCTATTGTTGGCTCTGAGCTACGTGATAATGAGTTATACAGACAGTGAAACTCAACAGGATGACAGTGGAACTAGTACGACGACTAGGATGGGGGAGGAACGGAGAGAGATTAATTGTGTGCAGCAACACCCTATTGACGTTGCCTTTCGAGCTGGCATTCAACACAGGAGGAATTTTCAAAGCAGAGAATGGATAATTGAGCTAGTGTAATAAGATATGTGTTTAGTTTAGTTGTAGTTTAGACATACTGCGTGGGAACAGGCCCTTTGGCCCATTGATGCTGTGCCAAGCATCTATCCTCCACACGAGGGACAACATACATGGAGCTGCCGCAGGCTGCGCTCGCCCGGCTGCTGTAGGCCTCCCGCGGCGTCTCCACCAACGCCACCACCCACGATCACCACAAACCCCAGCAGCCGCCCCGCTGCCTCCGTGCACCGAGGTCATCGTGTCCCACTTCCCAAGCCCATCACGGACATTTAGGGCACTTTCCGATTTAGGGCACAGGCGAAGCTTCAGTTCACAGCTGCTGACTTTCCACATCGCTTCCCACCGCTGCGACGTTGCCCGAATAAAACAGCTGAAGGATGATCTGAAAAATGATGAAACGTTCTGATCAACTGGATACAGAGAGAAAGTAGTTACGCGTGGTCAAGTGTAGTTTATTGTCACGGTACCGAGATACAGTGTAAAAGCTTTTGTTGCGTGCTAACCAGTCAGCGGAAAGACAATACACGATTACAATCTAGCCATCCACAGTGTACAGATGCAAGATAAGTAAATAATGTGAATAATGTTTAGTGTAAGATAGAGTTCAGTAAAGTCCAATTAAAGATGGTCCGAGAGTCTCCAATGAGGTGGATGGTAGATCAGGACCGGTCTCTAGTTAGTGATTCGATGGCTCAGTTGCCTGATAACAGCTGGGAAGAAACTGTCCCTGAATCTGGAGGCGTGCGTTTTCACACTTCTGTACCTCTTGCCTGAAATGTGGAAGGTGGTGGGGGCGGGACTATGCTGGCAAGCGATACTCTTCCAGCTTTTTTTCTTGTCACCACCCCCAACCCTCCCAACAATGTCTAAAGATGGGACCCGACCCAAAACATCACCTATCCATGTTCTCCAGAGATGCTGCCTGACCCGTGAGTTACTCCAGCATTTTGTGGCTTCAAGATTCAAGGTTCAAGAGTGTTTATTGTCATGTGTCCCTGATAGGACAATGACATTCTTGCTTTGCTTCAGCACAACAGAACATAGTAGGCATTGACTGCAGAACAGATCAGTGTGTCCAGATACCATTATATAAATATATACACACATGAATATGAGGAGTGAGGGCTTCAAATGAGGAGTGGGGATTGGGGTGGGGGGATTGACAGGTAGTTGGGTGGTCAAAGGCCAGAGATGAATAGACAAAATGTCAATTTGTATATTTTCATTTTCATGTTATAGGAGCAGAATTGGGCCATTCGGCCCATCAAGTCCTCCCCGCATTCAATCAGGGTTGATCTATCTCTCCCTCTCAACCCCATTCTCCTGCCTTCTCCCCATAACCCCTCACACCCGTACTAATCAAGAACCTGTCAATCTCTGCTTTAATAATAATATTATTTTACGGCCTTCACAGCCGTCTGTGGCAATGAATTGTCACGAGAGTCCTAGACTCTCCCACTAGTGGAAACATCTTCTCCACATCCACTCTATCCAGGCCTTTCACTATTCGGTAAGTTTCAATGAAAATGTGTGAATTGTATCATTATTCACTGAAGGGCAAAGACCTTGCAAAGGAAGACGAAAGAAAGAAAACTAGAACATGTAGCAAAAAAGAACATAGTAAAGATGTTCCATAGAAATAAGACATGTGGAGAAGTGTATTGTGTAACAGAATAAAGGAGGAGATAAGACTCTCAAGATGCAAAGAAGTGTTGAAAACAATGTGGGAAAGATGTTTTCAATTACACAGCGGGAGGTGGAGGGGTGATGGGGAGAGAGAGGGAGAGTGAGAGGGAGAGATAGAAAGAGAGAGAGAGAGAGGGAGGGAGAGAGGTAGCGAGAAAGAGAGAGATTGGGTGAGAGATAGAGAGGGAGAGAGAGGGTGAGAGAGAAAGAGGGAGCGAGAGGGAGAGATAGAGAGAGAGAGAGAGAGGGACAGAGACAGACAGAGAGAGAGAGAGAGAGAGAGAGAGAGAGAGAAGAGAGAGAGAGAGAGATGCAGAGAGAGATTTAAAATGCACAGTAGACTCACTAGGAAAAGGCATTGGGTAAGGTTGTAAGATCACATAACATCAGGTAGGAGCTGCCAAATTCATTCCAGACATAATTCAAACAAGCTGTCTTTTTGAAGGAGCCTTTGAAGTGGGTCCTGCCTCACATCTGTGGTCTTGCAGCTTTGAGTCAGGTCTCATAAAACAAGCAATCTACCTGGATCTGGCGCTGTCTGCAGGCCAGATGTGCGCTAGCAGTCTACTCAGCACATCTGTAAAAATCTCCTCCGAAATTTTTTAGTTTAGTTTAGTTTAGTTTAGTTTAGAGATACAGAGTGGAAACAGGCCATTCCGCCCCTTACGAATGCAGTGTTATCTTATAAGATCATGAGGGGAATAGACAGGATTGACGGACAGAGTCATTTACCCCTTTCACGCAGAGGGTGGTGGGTGTATGGAACGAGATGCAGGGGGAGGTTGTTGAGCCAGCTACTATTGCAGTGCTTAAGAAACATATAACAACATTGGCAGGGTTGGGCAGCGGTAGAGTTGCTGCCTTTGACTTTGAATACAGCGCCGGAGACACGGGTTCGATCCCGATTACGGGCGCTGTCTGTACAGAGTTTGTACGTTCTCCCCGTGACCTGCCTGGGTTTTCTCCGGTTTCCTCCCACACTCCAAAGACGTACAGGTTTGTAGGTAAATTTGCTTGGTAAATGTAAAAGTTGTCTCTAGTGTGTTGTGTGTGTAGGATAGTGTTAATGTGCGGGGACCCTAGGTCGGTGTGGGCCGAAGGGCCTGTTTCCGCGCTGTATCTCTAAACTAAACTAAACATTTAAAGATATTTGGACAGGTGCATGGGTGGGAAAGGTTTCGAGGGATATGGGCCAAATGCAGGCAGGTGGGACTAATGTAAAAGGGACATCATGGGCGGCATGGACGGGTTGGGCTGAAGGGCCTGTTCCTCGCTGTTTGACACTAAGACTCTGTATTACATCTACACTAGTCCCACCTGCCTGTGTATGTCCCACACCCCTCTCAACCGTTACAATTCATCTCCTATCCTTTCTAATATCTAATGGACCATTACTAATCATCGGTTAGAGTGCGGTCCAAACCTCCCATCTACCTCAATGAAAACGGAACTATTTTTGTCAAGCATTATCGGACTTCATTGTTATACCTTACAGTAAATAATGTACCCTTTATTTTTATCCATAAACTGTGGACAGCTTGTATAGTCTTATCTTTGACTGCATTGGAATGAGTGGGTTAACATCGCTGGAGTTTAGAAGAATGAGGGAGCCTCTCATTGAAAATTGCCGAATAGTGAAACGCCTGGATAGAGTGAATGTAGAGAGGATTTTTCCACTAGTAGGAGAGTCTTAGACCAGAGACCATAGCCTCAGATTAAGACACACCTTTAGAAAGGAGGAGGAATTTCTTTAGTCAGAGGGTGGTGAATCTGTGGAATTCATTGCCACAGATGGCAGAGGCCAAGACTATGGATATTTTGATGGTGGAGGTTCTTGATTAGTAAGTGTGTCAGGGGTTATGGGGAGAAGGCAGGAGAACGGGGTTGAGAGGGAAGGAAAAATCAGCCATGATTGAAAGGCGAAGTAGACTTGATGGGCTGAATAAGCTAATTTTGCTTCCATGTCACATGAATTTATGATCTGTTTGAGAAAAGTTTGTGTGGGTTAGGCCTGTATTCTCTGGGATTTGGAAAGATGAGACAATTTCATCAAAACAACATGATAACAACTTTGCCGATCACTTGAGCTCAGTCCGCCAACGACTACTGGATCTCCCGGTTGCTAACCATTTTAACTCCCACCCTGACCTTTCTGTCCTGGGCCTCCTCCATTGTCAGAGTGAGGCCACACGCAAACTGGAGGAACTGCACCTCATATTCCGATTGGGCGGCTTACAACCCAGAGGTATGAACACTGAACTTTCCAATTTTAAAGAACCTACATACACCCCCTCCAACCCCCCGCCCCCCTTCTTCAGAAGCTGTTCTTGAGCCTGGTGGGGCGCGTTTTCGAGCTTCTACACTTTCTGCCGGACGGGAGCAGGGAGAAGAAGGAATACATTGCATAAGATAGACACAAAAAGCCGGAGTAACTCAGCGGGACAGGCAGCATCTCTGGAGCGAAGGAATGGGTGACATTTTCGGGTCGAGACCCTTGCTCAGACATTACATACTTTGGTTTGCGCAATCATAGGTTGGTTATTTGATATAACATCATTTATTGTGTTTGTTTAACTGTATGTTTATTTGTTGTGTTTGGTGTGTTAATGTTGCAGCAAATAAGGATTAGATGCAGCCCAGTCCATCACACAGACCACACTCCCCTCCACTGACTCCATCTACACTTCACACTGACTCAGAAAACCGGCCAACTTAATCAAAGACTTGTCCCACCCCGCTCATTCCTTCTTCTCCCCGCTCCCATCCGGCAGAAGGTACACACACAGAAGCTTGAAAGCGCGCACCACCAGACTCAGGAGCAGCTTCTTCCCCTCTGTTGTCAGGCTTCTGAACGGTCCTTCCATAAGCTAGGGTACTGTCCGATTCACCTCCACCCCGTTGCGGACATTGGACTTTGTCTCTGGAACTGATGCACTACAACGCTGAGAACTAGATTCTACACTCGGTATCTTCCCCTTTGCTCTACCTATTGTACTCGAGTTTAAATTGATTGTATTTATGTAAATCATTATCTGATCTAATTGGATAGCATGCAAAACCAAGGTTTTCGTTCTACCTTGGTGCACATGACAATAATAAACCCAAACTGAAGCCTAACCCTAAAGGGTCTGTCCCACCTGGGCGTCATTTGCACGACATCATTTACGTGGTGACATAGGAGGCAGTGACGCGCGGTTGCGCGCGGCGCCCCCACATTTTTGGGATGTACAAAATCTTTGCGCGCCATCTGCATGACGCTCAAATGACGCCCAAGTGAGACAGGCCCTTAAATCTCTGGGTGCTTGTACCCACCGGACTCAGTGGGCCAAAGGGCCTGTTTCCACGCTGTATCTCTGAAGTCCAAATAAGAACTCTACCGCTGTTTCAATCATGTTCCTCTCTGTCCTCTTTCCTATTGTGCCTCTCTGACAATGCTTCATTTAACAAGGGCTGGTTCTAAAAAGTGACACATTGGGGATTTATATTTCAGCCCCACACACTGGAACAGATGGCTGTGATTACTGAGACCTCTATCCGCATAGATAAATTAAACCCCCTTCGGAGTCTAATAGTCGATGGCTCGTGACAGGTCTGTTTACATGCAAGCTCATGGCTAAATCGTCACATTCTCCAATCAAATAATGTTCAGTTTCACAACATCACACTTCAACCCAATGCAATATAAAACAGCCATGATGGGCCGTGGCAAATGGCAGGTGGGACGGGGAAGATACAGCGGATGTGAAGATGATGTATCCACTAGTGGGAGAGTCTAGGACCAGAGACCACGGCATCAGAATAAAAGGACGTCCCTTTAGGAAGGAGATGAGGGTGAGTTTCTGTAGTGGTGAATCTGTGAAATTCATTGCCACAGACGGCTGTGGAGGCCAAGTCATTGGAAATTTTTAAAGCGGAGATTGACAGATTCTTGATTAGTGCGGGTGTCAGGGGTTATGGGGAGAAGGCAGGAGAATGAGGTTGAGAGGGAAAGATAGACCGGCCATGATTAAATGGCGGAGTAGACTTGATGGTCCGAATGGCTTAATTCTGCTCCTATAACATGAGTAGCACGCAAACAAAAGATTATTATCAGCAGGTACCTCGGTACATGTGACCATAACAATAAACTAAACTAAACTAGTCAATCAATCTCATGGTGATGGACTGAAACTCCAATAATCGATGGTTTGGAAATTCTGGCAGACCATTGACCGCCCCACATATTTGTGCGAAATGCATGTCGGGATTATGGAGCACAACTGGGAAGCACACCTGGATTTGGGAATGAGGTACGGAACAGCAGCAGATGGGAATGTGGGGCCGAAGTCTCCAATAAACTGGCCTCGTCCAGTGGAAAGTCCATGGTACGACTTACTGTCAAAGCTTTGTCTTAGTTTAGACTTTACAGCGTGGAAATAAACCCTCCAGCCCTCTGAGTGCACGCCGAACAACGATCACCCGTTCACACTCGTTCCTACACGTGAGGGACAATTTGCTAAAGCCAATTGACCTACGAATCTACCCGCACGCCGAGGTTGGCCCGGAGGAAACCCCACGGTCACGGGGGAACGTGACAGCACCGGTACAGTTATAGCGCTACTGCCTAATATATAACTACACATTAATTATTGTCATGTGTCCCTGATTAATAGTGCAAATAACAGATGGAGGGGTATTAAATGTTCAGAGTTTTGTCCGAGCCAGGTTTAATAGCCTGATGGCGGTGGGGAAGTAGCTATTCCTGAACCGGGTTGTTGCAGTTCTCAGGCTCCTGTACCTTCTACTCGAAGGTAGCAGGGAGATGAGTGTGTGGCCAGGGTGGTGTGGGTCCTTGATGATGCTGCCAGCCTTTTTGAGGCAGCGACTGTGGTAGATCCCCTCGATGGAAGGAAGGTCAGAGCCGATGATGGACTGGGCAGTGTTTACTACTTTTTGTAGTCTTTTCCTCTCCAGGGCACTCACGTTGCCGAAGCAAGCCACATTGCAACCAGTCAGCAAGCTCTCTACTCTGCACCTGTAGAAGTTTAGTAATATAGTAGTAGAGTACTATTAGAAGACTGACTAATCTATCCATCTCTCCAGAGTTGCTGCCTGACCCGCTAAGTTACTCCAGCATTTTGTGTCGGTTAATATTAGAGTTCTAGGTACATTAGAGACACAAGGAACTGTAAATACTGGTTCATTTTAAAAAAAGACACAAAGTCTTAGTAGCTCAGGCAGCGTCTCTGGAGAACATGGATAGCTGACATTTCAAGCCAGGGTGTGAAGAAGGATCCGATCCGAAACGTCGTCCATCCATGTTAGTCCAGCACTTTGTGTCTTGCTAAGTATATTAGGTTAGATTTCTTATTGGCTCTCCTACTTCTCTCTCTCTTTCTTCGTCTCCATTATTTTCTTGTTCTTTCTCTCTTTTCCTTCCTCCTGTCAACCAGTATTTCTCCCTTCATCTCTCTCTCTTTCTCTCTCCCTCTCTCTCCATTCTATCCCTTTCTCATCTTTCCCTCTCTTTCTCTCACATTCATTCTTTCTCTCTCCCTCCCCCTCCCCCTCCCCTTCTCTCTCTCTCTCTCTCTCTCTCTCTCTCTCTCTCTCTCTCTCTCTCTCTCTCTCTCTCTCTCTGTCTTTCTCTCTCCCTCTCTCTCTCTCCTCCCTACATTCTCTCAATTTCTCTTTCTTTCCTCCCTTTCTCCCTCTCCAACCCTCCGCCACGCTAGCCGTTGTACTAGTTTCACTGTCGTCCTGTTCAGTTCCACTATCTGTATAATTCGTTACCACCTGTCCCACGGCCAGCATGGATACGCAGATGACCTGGCCCTACTGCATTCGGGCAGGAGTTGGTCAAACGTGGAGGATGTGGAACTTGTCGCGGGCTATCTTAAGACCTGGAGGCTAAAACTGAGTGTGACAAAAACTACCACAACGCCCTTTTACCTGAACAACAAGGAAGCTCAACGCCAGCTAACCGTCACCCTCAATGGGTCACCCCTACCCTATAACCCATTTCCTACGTACCTCAGGGTGAAACTAGATCGGCAGCTGACCCACAAGCAACACCTTGAAGCTCTCCGTGCTAAAGTCTCGGCGCGGAACAACCGCCTGCGCTGCTTGGCTGGTTCGTCATGGGGCACCAGGGCATCTACTCTCCGAACCAGCCGCTCTCGCACTCGTGTACAGCGCCGCTGAGTACGCCACCCCAGCACGGTGCCGCAGCGCTCGTACTCGCAAGCTAGACGCCATCCTCAACGACACCATGCGGATCATCACCGGCTGCCTACGCCCTACTCCGACAGATGCTCTTCTGCCGGTGCTCGCAGGTATCACACCCGCCAAGCTTCGCAGAGAGTACTTCACCCACAGGCTGGTGTGCAAGGCCCCATCGGATGCCAAACGTCCTTTCACCACCTCACCCAGGACTCACAGCAACTGGGACCTCAACGCCTGTCATCCCATCGCCCCTTCTCCCGTCGCGCAGCGACCCTCTGTGGCTCCGTTTTCAGCACGCTAGCAGCATGGAGAACCAGCTGGGAACAGACTTTGTGACCTCCTCAATTCATTGTTGCACCGAACACCACAGCCCCACCCGGCTCGGACCTGGCCCGCAAAGAGTGGGTCGCCCTGAATGGGCTCCGTCCAGGGGTCGGCCGTTCAACGCCAACATGCATCGCTGGGGGCTGCGTTCATCAGCAGCCTGCGTGTGTGGAGCAGACCAGCAGACAGCGCAGCACGTCATGTTCGACTGCCCTGTCCTCCGCCCCCCTGGTGGAGGGGTAGACCTCACGGCCCTCGACAACAGCACATTGAACTCGCTACAGTGCCTGGAGGGCCTTACATAACTTCTGCGGCCTCAAACGCAAGCAGAAGAAGCCAGCAATGGACCATTGTGGGCTCCACGTTTCCTTCATATGACTTTCATGTCCTAAGTAGAGACTTTAAGACTAGGAGGAAACGATGTTAATTTCTTGTTCAGACCGAAAGCTCTGAATGACAAATAAAAGAATCTAATCTAATCTAAAGTACTGTCTATATCTCTTGTTCCTCTTTCTCCTCAGTCTGAAGAAGGGTCTCTGCCCGAAACGTCACCTATTCCATCTCTCCAGTGATGCTGCCTGACCCGCTGCTGTTGCTCCTTGCACTAGCAGTACAGGTTGGGGGGGGGGGGGGAGTAGGGGAGTTGAATGGTAGATGGGTAGACAAAGACTGGAGCTAAAAGGGAGACAATAGCCATCTCCGCAGCAACTACACTTCAAGTATAATTTCACTGACAGTTCAATGAATTCCCTGGACTCTCACATCACGGAATATAAATGTGAGAATCTGTTTCATTATGCCAGGGTCTTGTAATGATCAGAGGTTCTGCAAAGGTCTTCACTCAGGATTAAATACCCTAAATAGCAATTCCATTAAAATCGGTCTCGCCTTGACATCCTAATTTGCTGTAGTATTTTAACAGTGGGAATGATCTTGGCAATTGCGTGATAAATCTGCCTCAGATTCCCCTGTAAATCCAACCAGAGAGAGCAATCAGGCAGGAATTAGTTGCATTTAGCTTGTCAGTCAATCTCTCCCCTTCCAAACGAAAATATGCAAAGCACTGTCAAATTTTAATTGAATTACCCTTTGAAGTAAACAGTCCAAATTGTTCCGTCTCGTTTTATGCAGCAGCCACACACGGTGATAGGTTTTGACTTCAGGGGAGCCTTCTGTCAGTACGCATCTAAAAATAGTGTTACTGAGGCGGGCTCGTTGTATCATCGCTGCCACACTCTATTTCCACACTGAGTCTCCGTGGAACCAGCCGCAGTAGGTTCACATGAGCAGGGAGAGGAATGGCAGCGGGTGGGGAAGGGAGGGGGTGGGGGGGGGGGGGGGTTAGTGGGTGTTGAAGGGGTAGACGAGAGAGCGAAGGGAAGGCAGTAAGTTAGAGAGGGGCAGCGGGTGGGGATAGACACAATGTTCTGGGATAGGAGGGAACTGCAGATGCTGGTTTAAACCGAAGACGGACACAAAAAGCTGTAGCAACTCAGCGGGTCAGGCAGCATGCATCTGTGGGGAGAAGGAATGGGTGACGGTTCGAGTCGCGATCCTTGTTCAGACTCAATAGTGGATGGGGAGGTGGATTGGGGGAAGAGTGGAGGTAGAGAGGGAGCACGGGAGGGAAGGGGTTTGGAGGGGGAGGGGGAGAGGGATGGACTGGAGGGTGGGAGTGAGAGAGTGGATGGGAGGGGAGGACAGTAGAGAGGGGTAGTTGTAGAGAGGGAGATTAGAGGGAGGGGACGAGGCTGCAGGGGGGGAGGGAAATTGGAAGAAGGAGTGGGAGGAGAGAGGAGGAAGGGGGATTGGAGGGAGGTGAGGGAGATGGATTGAAGGCAGAGAGGAGGGGCGGGGACTGGAGGGAAGGTGAAGAGGAAGGAATGGGGAGTAGGAAGTGGGACAGGGATACTGGGGGGAGCGAGGCTGCAGAGAGAAAGGGAGTGGGGAGGGAAAGGAAGGGCAGGAGAGTAGGGAGGGGTGGTGGATGGAAGGGGATTGGGGTCGAGGGTAGAGGAGGAAGTGGGGTGTGGAAGGAGAGGGGTGATGAGTGGTGCAGGAGCTGTGAGGTAGTAGCGGTGGGGAGAGGGAGAGGCTTGGAATGGATTGGAGCAAGGGGGAGAGGTTTGGAAAGGGGGGTTAGGTGGGGTGGGTAGAGGAGGAAGGGGGATTGGGTGGGAGTAGGTGGGGGGTGGTAGGTGGGTGGTGCAGGGCCAGTGAAGGGAGTGAGATTGTGGAGAGAGGGAGGAGTGGGGGAGGGTCCAGAGGAGGTTTACGAGAATTATCTCAGGAATGAGTGGGTTAATATATGTTGGGCGTTCGACGGCACTGGGCCTGTACTCCCTAGAGTTTAGAAGGATGAGGGGGAATCTCATTGAAACTTACTGAACAATGAAGGGCCAGGATAGAGTGGATGGGGAGAGGATGTTTCCAATAGCGGCAAAGTCTAGGACCAGAGGGCACAGCCTCAGAATAAAAGGACGTACCTTTAAAAAGATGAGGAGGAATTTCTTCAGTCAGAGGGTGGTGAATCTGTGGAATTCATTACCACAGATGGCAGTGGAGGCCAAGTCATTGGGTATTTTAAAGGCAGAGATTGACAGATTCTTGGGGTGTCAGTGGTTAAGAATAGGGAGTAAGCCATTTAGAACGGAGACGAGGAAACACCTTTTCTTACAGAGAGTGGTGAGTCTGTGGAATTCTCTGCCTCAGAGGGCGGTGGAGGCAGGTTCTCTGGATGCTTTCAAGAGAGAGCTAGATTGGGCTCTTGAAGATAGCGGAGTCAGGGGATATGGGGAGAAGGCAGGAACGGGGTACAGATTGGGGATGATCAGCCATGATCACATTGAATGGCAGTGCTGGCTCGAAGGGTCAAATGGCCTACTCCTGCACCTATTGTCTATTGTCTATTGTCTATTGTTATGGGGAGAAGGCAGGAGAATGGGGTTGAGAGGGAAAGCCAGATCAGCCACGATTGTATGGCGGGGTAGACTCGATTGGCCGAATGGCCTAATTCTGTTCCATGAACTTATGAAACGTGAATTTAGAAGCGGTGAAACCGCCGCCTCACAGCACCGGAGACACAGGTTTGATCCTGGCCTTGGGTTGGAGTCTAAGACCAGAGGACACAGCCTCAGAATAAAAGGACATACCTTTAGAATAAAGATTAGACTTCAGCCCACCGAGTCCGCACTGAGCAACGATCACCCCGTACACTATCACTATCCTACAGACTTTGGACAATTTACAAAAGTCAATTAACCTACAAACCTGCATGCCTTTGGAATGAGGGAGGAAACCGGAGCACCCAGAGAAAACTCATATGGTCACAGGGAGAACGTACAAACTCCATACAGACAGCACTCGTGGTCAGGATCGAACCCGTGTCTCTAGCGCTGTAAGGCAGCAACTCTACCGCTTTACTTTACCGCCCCATAGCTCTTTGTTAATTCCCCATTAGAGTCATGGAGTCATACAGTGTGGAAACAGGCCCTTCGGCCCAACGTGCCCACACTTGCCCACATCTACACTAGTCCCACCTGCTTGCGTTTGGCCCATATCCCTCGAAACCAGTCTAAATGTTAGAAGCAGAGTTATCAGAAACTAATCCAAGATGATCAATACAATGGAGGCTTTCTTCCTAAGGTGTCATTCAGCCGGATACACACGTACATCGGGATCTATAATTGTTAACCATCAATTAGTTGGATGAAAGGCAGAGTCCAATTACACTCCACACTTTGCTTTTCTTTAGTTTCCAGGTCGTTGTAAGGACACCTTGCTTGTTCACTGCACTTGCAAGATCGGAAGCGCATGAATCAACCCACTTGTCTATAATCCTGACAGGTTTACAACTCCATCATGCTCTTGGACACTGGTATTAAACTCCCTGAATCTGGCTCCTCAAGCCAGCTTAAGATTCAGGGAGTTTCATACAATCGGCAAAGTCTCTTGAAGTCTCTTGAGACGCAAGGAACTGCAGATGCCGGTTTACTAAAAAGGTGCTGGAGTAACGGTGGCGCAGCAGTAGTGTTGCTGCCTTACAGCGCCAGAGATCCGGGTTCATCACGTTCTCCCCGGGACCGCCTGGGTCTTCCCAGCGTGCTCCAGTAGTCTCCCACACTCCAAAGACGTACAGGTTTGTAGGTTCATTGGATTCAGTAATATTGTCAATTGTCCCTAGTGTGTAGGATAGTGCTAGTGTGCGGGGTGAGCTCTGGTCGTGTGTACTCGGTGGGCTGAAGGCCCTGTTTCCTCGCTGTATCTCTAAAGTCTAAAGTCTAAACTCTTTAAAGTCTAAAGTCTAACTGGCTAAGGTCGCTAGAGATGCAAGTAACTTCAGATGTTGGATTACAAAACAAAAAACACAAAGCGCTGGTAACTCAGCAGGTCAGACAGTAGCTCTGGAGAGATACAACGCGGGAATAGGCCCTTCGGCCCACTGAGTCCGTGCCGACTAACAGAGGTCATGGACTCCGGGAGGAGGGTGCGGTACTGGAAAGGTCCACCTGGGCCGCCAAGGCACTGAGATACTGGCCCACAAAGTCGGCCTCCGAGGTCCACTATGGGCACGGATCTGCCGGCTCCGGCTGGGCTGGAGTTCCAGAGGCCCGGCTGCAGGGGGCAAATTCGACCGGCCGATCGGCCCGCGGAAGGCCTGGCGAGGTTGTGGTTGGCCGCCTCACTTGCACTAGGCGCCGCATTTTCGGGGGGGGGGGGGAGGGGGGATTATACTTGTCCTCTTGTAATTTTGTCCGGATTGCAAGAAAACCCGGTGGTGGGCCTGTAGGGGTTTCCCTGTAGCAGACCCACCCTCTTGTGCACTTACGCCACACTTTGAATGAGGTTCCAGTCAGGAAGGAGATGCTCTTGAAATGATCGCGAAGCAAGTTTACCAGAATGATCCCTGTTAATGCAGCAATGAACTATATTTGAGCCCCACCTCGGCAATCACACTTAGAAAGGAACCAGCTATGCAGAATAATCAGATTCAGTCGTCCAGTCATAGGATCCTTTCTTCCTGACAAAGAAACCATTCAGGTGTGCATAAATCTGCAGCAAAACAGCAAGGTAGGCACAAAGTGCTGGAGAAACACAGCGGAGATTGACGGATTCTTGATTAGTACGGGTGTCAAGGGTTACGGGGAGAAGGCAGGAGAATGGGGCAGAGAGGGAAAGATAGATCAGCCGTGATTGAATGGCGGAGTAGACTCCATGGGCTAATTCTGCCCATGACCTATGAACTTATGAAAGTAATTGAATGTGAACATTCAAAGGCATTCAAACCAATACATGGAGAGGAAAGGTTTAGAAGAAAATGGGTAAGATTAGGGTAAAGGGAATAGTTTAGATGGGACATCTTGGTCAGCATGGACAATTTGGGCCAAAGGGCCTGTATTTGTACTGTATGACTCTATGTAGACTATAAGGCAGCTCATTGGCAAAACAGTTGAAGATAGTTAAATCTAAGACACTGCACTGAGCAATAACACTGCCTCTCGTTCTTCTAAGCTCCAGTGAACACAAAGCTAGTCAATGCAATCACTCACATGTCTGTCCTACGATCGCAGTCTGGTTAAACTTTGCTGTAGTCCCTCTCTGGCAAGTTGAGCCGAAGGGCCTGTTTACGCGCCGTAGGTCTCTATGACTCTGTGACCTTGGCTGCTTTAAAGAACCTATATGAGGACAAACTGTGACCAGTATTGTTTCATAAGTAATTGTGAATGTTGAACGAAGGGGGGTAGCCAGCAGTGAGGGGGATGGAAGTCAACGTGCGGCGGGGGGGGGGGGGGGGGGGGGGGGGGGGGGGGGGGGATGGTTCACCGCTGCAACCAGAAGATAAAACAGTTCAGTGAACCTTTTGTAACTTTGTCGACGCCGGAAACATGGCAACACATTTCACTGAACCCCAGGTACATGTGACAATAAAGTCTCATTGAATCATTGAATGTCAAGTGTTAGGAGCTGTTTACCTCTCTGCTGAAGAACTCCAGGGACAATGGTGCTAAACATGCAATCTACCCCTGCTGTGTGACTTTCAAACAGGCAATTAAAACAATGCCGGTGCTCTGAGCTTGCAAAACGGCTCCGCCAACTGATGACCCATCTCTCCTCTCGGAGAGGTGAGAGTCTTTGTGATTCAGACCGTGGCATTTAAACATGTAGCAGGTCACCAGCATTCCATCCAGACTATTGCCCTTGGCTGAACCCTAGAATCTGATGCTAGCCTTAGGAACAGCCCTGAGAGAGGGGATGTTTGAAAGAGGGAAGATGTAATAGGTATCAGGCCTGCCAGTGGATTAATAATGCATCAAGAGAGAATTAGATTTCTCACTGCCTTTTGAAGGAGGATTAGGGGAAGGAAATTATTACGTAAACATTTAAAAGACATTACAGCCAAGGGCATGACTATTTGTCCTCCCCTCAATGCCCTTGTGAAAGTTGGTGGTAAACTCTTAGTTAGTTAGTTTGTTAGTTGGTTAGTTCATTAGTTAGTTAGAGTTACTCTTTTGTGAGACGGGTTTGAATTGAGTCTAGTTTAGTTTATTGTCACGTCAAGGTACAGTGAAATAAACTCAACTCAACTCAAACTCATCTCAACTAGAGACATACAGTCTTACAGCATGAAAAAAGGCCTTTCTGCCCAACTATCCCATGCCTACCAACGACCCATCCACACCAGTCCCAGCTGTCCGCGCTTGGCCCTTACCCTTCTAAACCTGTCCTGTCCATGTACCTGTCCAAATCTTCCTTGAATGGTGTGATCGTACCTGCCTCAACTACCTCCGGCACCTCATTCCATATGCCCACCACACTCTGTGTAAAAAAGTTGCCCCTCAGGTTCCTATTAAATCTTCCCCCACCCCTCACCTTCCCCCATGTCCTCTGGTTCTCGATTCTTCTACTCTGGGTAAAAGACCTATTCACCCTTTCTATTCCACTCATGATTTTATACAGCTCTTTCAGACACCCCCTCACTCTCTTGCATTCCAGCTTTGTCGGTTCTGGAGAAGGTAGACCCAGCGACGATGACGGAATGCTGATACATTCGGGATGGCATGTGATTGATTGACTGACGGATGCAGCATGCAAGCTTTATTTATAGTTCTAGTGATATGGTGAGACTGCTGGAGAGAGTGTGGGGAAAAAAGTTAAAGTGGAATAATGCTGCTGGAAGAATAATTTTCCTGGTAACACAAGTCCAGCCTCTATGCCATGATACCAAGGCATTTTTTCGAAGCCAAAGCCTTTGTTCTATCCAATTTTTT
The DNA here is from genome assembly GCA_035221665.1 of Okamejei kenojei. Classification (NCBI taxonomy): domain Eukaryota; kingdom Metazoa; phylum Chordata; class Chondrichthyes; order Rajiformes; family Rajidae; genus Okamejei; species Okamejei kenojei. The sequence goes on from CM069134.1 coordinate 36,864,168, forward strand.
CTCAGAGTTTCTTGAAATCACGTGGATCAAATCAACCTGGGTAAACCCTCGTACCTGTACAGGTGGGAACCTAGAGAGACCATTCCTTCTAGACTTTGAAAGCATTATTGATAGGTCGAAACTGCAAACTCTTCAACCTTGTTTAGTTCAGTTTAGAGATACAGCCTGGGCACATGCTCTTTGTCCCTTCCAGTCCATGTCGTCCGTTAACACTAGTTCTATGTTATCCCACTTTCACACCCACCCCCCGCACACTAGGGCCAATTAATCTGCAAATCTTTGGGATGTGGGAGGAAACTGGAGCACCTGGAGGAAACCCACTCGGTCGCAGGGAGAACATGCAAACTCTATATAGACAGCACCCATGGTCAGGATCGAACCTGGGTCTCTGGTGCTATGAGGCTGCGATTCTACCCGCTGCGCCAAGAGAACCTGCAAGGCTCGGTGTTCCCTTGTGTCTGATGCTCATGTCTTGGGCAAATGGGACACGCTGAGTGGGGATCTTGATCGGCATGGAAGATTTGGGGCAAAGGGCCTGCTTCCATGCTGTATAACCGGAGCACCTGGCAGAAACCCACTCGGTCGCAGGCAGAACGTGCAAACTCCACTTGGACAGCGCCCGTAGTCAGGATCGAACCTGGGTCTCTGGTACTGTGAGGCAGCAACTCTACCGCTGTGCCACCGTGCCGCCCTGTTATAGAAGATTTTTGTATTTTCTATTGGCTTCACCTTGTCATTCATTATCAAATGAATGATGATTGTCAATGTCATCAGTAAATCAAAGCCAGCCACAATCACAAAGTGGAACTGTCAGGGCAACATAATAGAGCCTCCTTCATCTCTTCCTGCTCTCAATCCATCTCCCACTCACTCACTTTCATCAAAGCTGGCGGCAAGTTCATAAATTCTAGGAGCAGATTTAGGCCATTCGGCCCATCAGGTCTACTCTGCCATTCAATCATGGCTGATCTATCTTTCCCTTTCAACCCCATTTTCCTGCCTTCCCCTCATAGCCCCTGACACCCGTACTAGTCAAGAATCTATCAGTCTCCGCCTTAAGTAGACAATAGACAATAGGTGCAGGAGTAGGCTATTTAGCCCTTCGAGCCAGCACCGCCATTCAATGTGATCATGGGTGGTTATCCCCAATCAGTATCCCGTTCCTGCCATCTCCCCATATCCCCCGACTCCGCTATCTTTAAGAGCCCATTCTAGCTCTCACTTATTCACTGACGGCCTCCAGAGCCGTCTTTGGCAATGAATTCCACCGATTCACCACCCTCTGACTAAAGAGATTCCTCCTCATCCTTCTAAAGGTACGTCCTTTTATTCTGAGGCTATGACCTCTGGTCCTAGACTCCAGTTTAGAGCTAATCCTTCTAAACTCCAGTGAGTACAGGCCCAGCGCCATCAAAGGCTCATCATATGTTAACCCACTCATCCCCGGGATGATTCTCGTAAACCTCCTCTGGACCCTCTCCAACACCAGCACATCCTTCATCAGATATGATGCCCACAACTGCTCACAATGATCCACAATCTACCCAGCAAAAGTATTAACCCATCTTCAGCCTCATTCAACAACTGTATTCATAGAAGAAGTGTTACAGATTATCCCACCTGACCAACCAATCAACATCCTGCTGCAATTTTTTACAACCACCTTCACTATCTACAATACCACCCATCATCTGCAAACTTGGCAACCATGTTCTCATCCAAATCATTGATATAGATGACAAACAGTAACGGACCCAGCGTCGATCCCAGAAGGGCCTGTCCCACTTACGTGTCCTTGGCACGCAAATTACGCGACCTCGTGGTCGCGTTGAGGCGCACGGACATCATATGGCCGCACGGGGCCGGTCCCACTGAGAAGCGCAGAGGGCTATGTAGTTGTACGCGACATCGCGCGGGGCTCCGAAATTTTTGTAGCGAACGAAATCTTCGTGCGCCAACGACCTGTCGCGGAACTGACGGCCAAAGTGGGACAGGCCCAAGACCCAGGCGCGACGCGACGTCTCACCTGCAGCAGCAGCAGAAGCAGGCAAACGATCGCCGAACTCAGCCTGGGGCTCACAGCCGTTGCGGTCCGGATCCGCCCCCACTTCTATTCCCTGAGCAGGGCCAAGAAGATTGAAGATAGACACAAAATGTTGGAGTAACTCAGTGGGACCGGCAGCATCTCTGGGGAGACCCTTCTTTCAGACTGAAGAAGAGTCTCGACATGAAACGTCACCCATTCCTTCTCTCCAGAGATGCTACCGGTCCCGCTGAGTTACTCCAACATATTTTGTCCGTCTTCAATTGACGTAACGCGCTCCAGACAGCTGTGTGGTCGAATGAAGTCACCCTCGACCTTCGGGGGACCGCCGCGGCTCAACGCGCCCACGAGGTCGCGTAATTTGCGTGTCAAGGACACGTAAGTGGGACAGGCCCTTTAGGCACACTACTAGTCACAGGCCTCCAGTCTGAGAAGCAACCTTCCACCATCACCCTTTGCTTCCTTCCATGAAGCCAATTTTCTATCCAATTTATTTGTTTCTACTACATACTATTCCGCTAGTTTCTATTATTATAATCCCTTACTCAGTTATAGTGGACAATCGGCAGTAACAGACACAACCCCCCTCCCCCCACTATAATCCATTATAACAAGGTCCTGAGGGGAGACAAGATCAATGGGATGTCGGCTGCTCACATCTATCTATTCCTGACAACACTGACACAGATGATCTGACTATCAGTACACAGTGGGGCAGCTGATAGTGCTGCTGCCTTACAGCGCACAAAACTGTGGTTCGATCCTGACTTTGGGTGGTGTGCGTGTGTGTGTGGAGTTTGCACGTTCTCCCAGTGACCGCGCGGGATGCTCTGGTTTCCTCCCACACTCCAAAGACGTTTGTAGGTTAATTGTCCTTCTCTCAGTTGCCCCTAGTATGTGGGATAGTGCTAGTGTACAGGGTGATAGCTGGTCGGCGTGTACTCGGTGGGCTGAAGGGCCTGCTTCCACGTTTTATCTCTAAAGTCTAAATAATATCCTTGAGGAAAATATCTCGCTCCCAGGTGCAATTCTGACATTAAGAGCACCCTGGGGCAATATGGTTTTGAAACATCTTATTCCCCACATTGGGTGCTAGATGGACAGTATCAGGGCTGTCAACATTGGGTGAGAGGTGAGAGTGAGAAATTGCGAGGGAGGGTGTGGGTGGGTGGAAGACCCCCCTCCCATGGTAGTGAGCTTTTGCATTTTTCAGCTTGAAATTGTGCCATCTGGTGCATACTGTAGCGAGTCTTTTAACCTACACTTGAATGCAAAATTTCTGCTTTAAATTGGATTAGGTATGAATAAGGTTAGGCTATATTACATTCCTAATTACATTCCACAGTAGAGCCAGACTCTGATCAATGGTGCAGCACATGAATGCCCTTAGTATATTCATGTATGGAAATCAGATTATAATTCATGCATTTATGCATATATATAGAGAAAAAACACAGAGAAACAAGGCAAGAGTTGGACTTCCATCACTGTTCTGCACAAATAAATCAACCAACCTTACACTTTGACTATAAAAACAAGACAAAAATAATGCCACATATTCAATCGTATATGGTTCAATGAAATTAAGATATATATGTAAAACAAATATATGGAAACAGGCCCTTCAGCCCACCAAGTCCACACCGACCAGCAACCTATCATACACCAGTTCCATCCTACACGCCAGGGACAATTTACAGAAGCCAATTAATCTACAAACCTGCACTTCTTTCGGATGTGGGAGAAACCGGAATATCCAGAGAAAACCCATGTGGTAGTAAGGCAGCAACACTACCGCTGCGCCACCGTGCCACCCCATTAAATTATTTTTTCTGTAATATATTCATTACGGTGTCACATCAATAAAGATGAACACATGATTCTGATTTCTACCCTTAGTTGGATAACACACATCTCCAGTCATTGTGTTTTATGGCTGGTTTTCAAGCTCTTCAGTCTGAAGGTCTCCACCCGAAACATCACCCATTCTTTCTCTCCAGAGATGCTGCCTGTCCTGCTGAGGTTTTTCTAGTTTTTAGTGTCTATCTTCAGTTTAAACCAGCATCCGCAGTTCCTTCCTACACTCTTTGTTTAGCGAAACAGGCACTATTCACATAATATTATTCACCTCAACTAAGTGTTTTAAAGTTTTTTCCTCGCCTTGGTTGCTGCAGAGAATACAATCCCAGTTATCAAATCTTTCTTCAAAGTGAAAAAAAAATTCAAGACCTGCCAACATCTTCATAAATCACCTCTGGATCCTCTCCAGAGCAATTACACCCTTTCTACAATGTGTCATAGTCTTACAGCATGGAAACAGGCTCTTCATCCAAACTTGTTCATGCAGATCAAGATGCCCCATCTAAACTAGTCCCATTTATTCGCATTTGGCCCATATCCCTTTAAACCTTGTGTGTGCCAGTGTGTGTGAGTGTGAGTCAGTGAAGTGGCACACACAACATCCGGAGTAAGCAGAGACTTGGCGATGCCCGGGAAGCTTTTCCTCTCCCCCCCCCCCGGGCCAGCCCAGGTGCTCTGTGTGTAGCTGGGGTCTGGGGAGGTGAGGGTCAGTGACCCGGGGGTGGGGCATCGGAGCGTAGCCTTAGCCCGAGACTCATCCCTGCGGCTCTAGAGGCGGCACCAACGCCCCCACACGCCCGGTCCACTCCTGGCTCCGGGCCGGGGTTAAAACTCCATGGGGTGTGCACAGAACGGCCAACGGACACAGAGCCGCCGGATGTGAGGGTGGGAGGTGTGAGCTGTGCCTCGGTGGGGGGGGGGGGGGGGGTCAGTGCTGGGACCACTGCCATGTCTCACCTATCACACCATCTGCACGGGAGAAACAAAACTACTTTTTTTCCCCCAAAATCATCCCGCTGGCCAGTAGTTGGACAGCTCTGCTTTAAACCAATGCCCTCTAGTTCTTGAATCACATATCCCGGGAAAAAGACTATGCATTCACCTTATGTATTCCCCTCGTGGTTTTTACTCACCTCCAAAACAAATTTTGCTTTATTTTGAATTTCCAGCACATGCAGATTTTTGAGTGTGAAAAATGTGTGAAATGCGTGCGAGCGTGAAAATTTTGTGAAATGCGTGAGTCTCACGCTCAATGCGTGCGAGTTGGAAGCCCTGACAATAGGCAATGGACAATAGCTGCAGGAGTAGGCCATTCGACCCTTCGAGCCAGCACCGCCATTCAATGTGATCATGGCTGATCATCCCCAATCAGTACCCCGTTCCTGCCTTTTCCCCATATCCCCTGACTCCACTATAAGAGCCCTATCCAGTTGTCTCTTGAAAGCATCCAGAGAACCTGCCTCCACCGCCCTCTGAGGCAGAGAATTCCACAGACTCACAATGAGAGTATCGACATTGTAAGCTGAAGGGTCTGCTTCTGTGCTGCATAACTGTGCTGCCTTCTATATATACTGTGACAGTGCCTCCTCTCTCGGATGTCACTCTGATCCCTATCACTGGCAGACAGGCCAGGACAGGCCAATCCACAGCATATTGGTTTCTCTAACCCAATAACCCTTGCGTCCCCTGTCTCTGCATCCTTCCCCCACCCTAGTGGCCGTACTACTGTCCTCCTGCTTAGCTTCACTATTTATATCCCTCATTATCACCTTCCCCACAGCCAACCTTTCTTTGATCAAGGATGCTGGCTTGGATTTGTCCTTTAGCTTGCCGTTCATTCATTTGTTCTTTGTACCTCTTCATATCTCTGGTTTCCCTCTCCCCCAGACACTCAGTCTGAAGAAGGGTCTCGACCTGAAACGTCACCTATTGCTTTTCTCCAGAAATGCTGCCTGACCCGCTGAGTTACTCCAGCATTTTGTGTTTATCTTCGGTTTGAACCAGCATATGCAGTTCCTTTCTACGCAGTCTAGTTTAGTTTACTGTCACGTGTACTGAGATACAGTGAAAAGCTTTTGTTGCGTGCTATCCAGTCAGTGGAAAGACAATACATGATTACAATCGAGCCGTCCACAGTGTACAGATACAGGATAAAGGGAATAATGTTTAGTGCAAGATAAAGTCCAGTAAAGTCTGATCAAAGATAGTCCGAGGGTCTCCAATGAGGTAGATGGTAGTTCAGGACTGCTCTCTAGTTGATAATAGATAGTTCAGTTGCCTGATAGCAGCTGAGAAGAAACTGTCTCTGAATCTGGAGGTGAGCATTTTCACACTTCTGTGCTTCTTACCTGATGGAAAAGGGGAGAAGAGGGAGTGATTGTAGTGAGATGTGTCCTTGATTATGCTGGTGGCCTTGCCGAGGCAACGTGAAATGTAGATGGAGTCAATGGAAGGGAGGTTGGTTAGTGTGATGGTCTGGGCTGCGTCCACAATTCAAGAGAACCAACCTTCCGGGTGAACTATTAATCTTTCTGCTCTATGAGTTGCAAAGTTCACCTTTCGTTTTTATTCTAGTCTTGTCCGTCCTGAGGGGACACAGGATTCAATGGGCTGTCGGCTGCTCATAGCTATTCCTCTACAGACAACACTGATACAGATTAACTGAATGTCAATACACAGTGGGGCAGATGGCAGTGTCGCTGCCTTACAGCACCTGAGACCCTGGTCCGATCCCGACTTCGGGTGGTGTGTGTGTGTGTGTACGCGTGTATGGAGTTTTACGTTCTCCCAGTGACAGCGTCGCTTTCTCCGGGTGCTCCGGTTTCCTCCCACATTCCAAAGACGTTTGTAGGTTAATTGTCCTCTGCAACACGCCCCTCGTGTGTGGGATAGTGCTAGTGTACAGGGTGATCGAAGGTCAGCGTGGGCTGTTTCCATGCTCTATCTCCAAACTCCAGTGGGGGCGGGACAAGAAGATTCAGCGCAATGATTGGAGGAGGGAGGTGTCGGTTAGAGGCGGAAGCAGAGGGGTGGGACTGAGGATAGAGCGCGGTGATTGGAGGAGGGAGGTGTCCTGCTGGAGCAAAGATCATCGAGCGGAGCTTGAATTGGCCGGTTCGTGGCTCCTTTCATCTTCCGACCCGGCGTAAAATCTTCACGTGTGGGGATTTTCCACCGCCCCGCGGTCAAATTGCTGCTTCGAGGCGATCGAGGCTCCCATTGTTGAAGACCCTGCCGGGCGATGAAAGGCCCCGTGAACGGGCCGATTGAAGCCCCACGCTTCGGGGTGGACGAGGCTGCTGTTGCTGGAGTTCGGAGTCGGTTCCCAACCAGGTCAGCTCGCGATGTTACCATCCACAGGGCCCACGGCCAAAGCCTCCGAAGCCTCGCGTCTGTGCGCGTGAGCGTGCAGCCACCAGGAAACTGTCTCCCTCACCATGGTTTGAGAGCGATTTCCACCCCTGACTCCGCCTAGTGGAGCTGGGCCTCACCCTCAACAACCTCCTTAGGCTCCTCCCACTTCCTCCAAGGAGTAGCTATGGGCCCCAGCTATGTCTGCCTCTTTGTAGGGTATGCTGAACAATCCCTCTTCCGGGCGTACACTGGCCCTATCCCCGAACCCTATCACTGTTACATTGATGACTGCATTGGTGCTACCTCCTGCACCCAAGCAGAACTCATGGACGTCATCAACTTCACCACCAATTTTCATCCAAAAATCAGGGGGGGGGGGGGGGGGGGGGGGTGCAGACCACTAGTTGCCAAATAATCGGTGATGGACCTGTATATGTTCTAGCTGTTTCTCTCTCTCACCACAGAAGCTGCCTGCCCTGTCCAGTTTTTTTTTAATACATTTCTTTCTTAGTTTCAGATTTCCATCACTGCAATTCTTTTTGTTTATTCCCACATCCTTGCCCTTTCCCTTTACCTTTCACTCCCCTTCTCTCCTTATAGAGGCATCGAATGATACATTGTGGAAGCAGGCCCTTCTGCCCAACTTTCCCACACTGACCAACATGTCCCATTTACGCTTGTCCCACCTGCCTGCGTTTGGCCCATATCCCACTAAACTTGGCCTATCCATGTACCTGTCTAAATGTGTCTTAGACGTGGCAATAGTCCCTGCCTCAACTACCACCTCTGGCAGCTCGTATCATACACCCATTGCCCTTTGTATGAAAAGGTTCCCCCTCAGATTCCTATAAAATCTTTTGCTCTTCACCTTAACCCTATGTCCTCCAGTTCTTGTCCTCCAGTCCCAGCCTCCTCAACCTCTCCCTCTCGCCCAGACCCTCGAGACCTGGCAACATCCTCGTCTGCAGGTGGAGATTATATTCCAGCTCTGTGACGCATTCTTACCGACTAATAAAAGCCATTTCGTGATTTTTCTGAACTTCAAGTTCCTGTCATTGGAGCAGAATTAGGCCATTCGGCCCATCGAGCCCACCTCGCCGACATTCAGTCTATCTATCTAGCTGATCTATCTTTCCCTCTCAATCCCATTCTCCTGCCTTCTCCCCATAAACCCTGACATCCGTACTATTCAAGTACCTGTCAATCTCCGCCTTAAAAATACCCATTGACTTGGCCTCCACAGCCGTCTGTAGCAATGAATTCCACAGATTCACCATCCACTGGCTGGAGAAACTCCTCCTCATCTTTCTAAAGGTACGCCCTTTTATTCTGAGGCTGTGCCCTCTGGTCCTGGACTCTCCCACTAGTGGAAGCAATTGTTTAAATCTATAATGGGTTTGGGCAGAGGAGTTAGCTTTAACCCGATGGAATTGGGATCTTGCTGGATCTTGATAAATTACAGACAAAATAAGTAAACAATGGCCACATTTATTGGTTTGCAGTGTGCTTCTTACAGTTTTTATAATTGAGGGTGATTATAGTTAATGATACTAATAATGTTCACCCTCTCTCCGGCAGGACTGAGTCATTTGTATGAAGCCAATTCAATATCTTTCTCTCGGCTTTTTGCCCATTATGTTTGTGGTTGTATTGTCACCGTACAGGAAGCAATGGAAGGCAAGAGCCTGCAGCTGGCTGAGTGATTTCATGCCTGTTATACATCAGGAAACAAAACCCTCATAGTATTCGCGGGAGTAGATGGCGGCTGATCTGCTGTACTTGGAGAATGATTCATTTAATAGGTTCGAGAGAGAGAGAGTGAGCATCATCCGTGCTGTTAGCCATACATATGCAGAAAGAGGCAAGCGATGGGTTTGACATGTTTTATGTATATCGAACGCAGCACAAATTGCACATTTACATTTATACATGCAGGCTGAACCCCTTCACGTGTGGGGAAACAAGGAACTGAGAGGATGAGTGACTGTGTGTGTGATCTTGTGGAGTAATGATCCAAAAATGATTTTCTCTCTCTCTCTCTGTCTCTCTTTCTCTCTTTCACTCTCTTCTTCCCTCTCTGTCTCTGTATCTGTCTCTGTCTCTCTCTGTCTCTGTCTCTCCTTCCCTCTCTGTCTCTCTGTCTCTCTCTCTCTGTCTCTCTGTCTCTGTCTCTCCCCCTCCCTCTCATCTCTCTCTCTCTCTCTCTCTCTCTCTCTCTCTCTCTCTCTCCCTCTCTTTCTCGCTCCCTCTCTCCCTCTCTCTGTCTCTGTCTTTCTCTATCTCTCTCTCCCTCACTCACTCTCTCAGCCACAGCAGGGGAATTTGAATTCAGTTAATTAAATAACCTGATGAAAAGTTTCATGAAAAACATGAAATTGTCAGGGAATATGTGGCAAACAGCACACAATAATCGGGATAATTTGTTTGCCTGTCCAATTAGTTGGAATTGGCATTTAATTTGCTAGCTGTGGCATGTCTAGGAGATCCTGTCACAGCCTTTAGCTCAAGTCCCTCTCTCTCCCTCCCTTTCCCTCTCCCTCTCCCTCCCTCCCCTATCTCCCTCTCTCTCTCTCTCTATCTGTCTCTCCTTCACTCCCTCTCCCTCCACTCTCTCTCTCTCTCTCTCTCTCTCTCTGTCAGTATCCCTCTCCTTCCCTCTCCCACTCTCACTGTCTCTCCACCTGCCCCTCTCTTTCTGTCTCTCCCTCTCCTTCTCACTCTCTCTCTCCCTCTCTCTCTCCCTGCCCCCAACCCTATATATCTCTCTCTTTCTCTCTTTCTCTCCCTGTCTCTCTCTAGATTTACAGCATCTCTGGAGGACGTGGACAGGTGATGTTTTAGATCAGGACCCTACTTTGGACCAAGAGCCCATCTGGAGGAGCCGAAGGCTTGCGGACCGCAGCCTGTTGGGGGCAGCCGCAGGTCCCAGGCCTCACTCTTCCTCCGAAGACCGGAGAACTGAGGAGTAGGGAGCTGCCGGAGATGTCGGATGCGAGGAGCAAGAGCTGGCTGCAGGGGGCGCCCCCGGGACACAAAGATGGCCAGGCGAGGAGAAGAAAGGGACATTGGTTGGCGGGCCGATCGGTCGAAGGCTATAGAGGGAGGCCCTGCAGGAGCCTGGGGGTTTACCTCGATCAGGAACTGCTCCAATAGAGTCATAGGAAACTGGACCTTCGGCCAACTTGCCCACACCACCAAACATGTCCCATCCACACCAGTCCCACCTGCCTGCGTTTGGCCCATATCCCTCTAAACCAATCCTTTCCATGTACCTGTCCAAATGTTTCTTAACTTTGGAAATGGAGCCAGAAAATGGCGGCGCCCGTATGTGTAAATCTGCAAAAATGATTTAAGCGTGCAGTTGCGTATGTGACAAATGAAGCCCTGTTGAACAGTTGAACCATCCTTTTCCATATTCATGGCAGTTGTTAGGGTAATAAGATCCCTGCATGTCACAGGGGTCCCATAACAACTGTGCCGTTGTTCATATGGATGTGTATAGGCATTCTGGAGATAGTGTGGAACAAAGACCTTTTGTTTTGCGCAGTTAATTCCCAGCGAGGATAAAAATCATCCTATATCAGCTACTGCTGAGGTCAAAGGCAATTTACAGCAGGAAGTACATGGGAAAATGTACAGGGAACACGCAGGGAATGAGATGACAGTTGCAGCATTCACTACAACATCATTAAGCCTTGGAATTGAAGTGAACCCTTGTGGATATTTGTCAACAGTCTTCATTCCAGACGGACTTGCAGGGTCAGTGTACCCTTATTAGGAGGTTGCAAACCAACAGGATCGAACGGGGAATAAAACCTGTCCTCCTGATTAATCTTACTGTTTGTATGCCATGTTGTCACCTTCCCCTCAGCTTTCAATCAGCCATTGTCCATTCCTTGATCATCGTCTGCTTTGATCAGTCCTTCTCACACCTTACATTCTCTTTGTACCCTTTCCCTCTCCCCTGACTCTCAGTCTGAAGAAGGGAAGGTAGACAAAAATGCTGGAGAAACTCAGCGGGTGAGGCAGCATCTGTGGAGCGAAGGAATAGGCGACGATTCGGGTCGAGACCCAAAATATCGCCCATTCCTTTTCTCCAGAGATGCTGCCTGTCCCACTGAGTTACTCTAGCATTTTTATGTAAATGCTAGAGTAACTGGTGTAAACCAGCATCTACAGTTCCTTCCTACAAAATATTGAACTAATTCATGAGGGGAGTTGATGTTGACGCTTTATTGTCATGTGTACCTAGGTACAGAGACATTATTTATTTTTGAGCAGCTCCAGATTCAGGAACAGTTTCTTCCCAGCTGTTATCAGGCAACTGAACCATCCTGCCACAACTAGAGAGCAGTCTTGAACTGCTATCTACCTCATTGGAGACCCTCGGATTATATTTGATCGTACTTTACTCGACCTTACACTAAACATAATTCACGTTATTCACTTTCTCATGTATCTGTACACGGCTCGATTATAATCATGTATAGTCTTTCCACTGGCTGGGTAGCACGCAACTAAAGCTTTTCACTGTACCTCGGTACGCGTGACAATAAACTAAACTCAAAAATAAACTCAAACAAACGAGTTGCCACAAAGGTGTCGACAAAGTCACAAAATGTAACGTTGGTCCCTTATGGGTGTCATGGTACACCAGTCATTGAAAGTAGGCATGCAGGTGCAGCAGGCAGTGAAAAAAGCGAATGGTATGTTAGCTTTCATAGCAAAAGGATTTGAGTACAGGAGCAGGGAGGTTCTACTTCAGTTGTACAGGGTCTTGGTGAGACCACACCTGGAGTATTGCGTACAGTTTTGGTCTCCAAATCTGAGGAAGGACATTATTGCCATAGAGGGAGTGCAGAGAAGGTTCACCAGACTGATTCCTGGGATGTCAGGACTGTCTTATGAAGAAAGACTGGATAGACTCGGTTTATACTCTCTGGAATTTAGGAGATTGAGAGGGGATCTTATAGAAACTTACAAAATTCTTAAGGGGTTGGACAGGCTAGATGCAGGAAGATTGTTCCCGATGTTGGGGAAGTCCAGGACAAGGGGTCACAGCTTAAGGATAAGGGGGAAATCCTTTAAGACCGAGATGAGAAAGACTTTTTTTCACACAGAGAGTGGTGAGTCTCTGGAACTCTCTGCCACAGAGGGTAGTTGAGGCCAGTTCATTGGCTATATTTAAGAGTGAGTTGGATGTGGCCCTTGTGGCTAAGGGGATCAGAGGGTATGGAGAGAAGGCAGGTACGGGATACTGAGTTGGATGATCAGCCATGATCATATTGAATGGCGGTGCAGGCTCGAAGGGCTGAATGGCCTACTCCTGCACCTAATTTCTATGTTTCTATTTCTATGTTTCTATGTTTCTATTCGTCCCCCTGTCTCTCTCCTTCTCTCTTCTCTCTCCCCTTCCCTCCCCCTCTCTCTAACCCTCTGTTTCTCCCCTTCCCTCCCCCTCTCTCTAACCCTCTGTTTCTCGCCTCCCTCCCCCTCTCTCTAACACTCTGTTTCTCCCCTTCACTCCCCCTCTCTCTATCCCTCTGTTTCTCCCTTTCACTCCCCCTCTCTCTACCCTGTTTCTCCCTCGCTCTCCCCCTCCCTCGCTCTCTCTCCCCCCCCCCCCCCCCCCCCCCCCCACCACCCTCTTCCTCTCTCCCTCTCCCTCTTTCTCTCTTTCCATAGATGCTGCATGACTGGCTGACTGTTCAGGGCATCTTCTGTTTTTGCTTCAGATTTGCAGCACCTCTGGAGGGCGTGGACAGGTGACGTTTCAGGTCAGGACCCTACTTCAGTCTGAAAGCTCGTTCCATCACCTGCTGCGTGAAAAAAGTTGTCCCTCAGATTCCTCTTAAATTGGACAAGAATCCCGAGTTCACGTAAACAGAAGAATTGTCCCGACCTGCAAAAATGCGTGACCTGCTGAGTTACTCCAGCACTTTGTATCTTTTTTCACGATTGATATTTGAGATGAGCTACATGTCCAAAGATATTGGATGGAGTAGATATATATCCCCAGAGAATGTAGAAAGAGATGAATCCATTGAACCATGTAAAATACTTAAGAGACCCAGATGTATTGGGTGACAAAGGGCTGCTGCCTGTATTCTGAAAGTAGCGGTCCCACAATCAGGGTGGCACATTGGCGCAGCGAGAGTTGCTGCTTCACAGCGCCAGAGACCCGGGTTCGATCCTGACTACGGGTGCTGTCTGTACGGGGTTTGTACGTTCTCCCTGTGACAGCGTGGGTTTTCTCAGGGAGCTCCGGTTTCCTTCCACACACCAAAGACATACAGGTTTGTAGGTTAATTGACTTGGTATACTTGTAAATTGTCCCTAGTGTGCGTTAGTGTGCGGTGATCGCGGGTCGACACGGACACGGTGGGTCCAAAGGCATGTTTCCATGCTGTATCTCGAAACTAAACTAAACTAAATAATCAGGACAATAGTTAGAAACATAGAAAATAGGTGCAGGAGTAGGCCATTCGGCCCTTCAAGCCAGCACCGCCATTCAATATGATCATGGTTGAACATCCAAAATCAGTATCATGTTCCTGTTTTTTTCTCCATATCCCTTGATCAGCCATTCACGCTAGTTCTATGTTATCCCATTCCCTACACACTGGGGACAATTTACAGAGGGCCAATTAATCTGCAGTTGTGTAAGCCTTTGGGAGGCGGGAGGAAACTAGAGCACCCGGAGAAAACTCACATGATCATTCCATGCTGGAGTAACTCAGCGGGTCAGGCAGCATCTCTGGAGAACATGGATAGGTGACGTTTCGGCTCGAGACCCTTCTTCAGCCTCTCGGTCTGGAACTGGGCTTGGAATTCTGCATCCCATATCTTTGCACTTTTCCCAACCTATTGCACTTCAGTTTGATTTGATTGTCCTTATATATAGTATTATCTGAACATTTTTTACTGTATCTTGCTGCACTTGACAATAGTAATAAACCTAAAGCAACACCATCTCTGCCCAGATTTTTAAGTCATTTGCAAGTCAGCTAACATTGTTGATGAGCAAGGACCAGATTAAAAGTTATTACATTCATGCGATTATCGCATTTCTAGCCGCATCTTGTGTTCCCTCTTTAAGATCAAGAAATAATTTTGAATTGAAGTGTAATAAAGTAAATGTGTCTTAAAACATTGTCTGGCCAACTGATTTATAAAACTGACTTGCCATTGTGCTGGTGAATTCATAGAAACATAGAAACATGGAAAATAGCTGCAGGAGTAGGCCATTCGGCCCTTCGAGCCTGCACCGCCATTCAATATGATCATGGCTGATCATCCACTAACTGCCTTCTCTCCATACCCCCTGATCCCCTTAGCCACAAGGGCCACATCTAACTCCCAATGAACTGGCCTCAACTACCTTCTGTGGCAGAGAATTCCAGAGATTCACCACTCTCTGTGTGAAAAATGTTTTTCTCATCTCGGTCCTAAAAGACTTCCCCCTTATCCTTAAACTGTGACCCCTTGTCCTGGACTTCCCCAACATTGGGAACAATCTTCCTGCATCTAGCCTGTCCAACCCCTTAAGAATTTTGTAAGTTTCTATAAGATCCCCCCTCAATCTTCTAAATTCTAGCGAGTACAAGCCGAATCCATCCAGTCTTTCTTCATATGAAAGTCCTGACATCCCAGGAATCAGTCTGGTGAACCTTCTCTGTACTCCCTCTATGGCAAGAACGTCTTTCCTCAGATTTGGAGACCAAAACTGTACGCAATAGTCCAGGTGTGGTCTCACCAAGACCCTGTACAACTGCAGTAGAACCTCCCTGCTCCTATACTCAAATCCTTTTGCTATGAATGCTAACATACCATTTGCTTTTGTCACTGCCTGCTGCACCTGCATGCCTACTTTCAATGACTGGTGTACCATGACACCCAGGTCTCGTTGCATCTCCCCTTTTCCTAATCGGCCACCATTCAAATAATAGAATACGTTCCTGTTTTTGCCACCAAAGTGGATAACCTCACATTTATCCACATTATACTGCATCTGCCATGCATTTGCCCACTCACCCAGCCTATCCAAATCACCTTGCAGCCTCCTAGCATCCTCCTCACACCTAACACTACCCCCCAGCTTAGTGTCATCCGCAAACTTGGAGATGTTGCATTCAATTCCCTCGTCCCAATATATTGTAAATAGCTGGAGTCCCAGCACTGAGCCTTGCGGTACCCCACTAGTCACTGCCTGCCATCCTGAAAAGGACCTGTTTACTCCTACTCTTTGCTTCCTGTCTGCCAGCCAGTTCTCTATCCACATCAATACTGAACCCCCAATACCATGTGCTTTAAGTTTGTATACATCTCTTGTGTGGGACCTTGTCAAAAGCCTTCTGAAAGTCCAGATATAACACATCCACTGGTTCTCCCTTGTCCACTCTACTAGTTACATCCTCAAAAACTTCTATAAGATTCGTCAGACATGATTTACCTTTCGTAAATCCATACTGACTTTGTCCAGTGATTTCACCACTTTCCAAATGTGCTGCTATCCCATCTTTAATAACTGACTAGCAGTTTCCCCACTATCGATGTTAGACTAACTGGTTTGTAATTCCCCGTTTTCTCTCTCCCTCCCTTTTTAAAAAGTGGGGTTACATTAGCTACCCTCCAATCCTCAGGAACTACTCCAGAATCTAAAGAGTTTTGAAAAATTATCACTAAGGCATCCACTATTACTGGGGCTACTTCCTTAAGTACCCTGGGATGCAGCCTATTTGGCTCTGGGAATTTATCGGCCTTTAATCCATTCAATTACCTAACACCACTTCCCGGCTAACCTGGATTTCACTCAGTTCCTCCATCTCATTTGATCCGCGATTTCCTGCTATTTCCGGCAGATTATTTATGTCTCCCTTAGTGAAGACAGAACCAAAGTACTTATTCAGTTGGTCTGCCATGTCCTTGTTCCCCATGATCAATTCACCTGTTTCTGACTGCAAAGGACCTACATTTGTTTTAACTAATCTTTTTCTCTTCACATATCGATAAAAATGTTTGCAATCAGTTTTTATGTTCCCTGCGAGTTTTCTTTCATAATCCATTTTCCCTTTCCTAATTAAGCCCTTTGTCCTCCTCTGTTGGACTCTGAATTTCTCCCAGTCCTCTGGTCGGCTGCTTTCTGTGGCTAATTTGTACGCTTCATCTTTTGTTTTGATACTATCCCTGATTTCCCTTGTTATCCACGGATGCACCACCTTCCCTGATTTATTCTTTTGCCATACTGGGATGAACAATTGTTGTAGTTCATCCATGCAGTCTTTAAATGCCATTGCATATCCACTGTCAACCCTTCAAGAATCAATTGCCAGTCTATCTTGGCCAATTCACGTCTCATACCCTCAAAGTTACCTTTCTTTAAGTTCAGGACCCGTGTTTCTGAATTAACAATGTCACTCTCCATCCTAATGAAGAACTCAACCATATTATGGTCACTCTTGCCCAAGGGGCCAGGCACAACAACCTTTCCTCATTACTCAATACCCAGTCTAGAATAGCCTGCTCTCCCGTTGGTTCCTCTACATGTTGGTTTAGAAAACTATCCTGCATACATTCCAAGAAATCCTCTTCCTCAGCACCCCTGCCAATTTGATTCACCCAATCTATATGTAGATTGAAGTCACCCATTATAACTGTTTTACCTTTGTTGCACGCATTTCTAATTTCCTGTTTGATGCCATCCCCAACTCCACTACTACTGTTAGGTGGCCTGTACACAACACCCACTAGCGTTTTCTGCACCTTAGTGTTTCGCAGCTCTACCCATATCGATTCCAGATCCTCCAAGCCAATGTCCTACCTTTCTATTGCGTGAATCTCCTCTCTAACCAGCAACGCTACCCCACCTCATTTTCCTTTCTGTCTATCCCTCCTGAATATTGAATATCCTTGGGTGTTCAGCTCCCAGCCTTGGTCACCCTGGAGCCATGTCTCCGTGATCCCAACTATATCATAATCATTAATATCTATCTGCGCATTCAACTCATTCACCTTATTACGAATGCTCCTTGCATTGAGACACAAAGCCTGCAGGCTTGTTTTTACAACGCTCTTACCCCTTATACAATTATGTTGAAAAGTGGTCCTTTTTGATTTTTGCCCTGGATTTGTCTGCCTGCCACTTTTACTTTTCACCTTGCTACCTATTGCTTCTAGCCTCATTTACACCCCTCTGTCTCTCTGCTCACACATTTAAGAAACCCACCACCTCTTATTCTCTGTTTATTATCTTTTTCTTCTTTCCCCCCCACGTGTTGCGTCTGACTGCTTCCCTTCTCTGCCTCCTGTCTCACACACTGTCTACTTGCTTTCTCTATTTGAGTCCCTCCCCCCAACCGATCTAGTTTAAAGTCTCCCCAGTAGCCTTTGCAAACAATTCAGCGAAGATTGAACTGAATCATCACTTGAAAATTAGCGTAAATCCGAATGGAATTTGCATTTGGGTTTACGGTGGAGTACCGGTGGCGATAGTGTAGAGGTTGGTGCGGCGGTCGATGAGGGCACCGGCAAACGGATGAGGACGGACCATGTGGAAGTGAGGACGTCGCTGCCGGGGAGAGGAACAATTGAGGACATGGCGTGGGGGGAACAACGTGAGGGGGAGGGGGAAGAACGATCGAAGACCTAGCGTAAGGGGACCACAGTGAGGAAGGGGGATGGGGGGTGGGGGAGAACAAAGTGGACCTGGCGCAGGATACTGTAACATTGTCAGCACCCATTATGTGGCCACTATTTGTATACCCTGGGTATAGAAACATAGAAACATAGAAAATAGGTGCAGGAGTAGGCCATTCGGCCCTTCGAGCCTGCACCGCCATTCAATATGATCATGGCTGATCATCCAACTCAGTATCCTGTACCTGCCTTCTCTCCATACCCCCGATCCCTTTAGCCACAAGGGCCACATCTAACTCCCTCTTAAATATAGCCAATGAACTGGCCTCAACTACCTTCTGTGGCAGAGAATTCCAGAGACTCACCACTCTCTGTGTGAAAAATGTTTTCCTCATCTCGGTCCTAAAGGAATTCCCCCTTAGACTGTGACCCCTTGTTCTGGACTTCCCCAACATCGGGAACAATCTTCCTGCATCTAGCCTGTCCAACCCCTTAAGAATTTTGTAAGTTTCTATAAGATCCCCCCTCAATCTTCTAAATTCTAGCGAGTACAAGCCGAGTCTATCCAGCCTTTCTTCATATGAAAGTCCCGACATCCCAGGAATCAGTCTGGTGAACCTTCTCTGTACCCCCTCTATGGCAAGAATGTCTTTCTCAGATTTGGAGACCAAAACTGTACGCAATACTCCAGGTGTGGCCTCACCAAAACCCTGTACCAACTGCAGTAGAACACCCCTGCTCTTGTACCCAAATCCTTTTGCTATGAATGCTAACATACCATTCGCTTTCTTCACTGCCTGCTGCACCTGCATGCCTACTTTCAATGACTGGTGTACCATGACACCCAGGTCTCGTTGCATCTCCCCTTTTCCTAAACGGCCACCATTCAGATAATAGTCTACCCTCCTGTTTTTGCCACCAAAGTATGCAAAAGTATGCAAGTATACAAAGAATTTCACTGTGATTTGTAACACGTGACAATAAAATATTCATTTATTCATTCATTCACATTCTCTCCCTCCGCTCTCCCACTGAAACCTATTGCTGGAAGGGAGTGGGGCAGCCTCTCGTACAGGGCAGCCTCTCGTTCAGGCTTAAAGCTACTGCAAGTTCCGGGGACAGACACAGACACAGACAGATGAGCAGACATAAACACAGACAGAGACACTGACACAGAAACAGACCCAGCTCCAAACACAGATGCAAACACAAATACAGACAGACAGAGACACGGACAGAGACACAGACAGAGTCAGACAGAGACATAGACAGAGACACAGACAGAGACACAGACAGAGACACAGACAGAGACACAGACAGAGACACAGACAGAGACACAGACAGAGACACAGGGAGACACAGATGGAGACACAGATGGAGACACAGACAGAGACACAGACAGAGACACAGATGGAGACACAGATGGAGACACAGAGAGGCACAGACAGAGACACAGACAGAGACACAGATGGAGACACAGATAGAGACACAGACAGAGACACAGACAGAGACACAGATGGAGGCACAGACGGAGACACAGACAGAGACACAGACAGAGACACAGACAGAGACACAGACAGAGACACAGATGGAGACGCAGACAGAGACACAGACAGAGACACAGACAGAGGCACAGACAGAGACACAGACAGAGACACAGACAGAGACACAGACAGAGACACAGACAGAGACACAGACAGAGACACAGACGGAGACACAGACAGAGACACAGACAGAGACACAGATGGAGGCACAGACGAAGACACAGACAGAGACACAAACATAGAGTCAGACGGAGACACAGACAGAGACACAGACGGAGACACAGACAGAGACACAGACAGAGACACAGACATAGGCACAGACGAGACACAGACAGAGACACAGACAGAGACACAGACAGAGACACAGACAGAGACACAGACAGAGACACAGATGGAGGCACAGACGGAAACACAGACAGAGACACAGACAGAGACACAGACAGAGACACAGACGGAGACACAGACAGAGACACAGACAGAGACACAGACAGAGACACAGACAGAGACACAGACAGAGACACAGACGGAGACACAGACAGAGACACAGATAGAGACAAGACGGAGACACAGACAGAGACACAGACAGAGGCACAGACAGAGACACAACAGAGACACAAACAGAGACACAGAGGACACAGACGAAACACAGACAGAGACACAGACAGAGACACAGACAGAGACACAGACGGAGACACAGACAGAGACACAGATAGAGACACAGGCAGAGATAGAGACAGAGCCACAGAGCCAAATAGGGACAAACTGTCAGAAGCATACTATCGAGATGCATCACAGCTTGATTTGGGAACAGCTCTGCTCAAGATCGCAAGAAATTGCAGAGAGTTGTGGATGGAGCCCAGTCCACCACAGACCAGACTCCCCACCATCGACCTAATCTACACTTAGTTTCGTTTAGTTTAGTTTAGTTTAGAGATGCAGAACAGAAACAGGCCCTTCGACGCACCATCCAGGCCAACCAGCGACCCCCACACACCAACACTATCCTACACACTACGGATAATTTACAATTATACCAAGCCAATTAACCTACAAACCTCTACATCCTAGGAATGTGGGAGGAAACCGGAGCTCCCGGAGAAACCCCACGCAGGTCAGGGGAAGAATGTACAAAGTCCATACAGACAGCACCCACGGTCAGGATCGAAGCAGGGTCTCTGGCGTGATAAGGCAGCAACTTTACCGCTGCACCATTCTGTGCCGCTCAACTTCACTCTGCCTTTGAAAAGCATCCACCAGAATCATGGACCACTCATGGAGGGAAAAATTCCCACTTTCCCCTCTCTCGACAGGCACAAGATAAATTACTTGAAAGCTCATACAACTGGATTTAAGTACAGCCTCTTCCCTGCTGTCATCATACTCTTGAGCTCTATGGTTGCGAAGAATTCCCGATCTTCCAATCTACATTGTTGCCACCATTGTACTTTTTTTAAATCTGCGCTTTCTCCTTAGCTGTAACTGTATATATTTTCCTCTTTACTCTCTCTATTGCACTACCTGATGCACTCATGTACACTATTAATTTGACTGGATAGCATGCAAAAAAATGTTTTACACAGTAGCTCGGTACTTGTGACAAGAATAAGCAGAAAGGCCAATGCAACTGTGGATGTGGGGTCATCCTTTCAGGTCGAGGTGGGTGAGGAGGTGTTTTGCTTTACGGAAGCTTGCAGGTCTTTGGAATCTTTCACTAGAGAAGTTTATGTTTAGGTTTATTAAGGTAAAGTGAAAAGATTTGTTTTGCATTAAAGAAAGAAAGATTACATTTGGATCAATGGAAGAGGGAAGTAAACTAACTATATTCCAAGAAGCTTTTCTTAATTATAGTTTAATAACAGCAAAAAAACTTATATTCAAATTTTGGAAAAACGCAACCACGCCAAGATTCAAAATGTGGATTTCAAATATGTCGGAAACGCTACATCTTGAAGAAATGAGATTCCTCCTACTAGGCAAAGTAGACCAATTCTTAAAGACTTGGTCTCCTTTTATCAACTTTTCACAAGTAGATGGTGCAACATAACATAACCTTAGAAATTAAATGGTTTAGAACCGGGTGACGGATGGGCAAAAATACGAAATAGGTAGATCTCTCCCAATCTCTCTTTTCTCTACATTCTCCTTTTTTTTCAATCATTTTTAGCTTCTCATCTCTGTCCTTTATTTCTTTTGCTATCTGTTTCTACTCGCTTGTCTATCTATTCCGACACTCTTTATTTATTTTTTCTCTCACTGTTCTTTTATTATTAAATTAAAAATACAAAGTTGTACAAGAATGGAAATATGTATTTATGTATTAGGTGCTCAAGTACCACACTACTTGACTTACTTCTAACAAAAATAAACAAAACAAAAAAAAAGTAATAAAGATAATAGGGCCTGTCCCACTTGGGCGTCATCTGCGCGTAATTTATGCGACATAGTTTGTGTGTCACGACGCACAACGCATGTGTCGTGCCGCGCATGTGATGCGCACATGGTGCTCATTACACGCGCATAGTGTGTGGTGACGTAGGCAGTGACGCACGGTCGCACGTGGCGTCCCAGGATTTTGGGATGTACAAAATCTCCGCGCGCCATCTGCGTGACGCGCAAATGACACCCAAGTGGGACAGGCCCTTTAAACTCAAGTACAATCGATAGGGCAAAGGGGAAGATACAGAGTGCAAAATAAAGTCCAATGTCCTCAATGGTGTAGAGGTGAATCGTATCTTAGGTTTAAGTTTAGGTTTATTATTGTCACGTGGTCCGAGGTACAGTGAAAGGCTTTATTTTGCATGCCATCCAAACAGATCAGATAATACCGTACATAAATACAATAAAGTCAAACTCAAATACAATAGCCACAAAGCAAAGGGGAAGATACAGAGTGTAGAATATAGTTCTCAGCATTGAAGCGCTTCAGTTCCGGAGACAAAGTCCAATGTCCGCATTGGGGTAGAGGTGAATCAGACAGTACCCTAGCTTATGGAAGGACCGTCCAGAAGCCTGATAACAGAGGGGAAGAAGCTCTTCCTGAGTCTGGTGGTGCGCGCTTTCAAGCTTCTGTACCTTCCGCTAGACGGGAGAAGGGAGAAGAAGAAATGTCTGGGGTGGGACAAGTCTTTGATTACATTGCCTGCTTTCCCGAGGAAAAGGGTTGATGGAGTCAATGGTGGGGGTCTTGTCTGTGTAGAGATGAGGAAAAAATGTGGAATGGACAGGATCTGAGTAAAGTATCAGCCATTACCTATCAGCCGTTAGTCAAAAGTTGTCAAGCGATTTGTTAAGAGATTTACAAAGATGCTGCCAGGACACGAGGGCCTGAACTATGGGGAGAGGTTGAGCAGGCTAGGACTTTATTCGTTGGAATGCAGGAGGATGAGGGGACAGAGGTGTATAACATTATGAGAGGAATAGATCGGGTAGATGCACAGAATCTTTTGCCCAGCGTTGGGGAATTGAGAGGACATAGATTTAAGGTGAGGGGGTAAATTTAATAGGAACCTGAGGGGTAATGTTTTCACACAGAGGGTGGTGGGTGTATGGAACGAGCTGCTGGAGAAGGTAGTTGAGGCAGGTCCTAATGCAAAATGTAGACAGATACAGGGATAGGACAGGTTTAGAGTTATATGAGTCAAACGCAGGCAGGTGGGACTGGTGTAGATGGGACATGTTGGTTGGTGTGGGGATGTTGGGCCGAAGGACTAGTTTCCACACTGTATGACTCTGTGACTCGTTTAAAGGGAGGGTTCAGTGGCCTTCCCTTTTTGTGTGGCTTTACCAACGTCTTATACAACTGTAACATAACATCACATAACTTCTAGATGCACTGACTGATGAAGAGTAGCATGGCAAAAACCTTCTTCAAAGCTTTCACGATGGCACAGTGCATAACGGTTGAGTTGCTGCCTCACTGCGCCAGAGGCCTGGGTTTGATCCAGACTGCAGGGGGCAAGTTGGACCAAAGGGCCTGTTCCCGTGCTGTGTGACTGTATGACTCCTAATTCTCTCTATAACTATCTAGTTTGTTCATAACTGGCTGTATCGTACTGTCTTTGACCAGGATGTGACACAGGTAGCTATTTTCTCCCTGGCTCACTCACAGCATATGGTGTTTATTTATTAGATAGCCCTTGTGAATCCTGCATTGTTAGATTGCTTTATCTAGAACATGGTCCCTGTTTATAGGGAGCATGAAGTAGACTTTAATTAACCATCACCAATGTAGTTTAAAAAAATGTAATTGAACTGAATTAAACAGTCTTTACGAATGAGTGAGAACTGACTGCCTTACGTCCTTTGAGATGGCTATTTTAACGTTCTTGGTGGTGTTAGCCCACCTCACTGTGCGTTCTTTCCCTTTAAATAGGTGTTAGAGTGACTGCCTCACAGCGTCAGAGAGCGGGGTTCGAGCCGGGTACGGTGCAGCCTGCGTGTGGAGTTTGCACGTTCTACCAGTGACTGTGTGGGTTTCATCCGGGTGCTCCGGTTTCACAGTGGCGCAGCGGTAGAGTTGCTGCCTTTAAAGCGCCAGAGACCCGGGTTCCATCCGAACTACGGGTGCTACGTAGCTTGTGCGTTCTCCCCTGTGACCATGTGGGTTTTCTCCGGGTACTCCGGTTTCCTCCCACGCTCCATAGACATACAGGTTTGTAGGTTAATTGGTTTTGGTAAGAAAATGGTAAAATATTGTTCCTAGTGCGTAGGATAGCGGAGCAGACTCGGTGGGCCGAAGGGCCTGTTTCCATTCTGGATCTCTGAAATTTAAAAGATGCCCAGCACCGAAAACTGAGGCACACCACTAGTCACTGGCCTCCAGTCTGTTAAACAACCTTCCAACATCACCCTCTGCTTCCTTCCATGATGCCAATTTTTGATTTTTGAATTAGCTCGGCCAGCTTACACCATACAGTAGCTGTATGAATATTGATTTCTCTAATTGCGAGTAACCCTATTCTCTCTCTCGCCGTCTCTCTCCCACCCTAGTCATCCTGCTAGTTTCACTGTTCATATCCCTTCTCCAGCTCCTCCACGCCCAACAATGGACCATTGGTTCTGATTGTGGTCTTTGGAAGGGGTAGGATGGGGACCCACAATCCCTTTTATATCAACGGGACGATGGTGGAAAGGGTCAAGAACTTCAAATTCCTGGGCGTTCATATTTCCGAAGATCTCTCCTGGTCCGAGATCACTGATGCAATTATAAAAAAAGCACATCAGCGCCTCTACTTCTTCGGAGAGTCGGTATGTCAAGGAGGACTCTCTCTAACTTCTAAAGGTGCACAGTAGAGATCTTACTGACCGGTTGCATCGTGGCTTGGTTCGGCAACTTGAGCGTCCAGGAACAGAAAAGACTACAAAAAGTAGTAAACACTTCCCAGTCCATCATCGGCTCTGACCTCCCTACCATCGAGGGGATCTATCGCAGTCGCTTCCTCAAAAAGGCTGCCAACATCATCAAGGACCCACACCATCCTGGCCACACACTCGTCTCTCCGCTACCATCAGGCAGAAGGTACAGGAGCCTGAAATCTGGTACATCCAGGTTCAGGAACAGCTTCTTCCCCACAGCCATCAGGCTATGAAACACAACTTCAAACAAACTCTGAACTATAACAGCCTATTGCACTTTATCTGTTTATTTATGTGTGTATATATATATTCTATGGTATATGGACACACTGATCTGTTCCGTATTATGTCTACAATATTCTGTTGTGCTGCAGCAAGCAAGAATCTCATTGTCCTATCTGGATCACATGACAATAAACTCTCTTGATTTGACTTGACTTGATTTGTTCCGTACCTTTTCATACCCCTAGTTTCCCTCTCCCCTGACTCTCAGTCCGAGACGTCACCTATTCCTTTTTTTCCAGAGATGCCGCATGGCCCGTTGAGGTACTCCAGTTTTTTGTGTCTATCTTCCACTGAAGTCCTATTTCAGATTCAATTGCAGTGTTAAAAATAACAGCTCATCGAAAGCTGACAACGCGCTCCCTAAATCCAAACTGATTTGGCTGTGCATAGCAGTCGCGATTTACATAATCTTTTAAATGAGACAGAAGTCCTGGCATCAAACAAAGAAAGCAAGGGCTGTGGTCAAGTGAGTTGCTTTTAAAGTAGGCAGTCTCTTTCCTCCCCTTGCAAACTGACTTATGCTTTTTGATGAGATTTTTCGCTGACAGCCTCCTATGTTGGACAAAGATACTGCTTTCAAAGCCGAACGCAAGCAGCAGGAGAATTTTATTTAGCTTTGAAAAGACAATAAAAACATTTTTTTTTTGGCTTCAGTCTGCTGCAGATATGTTTTTTGATGTCAGCTTTGTGTCTAATCACTCAGCCAGATGCTCTGACTTACCGACCCATTCTGTAGAATTGATGTATTTCAGCTGCGGGCTTGTGAATTTGTCACTGAGTGGCTGAACCCGTCACTAACAAAGAGATCGGTGTAGGTTTGATCTAAGTGGTTGGTTCTTAGTACGACTGTAGCCAGCAGGGATTGAAAGAAAGGGTGGCACGATGGCGCTACAGTAGAGTTGCTGCCTTACACAGCCAGACACCCGGGTTCGATCCTGCCTACAGGTGCGGTCTGTACGGAGTTTGTACGTTCTCCCCGTGACCTGCGTGGTGCTCTGGTTTTCTCCCACACTCCAAAGACGGACAGGTTTGGAGGTTCGTTGGCTTGCTTTAATTGTAAATAGTCCCCAGTGTGTGCAGGGATCGCTGGTCGGCACGGACTCGGTGGGCCAAAGGGCCTGTTTCCACGTTGTATCTCTAAACTAAACTAAACTAAACTAACCTAAACTAAAAGCGAGTGTAAGTACAAATGGTTCTGTTTAGTTGATTATTATGCGTACCAAGGTACAGAGAAAAGCTGTTTTGTTACGTGTTATCCAGTCAGCGGAAATACTATACATGGTTACAATCAAACCATCCATAGCGTACAGATACAGGATAAAGGGAATAACGTTTAGTCCAGTAACAAAATGAGTAAAGATAGTCCGAGCGTCTCCAATGAGGTGGACGGTAGGTCAGGACCGCTTTCTAGTTTAAGTTTGAGTGCGAGTTAATTTTATTGTCACGTGTACTGAGGTACAGTGAAATGCTTTGGTCGCATACGACCC
This sequence comes from Okamejei kenojei, assembly GCA_035221665.1. NCBI lineage: Eukaryota > Metazoa > Chordata > Chondrichthyes > Rajiformes > Rajidae > Okamejei > Okamejei kenojei. The sequence goes on from CM069134.1 coordinate 36,890,732, forward strand.
AGTTGGTGGAAAGAGTATATTGATTACAATCGAGCCATCCACAGTGTACAGAAACATGATAAAGGGAATAATGTGAATAATGTTTAGTGCAATAATGTTTAGTCCAGTAAAGTCCAATTGGAGATAGCCTGAGGGTCTCCAATGAGGTAGATGACAGGTCAGGACTGCTTTCTAATTGTCGGTAGGATGGTTCAGTTGACTGAAAAGTCAATAAAAACATTTTTTATTTTGCTTCAGCCCGCTGCAGATACAGTATGTACACAGCCGGGAAGAACCTGTGCCTGAATCTGGTGTCCCTTTTCACACTTCTGTACCTCTTGCCTGACAGGAAAGGGGAGAAGAGGGAGTGACCGGGGTGAGACTGACCCTTGATGATGATACTGGCCTTGCCAAAGCAGCATGACGTGTAGATGGAGTCAACGGAAGTCAGGGTGGTTTGCATGATGGTCTGGGCTGTGTCCACAATTCTCTGCAATTTCTTGCGATCTTGGATGGAGCTTTTCCCAAACCATGCTGCGATGCATCCTGATAAAATGCTTTCTACGGCGCACGTGTAGAAGTTGGTGAGAGTTGTGGGGGACATGATCTTATAGAGGTGCACAAAATCATGAGAGTAATAGATCGGGTCAATGTACAGAAACCTTTGCCCAGAGTAGGGGAATGGAGAACCAGAGGGCATAGATTTAAGGTGAGGGGAGAAAGATCTAATGGAAACTTGAGGGGTAACATTTTCACACAAAGGGTGATGGGTATATGGAACAAGCTGCCTGAGAAGGTATTTGAGACAGGTACCAATACAACGTTTACGAAACATTAAGAGAGGCACATGGATAGGACAGGTTTAGAGGGATATGGGCCAAACGCAAGCAGGTGGATTCATGTAAATGGGATATGTTGGTGGGTGTGGGCAAGTTGGGCCAAAGCCTGATCTCATTGGATAGCATGCAAGGCACAGTTTATCACTGTACCTCAGCTCCGGCGACAATAATAAACCAAATTTGAACAGAATGCTTTTTACTTCTTCAGTTTCAATGAGGGCAGACTGAGCGGAGATGGAATGTGATGAAGTAAATAGACATTGTTAATCAGCTTCATTTCACAGCAGTTCAAGCTGCAACACTCTGACTGGTTTCACTTCTTCTAACCCGCTCAGCATGCTGTCGAGTAAGTACAGATTAGCAACTCTGCTGCATTCAGTACTCCCCATGTGGCCACCATTACATCGACACAGCCAAGCGTAGACTGGGTGACCATTTCGCAGTACACTTTAGTTTAGTTTAGTTTAGATTCACAGCGCGGAAATAGGCCCTTCAGCTCACCGCATGCGCGCAACCAGTAATCCCCTCACATTAACGCTATCCTGCAAACTAGGGGAAATGTACAGTTGTACCAAGCCAATTAACCTACACACCTGTACTTCTTCGGAGTGTTGGAGGAAACCGGAGATCCCGGAGAAAACCCACGCAAGTCACAAATACAAATATAAATACAAAGGACATTTATTATCACATACGCCAATGGTGTAGTGAAATTTGACTTGCCATTACAGCACACGAATAAAGATAAGACACAACATTAAAGAATTTACCAATAAACATAAAAACATCCCCTCACAATGGTTCCCACTGTGGGGGAAGGCAGCAAAGTCCAGTCCCGTCCCCTGTTCACCCATAGTCGGGCCTATTGTGGCCTCCGCAGTCGCCACAACGGCAGCCCGATGCTTCAGGCCCTCTCGCCGGGAAGATGGAACTCCGGCGTCGGGTGAACACTCCTCAGCGGCTTGGAATGTCTGGAGCGGCCGCTTCCTCCCCGGAGACCGCGGCTGCCGAAGTCCTCAGGCCGCGCTGCTCGGATCCCAGGCACGGCGGTGTTTTAAATCTAGCACCCGCCCGCTCCTCGATGTTGGAGTCGGCGGTCACAGCACTCCGGAGCTTACCGCACGGCGACCCGGGTCGGGCATCGCCCGCTCCGTGACGCTGTCCCAGCGCTGAGCCGCCGCCGAAGCTGGGGTTCCGGCCGGTCCCGACAGGAAACGCCGCTCCAGTCCGATGGTAGGCCTCGAAGAAGGGGCGATGAAGCAGCTCAGAGGGAAGCCGCCTCTCCGACCAAGTAGGGACTGCGAAATAAAGTTTCCCCCTTCCACGCCCCCAACCCACCACATAAAAGACTAGACCTCCAAAACAAGCACTTTTAACTCACTCAAAATTTTAAAAAAAGGGTGAAAGGACTAACAGCTGCTGGCAGGACAGCCATACTCAACGGCGTCGTCCCCCCCCCCCCCCCCCCCCCCGGTCATGGGGAGAACGTAGAAACTCCGTACAGACAACACCCGTAGTCAGGACCTAACCCAGGTCCCTGGCGCTGTAAGGCAGCAACTCTACCGCTGCGCCACCGTGCCGTCCGAACACTTGTGCTTGGTCCGCCAAGGCCTGCTGCAACACCCGGTCGCATTTTCCCATTCCCACCACTCCTTTCGGCCTTCCGCAGTGACCACTCCGCCTGCTACTCCCTGGTTCACTCATCCCCCCTCATTATGTAGGAGTTTGGTGAGGCCTCATTTAGAGTATTGTATTTAGTTGTGGTTACCATTTTATTGGAAAGATGTTGTCAAGCAGGAAAGGGTGCAGTGAAGATTTACGAGGATGTTTCCAGGACTCGAGGGCCTGAGCTAAAGGGGAGGTTGAGCAGGCTGGGACTTTATTCCTTGGAGCGCAGGAGGATGAGGAGTGATCTTATGGAGGTGTACAAAATCATGAGAGGAATAGATCGGGTAAATCCATAGTCTCTTGCCCAGAGTAGGGGAATGGAGGACCAAGGACCGAGGTCTAAGCTGAAGGGAAAAAGATTTGATAGGAAACTGAGGGTAACTTTTTCACACAAAAGGTGGTGGGTTTATGGAACGAGCTGCCGGAGGTGGTAGTTGAGGCAGGTACTTTCACAATGTTTAAGAAGCATTTAGACAAGTACAGGGATAGAAAGGGTTTAGAGGAATACTAGACTACGTGGGACCCGTTGGGTCCCAGTCACACGGGAGGCCTGGTCCCCCAATGCAATATTCCACGATGGTGTGAGGGAGGGGGGTTGTGGGAGAGGGGCGGATGTGGGAGAGGTGGGGTGTGGGAGTGGGGGAGGGCGGTGTGTGGGGGGGGGGGGGGGTATGTGTGTGTGGGAGGGGAGTATGAAGGAGGGTGTGGAGGACTGGGGGGAGGGGGTGTGGTGGGGGTGGTGAGGGATGGGTGGGGGAAGGTGGGTTGTTGGTGAGGGGCGGTGTGGGAGGAGGTGGTTGCGTGGGGGAGCGTTGGGGGTGTGTAGGTGTGGTGATGTGGGGGGGTTGGGGGGTGTGGGGTGGGGTGGTGTGGGGAGGGGGTCGTGTGGAGGGTGGGAGGGTGTGGGGGTGAGGGGAAGGGGGGAGGAATGGGGGATGGGTAAAGGGGGGTGTGGGTGGGGTGGGGCTGTGGGGGTAAGGGGGGGAGGAGGGGGGTGTGGGGGGGAGGGACTCCACTCAGCGGCCACTGGCCGTGGTATCACACAGCATCTACCACTCCACACAGAGGCTTTCCTGACTCCACACAGCAGCTTTCCCAACTCCACACAGCTGCTTTCCCGACTCCACTCTTGTGGACCCAATCAGCGCGGCTTGTTTACTCAGCCCCGCATCCGGGGCTTTATTCTCCAGTGGGTGCCGAAGGGGGCGTTACCTTCATGGTGATTGACAGGCGTGAAGACCAATCTGCTGATCTTACGAAGTTTCAAACCTTCATAACGTTTCTCATATTTCACCGATCGGAACAAAACTTGGTGCCTTCGAGGAGAACGGTGAGTAAGGTGGCAAAAAAATCCTAGCAATATAGGGTAGCGTTTTTGTGCAAATTTAATTACAACACAGACCGGAAGTGGTCAAGATGAGAGTTTTGGTAATAATATCGATAGATGGGCCAAACACAGGCAGGTGGGACTAGTGTTGTTGGGGACGTTGGTCGGTCAAAGTCAAAGTCAAAAGTCAAAAGAGTTTATTGTCCTGTGTCCCTGACAGGACAATTAAATTCTTTCTTTGCTTTAGAACAACAGAACATAGTAGGCATTGACTACAATTATATACGTAAATACACACATTAATTAATAAATTAATAAAGTGCAAATAACAGATGGAGGGGTATTAATGCTCAGAGTTTTGTCCGAGCCAGGTGGCTGTGGGGAAGTAGCTATTCCTGAACCGGGTCGTTGCAGGCAAGTTGGGCCGAGGGGGCTGTTTCCACGCTGTATGACTCTCTGAGTCCTCCCCAGGAACGTTCCCTGCAACCGTAAGAGATGGAACTACTGACCTTATACCTCCATCGGGGGCCCCAGCAATCATTCCGGGTGGGACAGAGGTTCATCTACCGAGGTTTGGAGTGGCATGGTGGCACAGCGGTAGAGTTGCTGCCTCACAGTGCCAGAGACATGGGTTCGATCCTGACTACGGCTGCTGTCTGTACCGAGTTTGTATGTCCTCCCTGTGATTGTGTGTGTTTTTCCCAGGTGTTCCGGTTTCCTCCCACATCCCAAAGACGTGCAGGTTTGTAGGCTTCTGTAAATTGTCCCCAGCGTGTAGAATAGAACTAGTGTATGGGTCATCGCTGGTCGGCGCAGACTCGGTGGGCCAAAGGGCATGTTTCCATGCTGCATCTCTAAATTACACAAAAGTTTTGGGGCTCACTCAGAGCATAGAACATCGAAAAGTACTGAAAAGAAACAGGCCCTTCTGCCCACATGGTCTGTGCCGAGAAAATAAACTTTTAACATAACATTGACGCAGCATCGCAACAAGCTCATGAGTCACTGATACACAGAAGGGGAAGTTACTCTGGTTTCCTCCCCCATCGAAAGACGTCCATTTGGTAGGCGGTTTGGCATCTGTAAATTATCCCTAGTGTGTCGGGAGTGGTAAAATCTAGGGGGAGTTGAAAAGAATGATGGAGAAATTAAACAAAAATAGGATTAATATTGGATTGGTGTAAATGGGTATTTGATGGTTGGCGGTAGGGCCTGTTTCCATGCTGCAACCTGGAGTAGCGTGTGCAGTTTTGGTCCCCTAATTTGAGGAAGGACATTCTTGCTATTGTGGGAAGTGCAGCGTAGGTTTACAAGGTTAATTCCCGGGATGGCGGGACTGTCATATGCTGAGAGAATGGAGTAGCTGGGCTTGTACACTCTGGAGTTTAGAAGGATGAGAGGAGATCTCATTCAAACATATAAGATTGTTAAGGGTTTGGACACGCTAGAGGCAGGAATCATGTTCCCGATGTTGCGGGAGTCCAGACCAAGGGGCCACAGTTTAAGAATAAGGAGTAAGCCATTTAGAACGGAGACGAGGAAACACTTTTTCTCACAGAGAGCGGTGAGTCTGTGGAATTCTCTGCCTCAGAGGGTGGTGGAGGCAGGTTCTCTGAATGCTTTCAAGAGAGAGCTAGATAGGGCTCTTGAAGATAGCGGAGTCAGGGGATATGGGGAGAAGGCAGGAACGGAGTACAGATTGGGGATGATCAGCCATGATCACATTGAATGGCGGTGCTGGCACGAAGGGTCAAATGGCCTACTCCTGCACCTATTGTCTATTGTCTATTGTCTATTGTCTATTGTCTATAACTCACTTTATTTAGTTTAGAGATTCCTCATGGAAACAAGCCCTTTGGTCTTGACCCAGCACAGAGGCCCCATCGCCTATTCCTTTTCTCCAGAGATGCTGCCTGACCCGCAAGATGGGCCGAAGGGCCTGTTTCCACACTGTATCACTCTATGACCCTAAGTTACTCCAGAACTTTAGTGTCTATCATCTGCAATAGCTTCCTACACCTTTGGCCCACCAAGTCTACAATGACCATTGATCACCCAATCGCACTGGTTGGATGTTATCCCACTCTCTCATCTACTCCCTGCACACAAGGGGGCAATTTACAGAGGGCCAATTAACCTACAAACCCACACATCTTTGCAAAGTGAGAGCAGAGCTGACCTCCCATCTACCCCATTGGAAACCCTCAGTCTAACTTTAATCGAGCGTCACTGGACTTAATCATGCACCTAACATTATTTCCTTGATCATGTATCTGTACACTTGGATATCTCGATTGTAATCATGTATAGTCTTTCCGCTGACTGGATAACACGCAACAAAAAAGCTTTTCACTGTACCTCAGTATACGTGACAATAAACTAAACTAAACTAAACTAAAATATACTACATTAAACTGAACTAAACTAAACCCAAACCAGAGCACCCAGAAGAAACCCACGCAGTCACGGGGAGAACATGCAAACTCCACACACAGACAGTACCCGAGGTCAGATTCGAACCCGTGTATCCGGCGATGTGAGCCAGTGGCTCTACCCGCAACGTCACACTGCCGCCTCCAATCATCGTATGACTCTTGTGATCTATGACTCCAGTAGCTGAGGTTTGTTTTTCTGGAACAGATCGCGCTGAGAGCAGATTTGACAGGAATGTTCACCAGTCTTGAAATGTTTTGATAGCTAGAATGAAGAAAAACAGCTTCCACTGACAGGAAGGTCAATAAACAGAGGACGGCACTGACAGCATGTGGCTGCTTCCAGCCTTGTTGACAAGGCATCACAGAGAGTTGTGGATGTAGCTCAGTCCATCACACAGACTAGACTCCCCTCCATTGACTCCATCAATACTTCACTCTACCACAGTAAGGCAGCCAATGTTATCAAAGACTTATCCCACCCCGGTCTCTACTTCTTTACTGCACCCCGTCCGGCAGAAGGTACAGATGCTTGAAAGCGCGCACCATCAGACTCATGAACAGCCTCTTCCCCTCTGTTACCAGGCTTCTGAACGGTCCTTCCATGTTAGGGTACTGTCCGATTCACCTCCACCCCACTGTGGACATTGGACTTTGTCTCTGGAACTGATGCGCTACAATGCTGAGAACTATATTCTGCACTCTGTATCTTCCCCTTTGCTCTGCCTATTGTACTTGAGTTTAACAATTGTATTCATGTATATTTATTTGATCTGTTTGGATAGCATGCAAAACAAAGCTTTTCACTGTACTACTGAACACATGATAATAATAAACTTAAACCTATAGTTAAATAAATTATACATAAATTACGCATAAAATTCACCAAGACATAAGACTGCCCAAAATCATGAATTTAGTGCAATATATATAGTTTAGTTTTAATTTTAGAAATACAGCATGGAAAGAGGCCTTTCAGCCCAATATTTATCACTTTCACATCCACTCTCTACATGATAGGAGGAATTTACTTACAAACCCGCAGGTCTTTGGGATGCGGGAGGAAACCGGAGCACCCGGAGGAAACCCACGTGGTCACAAGGACCACTGTGTGCAAATTCCGCACACTGACAACTCACGTAGTCAGGATCGAACCCGGGTGTCTGGCGCTGTGAGACACAGAAACATAGAAACATAGAAAATAGGTGCAGGAGTAGACCATTTGGCCATTCAATATGATCATGGCTGATCATCCAAAATCAGTACCCTGTTTCTGCTTTCCCCCCATATCCCTTGATTCCATTAGCCCTAAGAGCAATATATAGGCCCGTCCCACTTGGACAACCTAATCCACGAGCTTAGAAGACCCTAGACGAGTTGAAAAAAATGTCGAGGTCGTGTTGACTCGCCGAAGTAAAAAACCTCCTACCACTATGTCTACGACCTCCTACGACCCCCCTCGACCTCTGTCTTCCACACCTAAGACCAACTACGACTACCAACTGGAAAATGATCACATGATAAAATGATGTCATGTTTGCATTTTTTTTCTCGGGCCAATTACCGAACTACGACTACCTACGACTACCTATGACTACCTACGACTACCATCACGACCAACTACAACCTACCTACGACCTACCTACAAGTAAAAGGTATCAATTTTTTCCATGCCGACCTCTTGTTTACTTGTCGACATTTTTTATCTGGCTGGGAAAAACGCTGCGACCTACTTGAGGCCACGAGTACGCGGAGACCACTCACGAGCATGAGGAAGAGCTACGAAGACCTCCTACGACCTCGTGGAAACCGTGCTGCGAGTATGAGTCAAGGGCAAACTCGGTAGAGGTCGCCAATTAGGTCGTGAAAGTGGGACAGGGGCTTAACTCTCTGTTGTAAACATCCAGTGAATAGGCCTCCACTGTCTTCTGTGGCAGAGAATTCCACAGATTCACAACTCTCTGGGTGAGGCAGCGGCACTTTGTTGCCCTGTTTGGATGCATGGATATCAGGGATGAACGAGGAGCCACAATATGGGAAACTCCGAATTCTCAACGGACCTCAGACTTGAGAGAAATACACAATGATGGTCTCTGTTTATTTTCAGACACAAAATGGTTTTATGTCTTTTCATTTATTTTACAAATGTAATCATGGGTCGGGTACAAAGTCAATCTCAGTGTAGGTTGCAGTCAGCTTTTGTGTACATTTTCACTGTGCATTAATCTTTATTTTTCAATAGTTTTATTAGATATAAAAATACTCAGCATGCCAAAAATGACAGGAGCTCGGCGTCAAGCATGCTTTGAGGTTACAGCATTGCGAAATAGCACCACATTAATCAGGAAAAGAAGAGATGAATTCCTTCTTTGGCACAATATCACTATCTATCTGGAATTTTTCATTTAATAAGGCGACATTTCAAATAAAGGGAAACGGTCTGTCGTCTTTGGTTCCTGTCAGCAGCCAGGATTCTTGCTTCAAGAATGCTCACAGCCCAGTGGTATGAATATTGATTTGTCTAATTATAGGTACCCTTGCATTCCCTCTCTCTCCGTCCCTCCCCACCCTAGTCGTCCTACTAGTCTCACTGTCCTCCTGCTTAGTTTCACTGCTCGTACCGCCTCATCATCACCTCTTCCACAGCCAACAATGGACCATTGTGGGCTCCACCTTTCCTTGATCATCCTTACTGGCCTTCATTTGTTCTTTTCATACCCTTTCATATCTCCTAGTCTCCCAGTCTGAAGAAGGGTCTCAACCTAAAGCGTCACCTGTGTTAAAGAAGGAACTGCAGATGCTGGAGAATCGAGGGTACACAAAAGGCTGGAGGAACTCAGCGGGTGCAGCAGCATCTAAGGAGCGAAACATAGAAAGGTGCAGGAGTAGGCCATAGGAGACCGCCATTCAATATGGGCTGATCATCCAACTCAGTATCCCGTACCTGTCCACAAGGGCCACATCCAACTCACTCTTAATATAGCCAATGAAACTGGCCTTACCCTCTGTGGCAGACTCATCATCTCTGTGTGAAAAAAGTCTTTCTCATCTCGGAACCCCCTTATCCTTAAGCTGTGAAAACATCGGGAACAATCTTCCTGCAGCCTGTCCAGAAAAGTTGATCCCCTTCTCAATCTCCTAAATTCCAGAGAGTATAAACGAGTCTATCCAGTCTTTCTTCATAAGACAGTCCTGACATCCCAGGAATCATCTGGTGAACCTTCTCTGCACTCCCTCTATGAATAATGTCCTTCCGAGATGTACGCAAATACTCCAGGTGTGGTCTCAAAGACCCTGTACAATGAAGTAGAACTCCTGCTCCTGTACTCAAATCCTTTTGCTATGTAACATTCGCTTTTTTTTTCACTGCCTCTGCACCTGCATGCCTACTTTCAATGAGGTGTACCATGACAAGGTCTCGCTGCATCTCCCCTTTTCCTAATCGCCCAGTATTTCGGGTCGAAATCAGGGAAACTGTGATGTGGTAAAGAACAATGAATGAAAAGATATGCAAAAAAAGTATCGATGATAAAGGGAAACAAGCCATTGTAAGCTGTTTGTGGTGTGAAATGAGAAGCTGGTGCGGACTAGGGTGGGGGCAGGGTAGATAGAGAGAGAGGAATGCCAGGGCCCGAGGGCTGAGGGAGAGGTGGGAAGAGGAGGAGACAGCAAGGGTTAACAGAATTGAGAAAATTCAATGTTCAAGCCCAAAGGATGCAGACTCCCCAAGCGGAATATGAGGTGCCGTTCCTCCAACTTGCGGTGTTGCTCACTCTGGCCGTGGAGGAGGCCCAGGACCGAGAGGTCGGATACAGAATGGGAGGGGGAGTTGAAGTGCTGAGCCACCGGGAGGTCGGGTTGGTTAATGCGGACCGAGCGGAGGTGTTCGGCGAAACGATCTCCAAGCCTGCGCTTGGTCTCACCGATATAGATCATCTGGCATCTGGAGCAGCGGATGCAGTAGATGAGGTTGGAGGAGGTGCAGGTGAACCTCTGTCGGACCTGGAAGGACTGCTTGGGTCCCTGAAAGAAGTGGAGGGGGGGAGGTGAAGGGACAAGTGTAGCATTTCTTGCGGTTGCAAGGGAAAGTGCCTGGGGAAGGGGTAGAGCGGGAGGGAAGGGAAGGATTGACAAGAGAGTTGCGGAGGGAGCGGTCTTTGCGGAAGGCAGACAGGGGGGGAGATGGGAAGATGTGGCGAGTGGAGGGGTCACGTTGGAGATGGCAAAACTGGCGGAGGACTATGTGTTGTATTTGCCGGCTGGTGGGGTGAAAGGTGAGGACCAGGGGGACTCTGCCCTGTTTGCGAATGGGGGAAATGGGGAGAGAGGGCAGTGTTGCGGGGTATGGAAGGAGACCCTGGTGCGAGCCTCATCTATAGTGGGGGAGGGGAATCCCCGTTCTCTGAAGAATGAGGCCATTTGTGATGACCTGGTGTTGAACACCTCATCCTGGGAGCAGATGCGGCGTAGGCGGAGGAATTGGGAATAGGGGATGGAGTCCTTACAGGGAGCAGGGTGGGAGGAAGAGTAGTCCAGGTAGCTGTGGGAGTCAGTGGGTTTGTAGTGGATGTCGGTCAGGAGCGTATCACCTGCAATAGAGATGGTGAGGTCAAGGAACGTCACCTATTCCTTTCTTCCTTTTGGGCAGCACGCTGGCAGAGCATCGGAGTTACAGCCTCACAGCGGCAGAGACTCGGGTCGATCCTGACTACGTGTGCTGCGTGCGGGGAGTTTGTTCGTTCTCCCCCTGACCTGTGTGGGTTTTCCCCTGGATCTCCGGTTTCCTCCCACACTCCAAAGACGTGCAGGTTTTGTAGGATAATTGGCTTCCGTAAAACTGCAAATTTTCTCTAGTGTGTAGGATAGTGTTAGTTAGTGTGCGTGGGATTGCTGGTCGGAGCGGACTCGGTGGGTCGAGGGGCCTGGTTCCGCGCTGTATCTCTGAACTAAATTAATCCAGAGATGCTGCCTGATCTGCAGAGTTACTGCAGCATTTTGTGTCTATCTTCTTGTTTCAAGACTTGTGCGTGGCTGATAAGGCCTTAAAAGATTTATTTTAATTTCAAAATTCTCAGAGGTGGCAACATACATGTAATTTAATATTTCCTTGCTCGGTCATACGTTGAGATATAACGACCCCCCCATCCATCAAAGCTGGTGCAATAGATTACCCACAGCTCGGCACCTGTACATCATTCAAGGCTATTGATCATGGAATAAGTATCTCATACCTTCTGCTGCAAGAGAAAATATTTTGCCTAAAGATTCATCTCATACACATGGTGACCCTCATGCATCGGGGAGTCCAGATCTATTACCATGCAGAGAGAGTTCACTGCGCACAAATCATAATTTTTCATTTAAACTGGCCATTTTCCAATTGATCTTCATTTTATACACAAGTGCACCTTCTCTGTGAGAATCCCATCAGCCGGTCAAACTGCAACGTGTTGCAAAGAGCATCAGTTTTGGTCCAGCAAGCAGAGTAATCGGTGGTGCAGACAGTCTGATCAAACTGCTCACTAACTTGGAGATTGCTTGAGAATAGCTCATAGTCCGCAACTCTTCAAACCTTGTCTCACACCTTCTCATAGAGTCATGGAGTCACGCAGCGTGGAAACAGGCCCTTCGGCCCAACTTGCACCTGCCGACCAATATGTCCATCTACTGTCCGATTCACCACTTTCCCATTGCGGACATTGGACTTAGTCTCTGGAACTGGTGCGCTACAATGCTGAGAACTATATTCTGCATTCTTTACCTTCCCGTTCGCTTTAACCATAATACTTGAGTTTGTTCATGTGATAGAAGCAGAATAAGGCCATTCGGCCCATCAAGTCTACTCCACTGTTCAATCACGGCTGATCTAACCTACCCTCTCAACCGCAATCCCCTGCCTTCTCCCCATAACCCTTGACACCTGCACTAATCAAGAATTTATCATTCTCTGCCTTAAAAATATCCAATGACTTGGCCTCCACCGCCATCCGTGACAATGAATTCCAATGATTCACGACCCGTTGACTAAAGAAATTCCTCCTCATCTCCTTTCTAAATGTACATTCTTTTATTCTGAGGCTGTGCCCTCTGGTCCAAGACTCTCCCACTAGTGGAAACATCCTCCCCACATCCACTCTATCCAGGCCTTTCACTATTTTGTTGACTGAATTTATTTGAATTGATTGGATAGCATGCAAAGCTTTCCACTGTGCCTCAGTACATGTGACTATAAGAAATTTAAACCTATACTTAATCGTAACCTCTTTAATGAGAAGGAACGGCAGATGATACGTCACAGAATCTCCTGCCCAGAGTTGGGGAATCGAAAACCAGACAACATGAGTTTAAGGTGAGGGGGGAAATATTTATTAGGAACTTGAGGGGTAACTTTTTAAATAAATATTTATTAGGAACTTGAGGGGTAGTAGGTGTACGGAATGAAATTCGGGGGGAGATAGTTGAAGCTGGGATAATCGCAACTTTAAAGAAACATTTGGACAGGCATATGGATAGGCTAAAGGTAGGCAGGTGGGACTAGTGAAGATGTGACATGTTGGTCAGTGTGGACAAGTTGGACCGAAGGGTCTGTTTCCAGGCTGTATGACTCTATGACTCCATTAAAAAAAAAACTATCTGCAGCTCCATTGACCAACTCATGTGAGCTGAGCAAGCTGATCACAGACAAGATGATGTTTTCAGACGTTAATGGCTGCACATCTCCTCCCTTAACGAGCAATTAAGCTGCCGGCAGGCAGTACAAGCAGACTAATGCATGTATTAGGCACATTAGTACATGACAGTCTCGATGAAGCAACAGGACAGCACAACAGATGGACAGTGCCTCAAGTATCCTGGACAATCTGGACCATCAACATTATAGCTTTACATCAGTGTAACTGTTGTCCCAACAGCGGCGTATGTCACCGCGGCCCAGTGGCGCAGTGGGCAGCACGTTGGAGCAGCGGTAGAGTTACCGCCTCACAGCACCAGAGACCCGGGTTCAATCCTGACTACAGGTGTTGTCTGTGTCAAGTGAGTACATTGTCCCTGTGACCGTGTGGGTTTTCTCCAGCAGCTCCGGTTTCCTTTCCACACTCCAAAGACGTACGAGTTTGTAGGTTCACTGGCTTTAGACTTCAGGCTTTAGAAATACAGCGTAGAAACAGGCCCTTCAGCCGTCCGAATCCAAGCCGACCAGCGATCACCCCATGAACTAGCACTAACCTACTCTATTGGGACAATTTACAAATTTACCAGAGGCAATTAACCTATAAACCTGCACGTCTTTGGAGTGTGGGAGAAAACTGGAGCACCCAGAGAAAACCCACTTGGTCACAGGGAGAACGTACAAACTCCATACAGACAGCACCCTTAGTCAGCATCAAACAGGTTTCAGGCCCCGTTAAGGCAGCAACTCCACTACTGTGCCTCCATTGTACGGAGATGGCTTCTATTTAAAAAATTGTAAATTGTCCCTAGTGTGCAGGATAGTGCAAGTGTATGCGGCGATCGCTGGTTGGCGTGGACTCTGTGGGCCAAAGGGCCTTTTACCACACGAAATATCAGAAGTCTAAAGTTAAGACTCATCATGCAACAGTGAAAGCAACAGCTGTCCTAAACTTACTGAGGCACAACTTCCATCATTGTTCAGCTTCTGTCAAGGAGAAGCTGTATTTCACCCTCGTTAGACCTCATCTGGACTACGCAGTTGCAGCTTGGGACCCATACACAGATAAAAACATTTCATCCATCGAACGTGTCCAAAGACAGGCCGCTCGATTTGTTACTAACACCTACGAGAGAGAAGCGCGTGTCACCAAACTTCTGAATTCTCTGGGGTGGAACCCTCTCCAAGACAGACGTGAAGCTCACCGTTTGACCTGTTTTTACAAAATGTTAAATGGTCAGCTAGACATAGATCACAAAACTTACACCAACCCCAAAGCAATTAGGAGCAGACGAGGGCATTCGATCCAATTTGTGGTCCCAGCCACAAAGACAGATGTGTACAGCAATTCGTTCTTCCCAAGCACTATTAAAGCATGGAACAATCTCCACCAAACCATGGTTGCCCAGCCAGATGCAACTACATTTAAAGTGGCACTTTCTTCCCAATAACCCTCTCTGGCTTAACCCTTCCTTCACCACCTACAGTTTAAATTCCAGTTGGAATATTTTGGAGGACCAAATAACCAAGAACCAAGAACCAAGGCAAAGAAAGGCCAATTTGCCCATCAGTTACCTGCTCCCAAAATTCACCTTCTTCTTCGACTTCTTAAATTCAAAGGAGGGACCCAACACGAACATTGCCGATGCATTTCCCTCCACAGATACAAATTAATTTCGAATTAAACCGTGTTGTATTGTATTGTATTGTATTGTCCTGCTGATTTACGCCAACGCTTTGTGTCTATGTTCGGTATAAACCAGCATCTGAAGTTCCTTTCTACACATTCCTTCTAACCCTTTTCTGTGACTTTAGATAATTTAAACTTGAGATATTTTCTCTGGGAGCTCCGGTTTCCTCCCACACTCCAAAGACATGCAGGTTTGTAGGCTAATTGACCTCAGTAAAATTGTTAAATTGTCCCCAGTGTGTGTAGGATACCGTTAGGGTGCGGGAATCACTGGTCGGCACGGACTCGGTGGGCCAAAGGGCCTGTTTCCGCGCTGTATCTCCAAACTAAACGAGACTTGTCGGAAAACAGGCCCTTCAGCCCACTGAGCCTGCACCACCCAGTAATCCCCCTGGACGCCAGCACTATCCTACACACTAGGGACAATTCACAATTTCCAGAAGCCAATTAACCTACAAACCATTACATGTTTGGTGTGTGGGAGGAAACCGGAGCACCCAGAGAAAACCCACATGGTCATGGTGAGAACCATGTCTATGAGTTCCTCCAGCACTTTGTGTTACGCTCCCAGTGACTGTGCTGGAATGATCTACACAGACGGAGGCTGTGGAGGCCAAATGAAGGGATATGTTTAAGTAGGGATTGACAGATGTTTGGCTAGTATGGCTGTCAGGCGTTAGGGGGAGAAGGCAGGAGAATGGTGGTGTGAGGGAACGATAGACACGCCATGATTGAATGGAGCTTAAGAACATGACTTTTGCTTGGGGATGCATTCTGCATCATGTTGTCTCAAAGCTCGAATATGTTTTCGCTCAAACAGATGCTTTAATTTTGATGCTTTTGGATATATGCCAGGAGAGAGAGGGAGGGAGAGAGAGAGAGAGAGAGAGAGAGTCTGCTCTCGCTCCACGGGGGCCGAGTATTTTATCAGCATGAATCAATACATCAAACTCAATTCACAGAGTCATTATTTAGCACAAACCCAGCCCCCGTCATCTGCTATTTGAAAGTCGTTGTTATCAGGATTCTGAGGAACATCAGGGTAACTCCTGAGGCATTTTCACGCTGCCTAATGATGACAATAAATCAAATCCTCCTCCACGAGAAAACAACATTTGGTTTCAGATCAAGTGTCTTCGTCCATCTCCATCTGTCAACCTGTAACAGTTTGTTTTAGCGGTACATTTGCAGTGACGTCCTAACCAATTATAACTGCTTCCCACTGTGATGCCCTGCCCTGGTTACTGGTATCTGCACCGGCTCACATTAGTCATGGGTTTGGAAGGCATTTTATTAAAAAATCCTTTGCCCTTGAATGCATTCAGCTTTCTGATTATTGATGTAAGAAAATCCCAATAAGTTGCTAAAGTCTGACCGACAATTTGCAGGTAACAGCAGATGGGAATCTTTGCAGAGGCAATATGGTCCCAGCAGGCTGGAGAATACTGCCAAGAATTTGCTCACCAGTCCAGGCTCGACTGATCTTCCTGTATAATATTCCTGCTAACCCTTCTTCTCCAAGCATTTGCCCAAGTGTCATCTCAAAGTCGTAATTATGTCCAATTCTATAGCTTCCCCCGGCAGCTCATTCCAGATTTATTTCACTTTAGAGATGCAGCATGGAAACAGGTCCTTTGGCCCATCTAGTCCGTGCCAACCATAGGTCACCCCGTACACTGGCACTATCCTACAAACGCTAGGGATAATTTTACACTTTACAGAAGCTAATTAACCTACAAACCCTGTCTTTGGAGTGTGGGAGGAAAACAGAGCACCCGAGGGAAACACATGAACTCACGGGGAGAACATACAAGCTCCGTACAGACAGCACCTGTAGTCAGGATAGAACCTGAGTCTCTGGCGTTGTAAGGATGCAACTCTACTGCTGCGCCCCCATGCCTCAGATACGGACTATCCTCCATCAGAAAATTGCCCCTGATGTCCCTCATAAGCAGTGATTGACAGATTCTTGATAAGTAAGGGTGTCAGGGGTTATGGGGAGAAGGCAGGAGAATGGTGTTGAGAGGGAAAGATAGATCTATGGTATATGGTCACACTGATCTGATCTGATCTGTATTTATGCCTACAATATTCTGTTGTGCTGCAGCAAGCAAGAACTTCATTGTCCTACCTGGGACACATGACAATAAACTCTCTTGACTTGACCTGACTTGATCAGCCACGATTGAATGGCGGAATAGACTCGATGGACAGAATGGCCTAATCCCGCTCCTGTGACATGAACATATGAACTTGCCCCTCACATGTCCCTTCAACTCTGCCCCTCTCACCTTGCAGTTACGTCCTTTGATTTTCCCATCCTAGAAAAAAAGGGTTGTTTTGTTTGCCAGCGAGGTGAAAGATTGCTTGATTTGTGCGAAATTCCCAACAGTGAAGACAAACAGACAAGTTAGAATGCATGCAGATAAATCCTGCCAACTACACATGTAGCAATTAGAGTAAGACATTGCAGCCCACAACATTTGAGTGAAAATTATGGTGGGAGTACAGAGCACAGGTGGACAACATGACGTACACCTGCATAAACAGGGCAATTAAGCGCTAATGATGAAGTGGGGAAGGTGCAGAGAAGATTCACGAGGATGTTGTCAGGACTCGAGGGCCCAAGCTATAGGGAGAGGTTGGGCAGACAGGGACTTTATTCCTGGGACTTGCCTGGATTGGGCCCATTCTGTATGAACCAGCATAAGGTTCAGACGTTGGAAATGCTCCAAATCTGGCAGCACCGTGGTGGCTCAGCGGCACAGCGGTAGAGTTGCTGCCTCACTGCGCCAGAGTCCCGGCTTCGATCCTGACTATGGCTGCAGTCTGTATGGAGTTTGCATATTCCACCGGGTGGCGCCATCAGCGATGGCAGCCTCGCCAACAGTTTGTCTGTCTTTGCGCCTTTTTTTGTTATTTTTAGTGTATTTTAAAAAGTATGTGTTAATGTTCTCTGCTTTGTTTTATGTGGGGGGGGGGTGGTGGTGGAGGGGGTCAGGGGGAAACTTTTTTTCAATCGCTTACCTTGCCGGAGATGCGATTGTTTTCCGGATCATATCTCCGGTCGCTCAGCGGCCTAACATCGTGGAGCTGGCGGCCTTGCTCGAGACGACTGACTGTGAGCTCCATCGCTGGGCCGTGGACTTACCATCGGAGCCTGTGATCCCTTGCCTGGGATCGACGCTCCAACCGTGGCCTGCGGATTTCACCATCGAGGAGCTCGCAGTCTCGGGTAGAGACTGATGTCGGGAAGCTCCAAGCCACAGGAGGTTCGACAGGCCCCGACTCGGGAGTCCGATCGCCCGGCGCGGGGGAGCTGAGATCCCCCTGATGCGGGAGCTTGATCGCCCCGACGTGGAGGGTTAGACCACCAGCTGTGGGAGCCAAGATCGCCCCGATAATGGAAGGTTCGAGTGCCCCGACCGCGGGAGATCAACGAGGGAAGAAGATGGAACTTTTTTCACCTTCCATCACAGTGAGGAATGTGGGGGAGTCACTGTGGTGGATGTTCATGTTTAAAATGTATTTGTGTGTCTTGTTGCTCTTTATTGGTATGACTGTGTCCAAACAAATTCCTCGTATGTTGCAAAACATACTTGGCTAATAACGTACTATTATGATTATGATTATGATTATATTCTCCAGATGACAATGTGGGTTTTCTCCAGGTGCTCCGGTTTCCTCCCACGCTCCAAAGGCGTGCAGCTTTGTAGGTTAACTGGCTTTGGTGAAATTGTAAATTGTCCCTAGTGTGTAGGGTAGTGCTAGTGTATTGTTACCAAGTTAACAATAATCATAGGATGATAGTACTAATCAATAATCAATAATAATAAGGTAATCAAAAATCAAAAAACAGAGGACATAAGTTTAAGGTGAGAGGGGAAAGATTTAATAGGAACCTGAGGCGCAACTTTTTCACTCCGAGAGAAATTTGTGGCAAATGATGATTTTTATTACAACATCAAGAAAAACACTCATTCCCTAGCACCTTATAAAATTAACAATTAAACTCATCTTATTTTCCTGATTTGAGGAACACATTTTAATTTTTGCCATTGGCTTCAATCTGAACAGTTGCAATGTTCTTTCTATCCTCTCCAAGAACTCAGACTGAATATGTATGATGATGACACAGGCTATATGTTATGTTGAATCGCTTGGCTGCCTCTGTTTAAGGCTGCTGATGAGTTAATTGAGCTTTGGGAGATACTGAGATGACAACTCACAGGGAGACCTTTGTGTTCATTCCTGTCTTGGCTGGTGGACAAACATGTCCAATTAGTTCCTCGCCGCTCCCACAGAGTTCTGCATGTTTTTTCCCTTTGAATATATATCCAATTCCCCCTTGAAAGTTCCGGTGGAATTTTCATCTGCTGCCCTTTTAGTTCATGCGTTCACATCAATGTATCCATTGGAAATGTCAAAGACTAGAGGCCATAGCTTTAAGGTCAGAGGGGGGGAAAGTTGATTAGTACGGGTCTCAAGGGATATGGGGAGATGGCGGGAGAATGGGGTTGAGAGGGAAAGATAGATCAGCCATGATTGAATGGTGAAGTAGACCTGATGGGCCGGATGGCCTAAATCTGCTCCTACAAGTTATGAACATGTGAGCAGATATGACTTCAGACTTATCGGAAGAGAGTCAGCATGGAAACAGGCCCTTCAGCCTACCGAGTCCGCACTAAACAGCGATCACCTCGTACACTAACCTAAGTTATAAAACTAGGAACAGTTTTATAACTTACCAAAACCAATTAACCTAAAAACCTGTACTTATCCTATCTGCCTAAGTGGCAATAAACTGGGCTTTTTCTGGTTCCACGGTTCTTGTTTTCCGGTGCTGGGGCCGCTACTCTTCACGTTGTATATTAATGGTTTGGTCGAGGGGATTGAAAGCTTTGAGGCCGTTTGGGGATGATACGAAAATAGGTGGCAGGGCAGGTAGTGTAGAGAAAGCAGAGACTCTGCAGAAGGACTTGGACAGGTTGGGAGAGTGGGTAGAGAAGTGGCAGATGGAATATGGTGTAGCAAAATGTGGAGTCACGCATTTTGGTCGTAGGAATAAAGGCGTGGACTTTTTTTTTAATGTGGAGAGAATCCAGAAATCGGAGGTGCCAAGGGACGTGGGAGTGCTGGTGCAGGATTTCCAAAAAGTTAATTTGCAAGTTGAATCGGTAGTAAGGAAGGCGACCTCAATTGTAGCATTTATTTCAAGAGGACTAGAATAAAAAAAAATAGGGATGTAATGCTGAGGCTCTATAAGGCACTGGTCAGGCCGCATTTGAAGTATTGTGAGCATTTGTTGGCACCATACTGTATGTGAAGAAGGATGTGCTGGCTCTGGAGAGGGCCCAGAGGAGGTTTACAAGAATAATCCCAAGAATGAGTGGGTTAATGAGTGAGTGATGAGCGTTTGACGGCACTGGGCCTGGACTCTCTGGAGTTTAGAAAGATGAGGGGGGATCTTAGAAAGATGGGGGGGGGACCTCGTTGAAACATCGAATAGTGAAAGGCTTGGATAGAGTGGATGTGGAGAAAATGTTTCCACTCATGGGAGAGTCTAGGACTAGAGGTCATAGCCTCAGAATTAAAGGACGTTTCTTCAGGAATGAGATGAGGAGGAATTTCTTTCATCAGAGGGTGGTGATTCTATGGAATTCTTTGCCGCAGAAGGCTGTGGGGGCCAAGTGATTGGATATTTGTAAAGCAGAGAGAGATTCTTGATCAGTGTCAAGGGTAATGGGGAGAAGGCAGGAGAATGGGGTTAGAAGGGAGAGATAGATCAGCCATGATTGAATGGGGGAGTAGACTTGAATTGGGCCGAGAGGCCTAATTCTGCTCCTATCACATGACCTTATGAATTAAATGCTTCTTAAATTTCTTAAATGTTGTGATAGGACCTGCATCTTCCGGCAGCTCGCTCCATACACCCACAACCCTTTATGTAAAAAAAGTGACTCCTCATGTTCCTATTAAATCTTTCCCCCCCCTCACCTTAAACCTATGTCCACGCCATGAGGTTTCGTTACAAAGGCTTTGCAACAGTTAATGAACTGAAGTTCAAGGTTCTCAGTCTCCTGTACCTCTTTCCCAATAATAGCAGTGAGATGAGAGCGTGGCCAGGGTGGTGTGGGTCTTTGTCAACATCTCTGGAGGACATAGATAGGTGATGTCACCAGAGATGCTGCCTGACCTACCAAGTTACTCCAGCACTTTGTGTCTTTTTTTGTAAACCCGCATCTGCAGTTACCTCTTTTCACATTGTGGGCGGAAGGACCTGTTACTGTGCTGTACTGCTCTGTGTTCTATATGCTACGATTGTTGGGAGATTGGGATAAGAACCATGATTAGAAAGGAGATGAGGAGGAATTTCTTTAGTCAAAGGATGGTGAACCTGTGGAATTCATTGCCACAGACGGCTGTGGAGGCCAAGTCATTTGGGTATTTCTAAAGTGGAGATTGATGGTTTTTGGTTAGTAAGAGGGTCAAAGATTATGGGGAGAAGGCAGGAGAATGGGGTTGAGGGGGGTAAAATAGATCAGCCATGATTGAAAGATGGAGCAGGACTCGATGGGCCGAATGGTCTAATTCTGCTCATATGTCTCATGGTCTTACGATGGGCAAATGTTCTTTTCACGCACAGCATGTGATGATTCCAATAAGGTCTCTGGCCAAGACTGAATGTGCGGATTATTTGCAGCTAATTAATGCTAATTGTTCAATCCTTAGAATGATGGTTCTGGCTCATTGGAATATGAAACAAATGTGCCAGAAATATGACTCACCTCCTGTACGTGAAGCAGCTTGATTAGTTTTGGCAAGGATTAATGGTCTGGATATTTGTAACCTCTATGCTGGCATTCCTGTCTGCTTTCTGCGAATTCCATCCAATTTTGGAGTACAATATTGGTTTAGAAATGGATGGTGCCGTGGCGTTGCAAGTAGGGCCACTGCCTGGCAGTGCCAAATGCCCGGGTGGCACGGTGGCGCAGCGGTAGAGTTGCTGCCTTACAGCGCTTGCAGCGCCAGAGATCCGGGTTCGATCCCGACCACGGGTGCTGTCTGTGAGGAGTTTGTACGTTCTCCCTGTGACCTGCATTGGTTTTATCCGAGATCTTTGGTTTTCTCCCACACTCCAAAGACGTACAGATTCGTAGGTTAATTTGTAGAATTCCCTGCCACAGAGGGCAGTGGAGGCCAAGTCACTG
This sequence comes from Okamejei kenojei, assembly GCA_035221665.1. Taxonomy (NCBI): domain Eukaryota; kingdom Metazoa; phylum Chordata; class Chondrichthyes; order Rajiformes; family Rajidae; genus Okamejei; species Okamejei kenojei. Next base: position 36,912,545 of record CM069134.1, read on the forward strand.
GATGGATTTAAGAGGGACTAAGATAGAGCTCTAGGGGCTAGTGGAATCAAGGGATATGGATGGGGAGAAGGCAGGCACGGGTTATTGATTGGGGACGATCAGCCATGATCACAATGAATGGCGGTGCTGGCTCGAAGGGCCGAATGGCCTCCTCCTGCACCTATTTTCTATGTTTCTATGTTTATAATTGACTTTGTATATGTGCAAGTGTAAATTGTCCCCAGTGTGTGTGGGATAGTGTTAATGTGCGGGGATCGCTGGTCGGTGCGGACTCGGTGGGCCGAAGGACCTGTTTCCGCACGATATCTCTAAACTAAATTAAACTAAACCCAGGTTCGATCCTGACCTCGGGTGCTGTCTGTGTGTGGAGTTTGCTTGTTCTCCCTGTGGTCACAGATATCACGGTTTGCAGGTTAATCGGCCTCTGTAAAATGTCCCAAGTGTGTAGGGAGTGGATGATAAAGTGGGATAACATAGAAACAGTACGAGCGAGTGAATGATGATTGGCATGCACTCTGTGGACTGAAGGACCTGTTTCATGCTGTATCTCCACAATAAAGTAGGCAGGTTGATCCGGAGATGATTCCTTGTTCCACATAATTATATATACTTATATACTTATATACACCTCTACACTTATGTGTATAATATCATGAGGGGAATAGATAGGATACACGCAGAGTCCTTTACCCACAGTAGGAACCAGAGGACATAGGTTTAAGATGAGAGGGAAAAGATTTAATAGGAACCTGAAGGGGAACTTTTCCACACAAAGGCTGGCTGGAGTATGGAACGAGCTGCCAGAGGAGGTAGTTGAGGCAGGTACTATAACTACATTTAAAAGAACATTTATTTGAAAAGGTAGATGAATATGAAAGGTTTAGGAGGATATGGGCCAAACATAGGGAATGGGAATAGTGTAGTTGGGCAGAAGGGCCTGTTCTGTGCTGTATGACTCTACGAACTATGGAACATGGGCACAGTTGATAGGCCACTATTTAAGAGTTGCTGTCTTACAGCGCCAGACACCCAGGTTCAATCCAGACTACGGGTGCTGTCTGTATGGAGTTTGTACGTTCTTCTCGTGACCTGCGTGGGTTTTCTACAGGTGTTCCAGTTTCCTCCCATGTTCCAAAGAGGTGTTGGTTTTTAGGTTAATTTTCTTCTGTAAATATTGTAAATTGTCCCTAGAGTGTAGGATAGTTCTCGTGTATGGGGTGATCACTGGTCGGCCTGGGCCAAAGGGCCTGTTTTCGCACTGTATCTATAAACTAATGTAAACTAAACAAAAACAGGTGACCGATGGTCTGCATGGACTTGGTGGGCCGAAGGGCCTGTTTCCATGCTGTATCTCTAACATACAGCTGTGAAACATGCCCTTCAGTCCAACTCACCCATGCTGACCCAAGATGCCCCACCTAAGCTTTTCCCATTGGCCTGCATTAGGAGTCAAAATCCCGCAAAACTTTTCCTTTCATCGAATCACAGAGCATGGAAACAAGTAATTAAAACTGGAGTTATGGCAGTAACACACACAAAAATGCAAAGTAATTGGGCTATGGATTAACAAGGTGCTGGTAATCAAGGAAAGGTTTGTGAGCAAATTGTTTGATAATGCAGTTCGTTTTTCTAAATGGATTTCTCTTGGGATCAAACTGTCACCTTAACGTCTGACAGAACATCAGCGAAGATGAACCATGCCATTTCATTAGCGTAACTGCTGCCATTGACACTGCTAATAACATCCAGCGTAGACTAGATTGGCTTTCCTCGAAGCTGCACTTAACAAAGAGAAATCTATAGTGAGGGGTTGCTTGGTGTAGTTTAGTTTAGGTTCGAGATCTACAGCATGGAAACAGGACTTCCGGCCCACCCGATTCCCACCGACCGTCGATCATCCTTAATTTATTTCAGAGATACAGCCCACCGAGCCCGTGCCGAGCAGTCATCCCCACACACTAACATTATCCTACACACACTAGGGACAATTTACAATTTTACCGAAGCCAACTAACCGACAAACTTGTACGTCTTTGGAGTGTGGGAGGAAACCGGAGCACCCGGAGAAAACCCACGTGGTCACAAGAACGTACAAACTCCACACACTGACAGCACACGAGGTCAGGATCGAACCCGGGTCTCAGGCACGAAGAGGCAGCAACTCCACCCCTGCACCACCGCACCGCCCATGAAAGGCTCAGAGGGGTATTTTTTCCCAATGCGGGCAAATTGGACTGGCTTAGATGGGGTATCTTGGCGGGCATGGATGAGTTGGGCTGAAGGGCATCCCAAAGACATGCGTTTTTTTAGGTTAATTGGCCCTCTGTAAATTGCTTCCTAGTATGTAGGGAGTGGATGCGAATGTGGGAAAGCAGAACTTGCTGGTCGATGGTCAGTGTGGATTCAGTGGGCTGAAGGGCCTGTTTCCATGCTGAATCTTTCAATTTCACTGTTAGCACTGTCTAAGAGCTTTTATTAGCAATTAGGTTAATAGCTTCCTGTAAACAAGGTAAAAACTCTACCCAGGCTTGAAGTAAGCACCACGCAGTTCTGACTCAGAGAGTTGTGGGCTTAAGTTTCACTCCAGAGCTGTAAGTGATCACCTAATGGGCAATGTTCTTGAGAGAAGTATCCAGCCCTCTACGAACATCACCGCTCCAAATAAAAAGTCAGATTCAGTGAGATAAACCATGGGAAATGGAACTGTAAATGCTGGAATCTCGAGCAAAACACAAAGTGCTGAAGTACCGTTAAGATGGGAATGGTGTGGAGATGATATACCAGGACTGGCAGCACAGTGGCGCACTGGTAGAGTTGCTGCCTCACTGTGCCCGAGACCCGGGTTCGATCCTGACCACTGGCACTGTCTGTACAGAGTTTGTATGTTCTCCCTGTGACCGCGTGGGTTCCCACTGATGTGCGGGTTTGTACTTAAGGTGAATTGGTGTCGGTAAATGGTCCCTAGTGTATAAGGTAGAAGTGTATGGGTGATCGCAGGTCTGCGCACTCAATGGGCTGAAAGGCCTGTTTCCATGCTGTAGCTCTGAACTAAACCTATACTGGAGACCATGCACTATAGAGTTTCAGCAGGCTAGGAGCGGGCTCCTTTTTATTCAGGCGGAGGGATGATCTTATAGAGGTGTATAAAATTATGACAGGGATAGACAGGGTAAAAGCGCAGAATGTTAGGGGAATCAAGAACCAGAGGATATAGGGTTTAGGGTAAAGGTTTAATAGGAACCTGAGGGGCAACATTTTCACAAGGAGAGATGGGTATTCAGGAGGGGAGGTAGTTGAGGCAGGTACAATAACAACATTTAAAAGACACTTGGATAGGTACACGAATAGGAAAGATTGGAGGGATTTGGGTCAAATGCAGACAGGTGGGACTAACCTTAGCAGGGGCACCTTAGTTGGGGTGGATACATTGTGCTGAAGGGCCCGTTTTCATGCAATGTATTGTGAGTATTGGGAGCAGTTTCGGGCAGATGGCTGTGGAGGCCAAGTCTTTGGGTATTTTTAAGGTGGAGATTGATAGATTTGTGATTAGTACAGGGATCAAGAGTTACAGGGAGACGGCAGGAAAATTAGGTTGAGAGGGAAAGGTAGATCAGCCATGATTGAATGGCGGAGTAGACTTGATGGGCCGAAATGTCTTCTTCTGCTCATAGAGTGAGTCATAGAGTGATACAGTGTGGAAACAGGCCCTTCAGCCCAACTCGCGCACACCAGCCAATATTGTCCCAGTTACACCAGTCCCACCTGCCTATGCTTGGTCCATAACCCTCCAAACCTGTCCTATTCATGTATCTGTCCAACTTAAACATGTTTAAGGTGTGATGTGAGGGGATTAGTCGAGGTGTAGGTGTGCAGGTGAGGAGAAGTGAGCATAGGTGAGGTCAGGAGAAGTGGGTGTCTGAGCTCAGGAAGGGAAACTGAGGTTGCTGCTCAAGGAGATGAGATCACTACCTTCTGTGGCAGAGAATTCCACAAACTCACAACTCTGGATGAAAAAGTTTTTTCTCATCTCAGTGCTAGGCAAAGAGACAGTTCAGGTAACATATTTTTTGTAAAGATGTTCTTAGCTGTATGAGGCCATTTATTGAAACATATATGTTTATTAAGGGTTTGAACACGCTAGAGGCAGGAAACATGTTTCCAATGCTGGGGGAGTCCAGAACCAGGGGACACAGTTTAAGATTAAGGGATAGGCCATTTAGAACGGAGATGAGGAAATAGAAACAGATTTGTGAATCTGTGGAATTCTCTGTCTCAGAAGGCAGTGGAGGCCAATTCTCTGGAGGCTTTCAAGAGAGAGATGGATGGAGCTCTTAAAGATAGCAGAGTCAAGGGATATGGGGAGAAGGCAGGAACTGGGTACTGATTGGGGATGATCAGCCATGATCACATTGAACGGCGGTGCTCTCTCGAAGGGCCGAATGGCCTACTCCTGCACCTACTGTCTATTTTCTATTCCATGAAATATTTACCTTTCTGGGGGTTATTTTACTGCTTATGTGTTAGAAAAATTCTAAGCTTCTGTTATGTAAACTACCAGCAGAAAGCTTGAGAATCACTTTCAATTCATTGAAAATGCAGGAGCTTCAGGAGCCGTTGCCCCCTGAACCCCTACTGGGTCGTTGCCCCTAGACCCCGCCAGGGGCCTAGCCAGCCTCCTGGAACCCTAGCCAATACTTCCTACTTTTTTTCTGGGGGTGAATATCATGCTTAGTCCATGTTGCTTAAAAATAGGGTCTACTGTATGAGAAGGGGGTTTAAAAAAATATTAATAATTGTAATAATATAGTGTAATTCAATACAAAATAGTTAAAATAAAAATGTAAAGGTTATTAAAATATCATGTAGGCTAGTTGTAAACGAAAAAACTTTCAAATTAAGGATGTTTCATTCTAAATATATTTAATATAAAATAATTTAATATTAACATTTATGACAGTGTGGTGATCTGTAGTGGGACGACCCCATTGAAGAAGATAACAGTGGTTACCCAGACCTCGTTGCTGGTTGCGAAGGGGCCCCCATAACAGTTCAAGCTTCAGGGCCCCAAAAATGTAGGTCCGCCACTGCCTCTGGCAGCTTGTTCCATACACCCACCACGCCTTTGTGCGAAAAAGTTCCCCTCGGATTCCCCTTCACCTTGAAGCTATGTCCTCTGGTCCTCGATTCCCCTACTCTGGGCAAAAGACTCTGTGCATCTACCCAATCTATTCTTCTCATGATCTTGTACACCTCTATAAGATCACCTCTCATCCTCCTGTGCTCCATGGAATAGAGACCCAGACTACTCAACCTCTCCCTATAGCTCACACCCTCTAGTCCTGGCAACATCCTTGTAAATCTTTTCTGAACCCTTTCAAGCTTGACAATATCTTTCCTATAACATGATGCCCAGAACTGAACATAATATTCTAAATGCAGTCTCACCAACGTCTTATACAACTGCAACATGACCTCCCAACTTCTATGCTGCTATGACATGCGAACATGCTGTATGGCATTATCATTCACAAAGAAAATATTACCAGATCAGGGATATGAACACCTAGGCAACGGGACAATGGAGAGCTCTCCTTAGGAACCAGTATGAAATCAATGGGCAGGACAATCTCTCTTTGGAGTCTATGGCTCCATTACTGGTGGTGGAACACCTTCCATGCGCTTTGTGTGAAACTTTAGTGAAGTTTAGCTCAGGCAGCTGGTTGGAAGTATCCATCATTTATATCAGTTAAGTGCTAATTTACAAGCTTAAGAGGAACATCATTATAGGTGCGTCATAATTGGCTACTTCACTGTTCCTCCAGCTAATGGACTCATTTTGCAAGAACTTAACTGCAGAAATTCACCACTTCAATCCCAGATTGTCAGAGTACAAAATGTTGAGAAATTTAACTCTTTAAATGGCCATCTTCACTTTCTGGAAATAATTCCACGATTCTTTAATTTGTTATAACTCTTCCTTATATCAAATTACAGAATTGTGGAATTATTTTCAGAGACTGGTGGCCATTTAATCCATCAGAAGGCCACCAAACTCATCTCTAAACTCCTGGACTTAGGATCCATCGCAACATCTAGGAAACATTTTGACAGATACATGGATAGGACAGATTTAAAAGGAGAACGTGCAGACTCCATTCAGGCAGCAACTGTAGTCAGGATAGAACTCTACCGCTGAGCCGCTGTGACCTGCTGAGTTAAGGGCCTGCCCCGCTTACGTGTCCTTGGCTCGCAAATTACGCAAGCCAAGGGGTGACGTTTTGGGTCAAGACCCTTCTTTTCAGACTGAAGAAGAGTCTCGACACGAAACGTCACCCATTCCTTCTCTCCAGAGATGCTGCCGGTCCCGCTGAGTTACTCCAGCTTTGAGTCCATCTTCAAATGATGTCACGCGCTCCAGACGGCTGAGCGTACGCATGAAATCGCACGCGACATTCGCGGGACCGTCGCGCCTCAACGCGACCACGAGGTTGCGTAATTTGCGTGCCAAGGACACGTAAGTGGGACAGGCCCTTAACTCCAGTACTTTGTGTTTTGATTAAGATGGAGAAATTGGCTATTCGATATTTTATACCTGTTCACCCATTCCATAAGATCCATAAGATCACAACCTCCCTGAGAAACCAGGTGCTATGGGTGCTGTCTGTATGGAGTTCGTATGTTCTCCCTGTGACCACGTGGGTTTTCTCTGGATGCTCCGGTTTCTTCCCATATTCCAAAGATATGCGGGTTTGTAGATTAATTGGCCTCTGCTAATTGTCAAGAGTGTGCAGCATAGAACTAGTGTACGGGTGATCGCTGGTCGGTGTGAACTCCATGAGCCGAAGGGCCTGTTTCTACGCAGTATCGTGAAAATTAAAACTGTACACTAAAGCCCGAGGTTAGGATCGAACCTGGTTCTCTGGCACTGTGAGACAACAGTTCTACCCTCTGCACCACAGTGCCGCACTACATCTTTGTAATTCCCTATCACAGGCTGTGGATACTCAGTTTTGGAACAGAAATTCATTCAATTTTGAGAGGGTAGAAGGGATTAGTTCAATTTGGCATTGGAATCAGCATGGACATTGTGGGCCGAAGGACCTGTTCCCGTGTCAGTTCTAAACTGTGCTATCGCTTTAGCAGAGATCTTGTCTATTGGAAAGAACTAGCAAGTTAATAGTTATCTCTACAAGTTTTTAAACTCAAGTCCCTGAGATTGTAAATGCTGACAGGCTGTAGGCCGAGGAGCTTTTTTGTTCAGGTTCATGACCCAACTCACGGAACTACCAACATTTTTAACATATTGTGTAAAAATATTATATAAATCATACCTGAAACTCGTCGAGACCAAAACCTGCACATTTTTAAGAAATATGAGAAAAACGTCAAATTTTCTGAGCAGTAATTGGCCAATAAATGTTGACGTTGACAAGTTTGACATTGAGGTAGGACACAAATTGACCAATCCCGCGCTTTGTTTTATGTTCGCCAGGCAGCGAGGACCGTAGGATCATGGCTGCCTCCTCATTACATCAAAACAATGACAAGGTTTCCAAGGAATAAAGGTAATGCTAACCTTGCTGTTCATTTTGTTTCTCAATTGATTTATCTTTATAGAGTTATAATGTGAACTGTTAAATAAAAATGATAAATAACAAATGTACAGCTAGGGTTAGGGTCAGTCAGTCGGTCGGTCGGTCAATCAGTCAGTCAGGTTTGTTGGTGGGCCGATAGATGCAGTGGACGATCGGTCGGGCCGCCGGTGCGTGGTGAGAGTTGGGCCGGGCCTCCGGTGGGTGTGACGAGGGGTCCGTCGGGCTGTCGGCTGGCCGGTGTTGCAGCAAGCGAGCGGGCAGTCTGATGGAGCCGGCGCTATGGGTGTGCTGAAGGCGGCCCGGGCGGCCTGCAAGGCAGTGCTGCTCCCCACCATCATCACCACAATGATCCAGAAGGGCATGTTGGCCGAGGTGGACGCGCTGCGGGGCCACACGTACGGAGCTCGCAGCCGGTCACAAAGCGGCTCCAGCTCCAGCCGTGGGCTGCTCTGGAAGGGGGGGGCGAGTTAGGGTTAGTATAGGGTTAGGCATTTTCCTCTCAGTGGAAGATGCCTTGGACTTCCCCCAGCCTGGCACTTCCCCAGTCCCACTATGGCCGTGACCCCCACTTTGCACACTGGCAGTCAGTGGGGTTCAGTAAACGGGGGAACCCACAAGAGCTGCACTCACCCATTAATTAGGCTGGTTCAAGAGGAGCTCTGCAGCAGTCATTAAAAGAACAACTCACAATTATATTCATTATATTATTTTTTTATAATATAATTATACATAATTATATATGATTACAGTCATATTCACGTCATATATATATATACATATATATATATATATATAGCGAGAGAGAGAGAGAGAGAGAGAGAGAGAGAGAGAGAGAGAGCGAGAGAGAGAGAGAGAGCGAGAGAGAGAGAGAGAGAGATGGTATAATAATATATGGTTTAAGAGACTGCAACACGGAAATAGGCTCCCCATGGTGTAATATGGGCATTGGACACTAGATGGAGCTTACCTTTTCGATCTCATTTTCTAATTAGTTTAATTAATTAATGTGCAACTTTTGGCACTGATGAGTTAAGACTTCCTTCTCAATTATATTGTATCTAAATCTGTGCAAAATGTAATGTAGTTCCGAGACATGGGTCACGAAAGTTGATTTCTGGACACATTTTTGATGCTCGGCCCACAGCCTATGATGGAAGACCATCAACTCGGGGATAGATGGTTTTTTGGTTGCCCAAAACATATTGGTCTCCCAGCAGAGTGAGATGTCCATCGAGGAATGTTGCCGACTGGCCCGCTGCAGACTCCAGGAGTACATGCTGAGGGACGCACTGAAGCTCGGTGCAGCCACCGCCAAGGCTCTGCGGGGGAGGACAACAGTCTAGGGTCATTCATCTGCTGAACATTGAGGGGCAGAGATTGGTGGGGACATTCCTCAAATGATGGAAGGGATATACTGGGTAACCAGACCACAATAGTGCAAGCAGAAGCAGGTAGTGCTACCAAAACAAAGTCCATGGTGGTTCAGTGCTGAAGTAGGGTTAAGGTTAATGTTGTACAGGGTGGTTCAACAACTTGTTGGGAAGAAGCTGTTCTTGAACCTGGAGGTCACGGTTCTCTGGCTTCTGTACCTTCTTCCTGATGGGTAGCAGCGAGATCAGTTATCCGTTTAGTTGACCGAGGTACAGTGAAAAGCTTTTGTTGCGTGCTAATCAGTCAGCAGAAAGACAGGGTGGGAGATTGCAACCTACACGTGGTCCACCCTGTTTCCACTAATGCAATCAACCCGACATGCACAAACAATTAGATGTAGTGTTTTTGGTGTCTACAACTTTAGGCTGTGCACGCCATACGCAAGAAGAAGGAGAAGCACGAAGACAATACATGATTACAATTTATCTATTTATGGTGTATAGATACGTGATAAGGGAAGAATGTTTAGTGCAAGGTAAAGCCAGCAAAGTCCGATCAAGGATAGTCCGAGGGCCATCAAAGAGGTAGATAGTAGTTCAGCACTGCTCTCTGGTTGAGGTAGTATAATTCAGTTGCCTGATAACAGCTGGGAAGCAACTGTCCCCGAATCAGGTACAGCATGCAAGTACAGCAGTCAGTGAAGAAAGCAAATGGCATGTTGGCCTTTATAATCGAATATAGGAGCAAAGAGGTCCTTCTGCAGTTGTACAGAGCCCTAGTGAGACCACACCTAGAGTATTGTGTGCAGTTTTGGTCCCCTAATTTGAGGAAGGACATTCTTGCTATTGAGGGAGTGCAGCGTAGGTTTACAAGGTTAATTCCCGGGATGGCGGGACTGTCATATGCTGAGAGAATGGAGCAGCTGGGCTTGTACACTCTGGAGTTTAGAAGGATGAGAGGAGATCTCATTGAAACATATAAGATTGTTAACGGCTTGGACACGCCAGAGGCAGGAAACATGTTCCCGATGTTGGGGGAGTCCAGAACCAAGGGTCACAGTTTAAGAATAAAGAGTAAGCCATTTAGAATGGAGACGAGGAAACACTTTTTCTCACAGAGAGTGGTGAGTCTGTGGAATTCTCTGCCTCAGAGGGCGGTGAAGGCAGGTTCTCGGGATGTTTTCAAGAGAGAGCTAGATAGGGCTCTTAAAAATAGCGGAGTCAGGGATTATGGGGAGAAGGCAGGAACGGGGTACTGATTGGGGATGATCAGCCATGATCATATTGAGTGGCGGTGCTGGCTTGAAGGGCTGAATGGCCTACTCCTGCGCCTATTGTCTGTTGTCTATTGTCTATTATCTGGTGGTGCACCCGAAACTTCACCCATACTTTTTATCCAGAGATGCTGCCTGACCCGCTGGGTTACTCCAGCACTTTGTGTCTAGTCCCATTTACACTTGTCCCACCTGTCTCAGTTGGGCCCTTATCCCCCTATACATTTCCCATCCATGTACCTGATCAAATGTCTTTCAAATGTTGTCATAGTCCCTGCCTCAACTACAATATTTGGCAGCTCGTACCATACACCAACCACGCTCTGTAATAGACCAGCATTTTATGCCCATCCAAATTGCCCTTGAGAAAGTGGCGGTGAGCTGCCTTCTTGAACAACTGCAGTCCTTCTGGTGAAAGTGTTGAGCAGGTAGTTCCAGGATGAAGAGCCGAGCGATGACAAAGGACCAGTGATGTATTTCCAAATCAAGATGGCGTGGATGGAGGGGAGAGAGTGGTGGTGTTCAGCAGCACCTACCTTTAGTTTAGTTTAGTTTAGTTTCATTTGTTATTCTCTCTGGCTTTACATTCCGCTCTTCTTCTCTCCTCATCTGACACCTCTTGTGTTTGTAGAGCCGCTGCCACAGAGCTCCGACGATTCCAGTTCAATCCTGACCTCGGCTGCTGCCCGTGTGGAGTTAGACTCATGGAATTATCGATCCATACGGCGCAGAAGCAGGCCCTTCAGCCCACTTTGTCAATGCTGACCAATTTGGCATATTGGGTTGGTTCCATTTACCTGCATTTGCCGCATAGCCCAGAACTATTTGCATCCTTGTATCCCTTCGTTATCACCTCTTCCCCAGCCAACAATGGACCATTGTGGGCTCCACCCAAGGAGGAATTTCTTTCTGGTGGTGAATCTTCTGGAATTCATTGCCACAGACGGCTGTGGAGGCCGATTGATTAGGTATTTTTAAAGTGGAGATTGACAGATACCCGATTGGTGAGGGTGTCAAGGGTTATGGGGAGAAGGCAGGAGAATGGGGCAGAGAGGGAAAGATAGAACATCCACGAATGAATGGCGGTGTAGACTCGATGGGCCGTTTGGCCTTCATCTGCTCCTTGTGAACTTGTGAACATAAAAAAAAGAGTCCTGACCTGAAACGTCGCCTGTCCATTCCCTCCAGAGATGCTGCCTGACTCGTAGAGTTACGCCAGTGTTTTCATCAAGACTAACTGCATATGCAGTTCCTCGTGTCTCTAAAATACTTCACACGCTGTTAACTCTCCTTACAGTTCAGCTTTAAAGCCTACTGCTCCTGAACAGTAAAATAATTGATTGACTGGAATGCAGAGATTTGAATTCTCCAAGGACTATGAATGCAAAATGAATGTATGACATGCCGGGCAGATAGACAAAGCAATTGCAGGGTCTAAGTTCCCGGCTAATGAAATAATTGCTTCGGTAAAGTAAAGTCTAAGATAAACATCCGGAAAACAAAATGCTGGCCAATTAAGTGTTTGTTGTTGCATTAAAAATTCACAGAGATGTGCATTAACCTTGTGGGGGTGTAGAATGCTGTTCAGCTGCTGGTAAATATCCTAACGTATGGTCTCATGGGCAGGAACCAAGCGTTCTGCTACAATAGATTTCATCGCAATTTAACACTGCTTTTCAAATAAGTCGAACAATGTGAAAAACCACTCTGACAGTCCGATGGAAACTGTTTGGGTTTAGGTTTGTTATTGTCTCGAGTACTGAGGCACAGTGAAAAAATGTTGGTGCATGCTATCCGATTAAATCAGAGACGGATGAAAGAGGAATATATAGGATAAATGCACACAAATGTTTTACCCGAAGTAGGGGGATCGAAACCCAGAGGACAGAAATTTAAGGGAGTTGGGGAAAGATTGGAATAGGAATCTGAAGGGTAACTTTTTCACACAAAGAGTGGTGGGTGTCTGGAACGAGCTGCCAGAGGAGGTAGTTGAGGCAGGTACTATTGCAACATTAAAGAAACATTTCGACGTACATGGATAGGACAGGTTTAGAGGGATATGGGCCAAACGCAGGCAGGTGGGACTAGTGTAGATGGGACATGTTGGTCGGTGTGGGCAAGTTGAGCCGAGGGGCCTGTTTCCACGCTGTATGACTCTGTGACTCTATAACTGATGCGCTACAATGCTGAGAACTATATTCTCCACTCTGTCTCTTCCCCTTTGCTCTACCTATAGGACTTAGAGTTTGACCAGATTGTATGTACCGTACGTATGGTATATCTGATATGTTTGGATAGCGTGCAAAATCAGATAATTGCATGCATAAATACAAGAGGTAGAGTGAAGAGAAAGATACGGAGAGGGGCGACTGAAACACATGTCAGTTGATCCTTCTCTGGGCCGAGCGTGTAAAGATTTGCCACACTCCAATGCAACATAGTCATAGAGTCATACAGCAGGGATACAGGCCCTTCAGCCCAACTTGCCCATGCCTTGTCAGAGAGCCAAGCTGTATGGAAACAGGCACTTCAGCCCAACAAGTCCATGTCCCATCTACACTCGTCCCACCTGCCCGCGATTGGTCCATCTCCCTATAAACCTTTACTAGCCGTATACATGTCCAAATGTATTTTAAATGTTGTGATAGTACCTGCCTCAACTACCTCCTCCGGCAGCTCTTTCCCTATATCCACCACCCACTGTGTGAAAAAGGTTTCCCCTCAGGAATATATTAAATCTTTCCCCTCTCACATCAAACCTGGATGTCAACAAAATAGAGAGAGTACAGAGGAGATTTACTAGAATGTTGCCAGGGTTCCAGCAACTATGTTACAGAGAAAGGTTGAACAAGTTAGGTCTTTATTCTTTGGAGCGCAGAAGGTTAAGGGGGGACTTGATTGAGGTCTTTAAAATGATGAAAGGGATAGACAGAGTTGACGTGGATACGTTTTTCCCATTGAGAGTAGGGAAGATTCAAACAAGAGGGCATGACATGAGAATTAAGGGACAGAGGTTTCGGGGTAACGTGAGGGGGAACTTCTTTACTCAGAGGGTGGTGGCTGTGTGGAATCAGCTTCCAGCAGAAGTGGTGGAGGCAGGATCGATTTTAACATTTAAGAGTAAAGTGGATAGGTATATGGACGTGAAGGGAATGGAGGGGTATGGTCTGAGTGCAGGTAGATGGGACTAGGGGAAAACAAATGGTCGGCACGGACTGGAAGGGCCAGAGAGGGCCTGTTTCCGTGCTGTAATTGTTATATGGTTAAACCTACGTTCTCTGGTTCTCGATTGTCCAGCTCTGGGAAAGGGATCCTATCTATTCCCCCCATGATTTTATCTACCTCTACTAGATCACCCTCCCGTGCTCCAAGGAATAAAGTTCTAGCCTGTTCAACCTCTCCCTGTAGCTCAAGTGTCAAGCCAAGCGTCAAGAGAGTTTTATTGTCAGATGTGCTGAAACAGAACATGAAATAGCAGCAGCCTAGTAGATATGCAAACATAGTACTCTGTAAACACCCGAATAAGCAACAAAAGTGCTGATCGCCGTTGGGGGAAAGTTGTTCCTGAACCTGGACGCTACAGTTTTCAGGCTCCTGTACTTGCTCCCTGATTTTCAGGAGTGAAATGAGAGTGTGGCCAAGGTGGTATGAGTCTCCGACGATGCTGCCTGCCTGCCTATTTGAGGCAGTGACTCAAAATTGAGCTTGAGGGTGGCAATGTGGCGCAGCGGTAGAACTGCTGCTTCATGGCGCCAGAGACCTGGGTTCGATCGAAGTCAGGATCGAAACCTGGGTCTGTAGTGCTGTGAGGCAGCAGCTCTACCACTGCGCCATTGTGCCATGCGAAGGTTACCAGCCTTCTGTAAAAAGAAATCGCACCTATTGTGTAGGATGTGAAAGTGGGATAACAGAGCTCGTGTGAACGGGTGATCCATGGTTGGCATGGGCTGGACGGGCCGAAGAGCCTGTTCCCATGCTGTTTCTCTAAACTAAACTACTAGGAGCTTGCACGGACTTGATGGGCAGAGTAGCCTCTTTTGTGCTGCATGGAATTTAAATGTTACACGGGCCTAGTGCAATTTCCTAATTCATTTCAATATTGATTGCAAGAAACAGCTTCAAGGCAGACAGACGTTGCTGTTTTGAGTGATGTGATGGGTTTTGAGATCCTGTTTGGATTGAAGGTGGATGATTTATCAATACTGTTCCGTCTCATGCAGACAACAAAATATTTGCCATTTCTAATGAAGACTGCAGACTTCCTTTAATGCTCACGACAGGGAAAGTCAAGGACAAGACTGATTATTTATTTTTAATTTGGACAAATCCCTTTACTCTGCAGCAGTCTCCTGGGAGGGAGGTTTAATTGACGAAATATCCCTTCTGTCTCTCAGGATTGCTGACTCATCAAAAATAGAATCAATTTCACTTTTAGTTTAGTGCAGAGACACAGCGGGGAAACAGGCCGTTCAGCCCACTGATTCCGCGCCGACACTGATACTATCCCACACACACACTAGGGACAATTTACAATTAAACCAAGCCAATTAACCCACAAACCTGCCCGTCTTTAGGAGTGTGGGAGGAAACCAGAGCACCCGGAGAAAACCCACGCACGTCACGGGGAAAACGTACAAACTCCATCACACAAGCACCCATGATCTTATACATCTCTATAATATCACCCCTAATCCTCCTACCCTTCAAAGAATAACCTATCTGGTGCTGTGAAGCAGCAGCTAACTTTCTCTAACTTCAAGTGACCCCGGCATTCTCTCTCTCTCTCCATCTTTCCCCCACCCAAATCGCACCAGCTTCTCGTTCTCACCCAGCAAACAGCAAACCAAGGCCTGTTTGCTTTATCATCGCTACTCTTTTGCATATGTTTCATTCATTTGTTCCATATAACTCTACATCACCACCTAGATCTCTCGTTTGCCTTTTCCCCAAACTCTCAGTCTGAAGAAGGGTCGTGACCCGAAACGTCACCCATTCCTTCGCTCCAGAGATGCTGCCTGTCCCGCTGAGTTACTCCAGCATGTCTCTCTTCGGTTCAAACCAGCATCTGCAGTCATTTCCTACAACACTCTACCACAAGACTTGCCATCTCTGTTGGGGAAGCACTTTCCACAAAGTCAAAGAGAGCCAAGTTCTCAGTTAATGCAACTAACTTGCATTCAGAGCAGGGCAACAAGATAACAATCTATTCTGAAGCGGGAGCATTTGTTAGCTGCTGGTTACAGTTCATTTGAATCGTTTAGGAAGATTTATGTCATTTGGATTGATTTCAAGATGTTTCAGGTTCTGGATACGAGATCCCTTAAAGCAGGAAATGTCAGTGAATTCGGCAAGTTTAGAAAAAAAAATCAGTTTGGAGTAACATTTGGATAAATTAGAAGGTTTTTAGAATATAGAAGATGGAAATAGAAGGTACAGCACAGGAACAGGCCCTTCAGCCCACAATGTTTGTGCCAAACATGATGTCTAGTTAAACTGATCTCATCTGCCCATACATGATCCACAGCTCTCTATTTCCTGCACTTCCATGTGCCCATCTAAAAGGCTTCCATAATGAACAAGGATTACAGTTCACCCCCACCTTCTCAAGGGCAATGTGGAATTACCCTGATTATGAAAAAAAATGATGGCCTCACTAATGTAATTCACACCCTGCAAAATAAAAAATAATTCCAGTGTCACCATTTAAAACCAGGAACATGATCTCTTTCTGATTTAACCGACAGAACGATAAAACAAATTGTCTTTATTGAGTATTTTTATTGGAGGCTGTTGTGTGGTCTTTCAATGGAAACAGTTGAGGGAGGTTTAAATCGAGCCAATTCTCATTTTATTGATGTTACTCTGGGCTCGATATGTATGTATGCAAAAGTTGTTTCATGCGTTGCTGGATCGTAACAATGCCGTCGATAGTTTTTAAATAAATGTCACTCACGTTTCCTAACCTTCCTCGCTGGCTGAAGAATAATTGGCAGGAATCAGTTGAGAGCTTATAATCTAATTAAGAGTTCTCAACAAAT
This sequence comes from Okamejei kenojei, assembly GCA_035221665.1. Classification (NCBI taxonomy): domain Eukaryota; kingdom Metazoa; phylum Chordata; class Chondrichthyes; order Rajiformes; family Rajidae; genus Okamejei; species Okamejei kenojei. The sequence continues at coordinate 36,928,822 of CM069134.1, forward strand.
TCATGAACCTTCAGAGCGCTTGGGAAATGTCACAGCCATTCCAAGTAAAGATTAAAACAAAGCTCCCATTCCTTTCCCCGAGAAGTCAATTTGTTCACTGCCTTCAAGGGCAGGTACCTCTTTGGTTTTGTAGATGTTTAAGAGGTTCAGTGGCTCGATATTACTTTATTGTCACTTGTATCTAGGTACAGTGTCATAGAGTCATACAGCGAGGATTAGGCCCTTCAACCCAACTTGCCCACACCGGCCAACATGTCTCATCTCCATCTACACTAGTCCCACCTGCCTGCGTTTAGCCCACATCCCTCCAAACCTGCCCGATCCATGTACCTGTCCAAATGTTTCTTAACATCCCAGAGAAATTCAATTTTTGCATACGGTATAGCAAAATCTTACTATGCACAGGCACATCCTTAATTACAAGATCTTGTGGATAGACTTGAAAAGCTGGAGTAACTCAGCAGCATCTCTCGTTGAATATATAATCATGAGAGGAATAGATCAGGTAGATGAACAGAGTCTCTTATCCAGTGTAGCGGAACCAAGAACCAGAGCGCATCGGTTTAAGATGAAGGAGTAAAGATTATATTGGAATCTGAGAGGTAACCTTTTCACATAAAGGGAGGTGGGTGTATGGAACAAGCTGCCAGACGAGATAGTTGAGGCAGGAACTATCGTTTTAAGTAATTAGACTGGGACATGGATAGGACAAGTTTAGTGGGATGTGGGCCAAATGCAGGCAGGTGGGACTAGCATAGATGGGGCATGTTGGTCAGTGTGTGCAGGTTGGGCCAAAGGGTCTGTTTCCACCTGTATGAGGCTATTATTCTATGACTGTCTATATTTGCCTTTTCATATCTCTAGTTTCCCTCTCCCCTGATTCTCAGTCTGAAGAAGGGTCTCAACCCGAAACATCACCTATTCCTTTTCTCCAGAGATGCTGCCTGACCCGCTGAGTTACACCAGCATTTTGTGTCTATCTTCGGTGCAAACCTGCATCTGCAGTTCCTTCCCTGACTATCTGGAGAATGAGTTCAAATACCTTCACTGCAGTTGTGGAAATTAAAGCTAGTTAACAATCAGAGTTAAATGTTTCTGAAACTTTGCGACAGTACCTGCCTGAACTACCTCCTCCATCAGCTCGTTCCATACACCCACCACCCTTTGTGTGAAAAAGTTAGCACTCAGGTTCCTATTAAATCTCTTCACCTTAAACCTATGTCCTCTGGTTCTCGATTCCCCTACTCTGGGCAAAAGACTCTGTGCATTTACCCAATCTATTCCTCTTTTTTTTTATATACCTCTCTCTATAAGATCAGTCCTCATCCTCCTGTGCTCCAAAGAATAGTCGTACCCTGCTCAAGCTCTCCCTTTAAGGCTTTAGACCAGAGATGCAGCACAGAATCAACCCACCAAGTCCGTGCCAACTGGCAATCACCCCATACACTAACCTGCACACACACTAGGAACAATTTTACAACTTACCAATGCCAATTAACCTACAAACCTGTATGTTTTTGCAGTGTCGAAGGAAACCGGAGCACCCTGAGAAAACCCACGCGGTCACAGGAGAATAAACAATTCAGCACCTGTAGTCAGTATCGAACCCAGGTCTCTGGCAAACCTAAGTCTAAGCTGGAATTTCTTCTTGTGAGTGTACTTTGCCGAAGTGTACCTCATACCTCCCTCCCACCCATCCAAGTGCAAACCCCTTTAGAGCAGAGATAACTTACCGGATAGTGAAAGGCCTGGAGAGAGTGGATGTGGAGAGGATGTTTCCACTAGTGGGAGAGTCTAGGACCAGAGGCCACAGCCTCAGAATAAAAGAACGTACCTTTAGAAAAAGATGAGGAGGAATTTCTTCAGTGGTGGTGGATAGGTCGCCTGGACTGGATGGACTGCACCCCAGGGATGTGAATGAGGTGGCTTTAGGGCAGCTGCTTCTTTAGTCACAGGGCGGTGAATCTGTGGAATTCATTGCCACAGACAGTTGTAGAGACCAAGTCAATGGATATTTTTAAGGCAGAGATTCACAGATTCTTGTTTAGTACGGGTGTCAAGTGTCAGGTTATGGGGAGAAGGCAGGAGAATGGGGTTGAGAGAGAAAGATAAATCAGCTGTGATTGAATGGCGGAGTAGACTTGATGGGCCAAATGGACTAATTCTGCTCCTAGAAATTATGAACTTATGAACTTATAATGCCCTGTGCCACCTGGAGTTTGACATATGACTCATTATTTCAAAATAGACCTTATGATGTCTATTTGCATCATTTGTTGGTTATGATTCATTTGCAGGCTCTGCTGTGATTCAGCATGCCAGTACTCGCTTCACACCAAGCTACGCGCGCTGTTAGCAATCTTGGAATGAAGGTTAGTCCACAGCCCCAGAGATCCGGGTCATCAACATTAAAGTCATGGAGTCATTCACCACAGAAAATACACAAAGAACAACCTTCTACCTCTCAACACCAAGCTAATCTACAATCCTATTTCTCGTGTACAGGCACAAAAGTGCTGGGGTAACTCAGCGGGTCATAAATTGATATATGTTCCAGGAGCAGAATCAGTCCATTTGGCCCATCAAGTCTACTCAACCTTTCAATCACGGCTGATCTATCTTTCCCACTCAATCCCTGACACCCCTACCAATCATGAATCTGTCAATCTCTACCTTAAAGTTTAAGGTAGCCAAACACTTTAATTCTCCTTCCCATTCCGATACTGCCCTTTCTGTCCTGGGTCTCCTCCACTGCCAGAGTGAGGCTAATTGCAAAATGGAGGAACAGCACTTCATATTTGGCGTGCGCAGCTTACAACCCAGAGGTATGAATATTGATTTATTTCACTTCAAGTAACACCCGCCATTCCCTCTCTCTCCCCATCCAAGTCACACCAACTTCTCATTTTCAACCAACAAACAGCTAACAATGGCCTGTTTCCTTTATCATCTTTATTTTTTTGCATATCTTTCCTTCATTGTTCTTTATCTCTGTACATCATCATCTATATCTCTTGTTTCCTTTTCATCTGACTAGTCTGAAGAAGGGTCTCAGCCCAAAACATCACCCTTTCCTTCTCGCCAGAGATGCTGAGTTACTCCAGCATTTTGTGTCTATCTTCGGTTTAAACCAGCATCTGCAGTTCCTTCCTACACCTTAAAAATATCAATTAACTAGGCCTCCACAGCCTTCTGTGGCAATATAGGCCAAACGCAGGCAAGTAGGATCGAGGGTAGATGGGACAAGTTGGTCGGTGTGGGCCGAAGGTCCTGTTTCTACGCTGTACGACTCTATAGCTCTACAAGAGTTTTCTGGTACAATGATGGATGCACGCTATTCCACAATCAATGAAGTTCCTAAACCTTGGATGTTGTCAATGCTGCATGCCATGTCTCTATGCATAGCCCACAGTTCCCTGGCTCCACATCATCATAGTCTGCACCCCTGTCTATTAGTTATTAGTCCTCACGGTTCTTTTCCCCTACAACAGTGGGCGTTCGAGTTGCCGAACCAGGTCGTAATGCAACCAGTCAACATGCTCTCAACTGTACACCTGTAAAAGTTCAAAAGAGTAGTTTAGTTTAGTTTAGTTTAGAGATACAGCGTGGAAACTGGTCCTTCGGCCGACCGAGTCCGCACCGACCAGCGATCACCCCATACATTAACATTATCCTACACGCACGGGGGACAATTTACAATGTTACCAAGCTAATTAGCGCACAAACCTGTACGTTTTTGGAGTGTGGGAGGAAACTGGAGATCCCAGAGAAAACCCACGCTGCTCAGGGGGAGAACGTACACACTCCGTACAGACAGCACCTGTGGTCAGGATGAAACCCGGGTCTCTGGCGCTGTGCGGCAGCAACTCTACCGCTGCGCAGCGTGCTACCGACACTGATGCAATGAAGCAGTGTACCAGGGGATGTAGACCAGAACATAAAGCTGTCGTTACTCAGATCGAACCCTCCACAGATATGATTTAATGGCTGAATTTAAATATTTGAACTGGAATGAAAAATGTGGCAAAAATGAATATGACTTTGCAAATTATGCTGCTTAATGTTCTACAGCTGAGTCAGCGTTGCTTGAAATTCAACCGTGAATTTTTCTTTTTGCAGTTTATCTCATATAAGCTGGCGGCTTGAAGGCAGTGCAGCAGTTACATATGTGACCTTGCGGTTTCAGAGAGGAGAGCGGGGGGGAATCGGGGGGTGATCCCAGCCAGGAACCAAGTGGGGGCAATGACCTGGATGAGGTTTTGGCTGGAGATAAGCTGAGTTTGTGTTTGAGTTTCAGTTTAGTTTATCGAGGTTTACCTTTTACCGAGGTACAGTGAAAAGCTTGTATTACGTGCTGGTAAGACTATATGTGACTACAATCAACTTGTCCACAGTGTACAGTTTCAGGATAAAGGGAATACCATTTAGTGCAAGATAAAGTCCAGGAAAGTCCAATCAAAGCCAGTCCAAGGGTCTAAAATGAGGTAGATAGTAGTCCAGCACTGCTCCATAGTTGTTTATGGGATGGTGTCTTGGAAGTGCGTTCCAAGCACCCCACCAAGCTCTGTGTAAAAACTTGCCCCGCACATCTACATTAAGCTTTGCCTCTCTCACTTTAAAAGCCCTGTCCCATGGTACGAGTTCATTCCAAGAGCTCTCCCAAGTTTAAAAAAAATCAAACTCATGATAAGCATGGAGAATGAACGTAGCAGGTACGTCGGAGCTCGGGGACGTCTCTTAGCGGCTCGTTATGCTAACGGCAGGTACTCGAGAAGACTCGCTAATGGCAGGTAAGCACGGGAAGACTCGTGAAGATTTTTCAACATGTTGAAAAATGTCCACGAGAGCCCCGAGCACCGACGAGTGGCCATTACAGTAAATCTCCGAGTTCGACTCAGGGCAAACTCGGGAGAGCTCTTGGAATGAACTTGTACGGTGGGACAGGGCTTTGAAGCTATACCATCTAGTCTTTGACTATCCACCCTGGGAAAAGGGTTTTGACTTTCTACTCTATCTCTTCCTCATAATTCTCTATCCAGACACCCTCCATACTCTGTAAATTTGCGTACATCTCCTTTAGTTGCCCCTCACACCTTAAAGGTATATCCTCCAGTCATAGACTCATAGTCATACAGCGTGGAAACACTCTCTTCAGCCCAACTTGCCCACGCCGACCAACATGTCACATTTATACTAGTCCCACCTGCCTGCATTTGGCCCATATCCCACCAAATTTATACTATCCATGTGCCTGTCTAAATGTTTCTTAAATGTTGTGATAGTACATGCCTCAACTACCTCCACCAGCAGCTCACTCCATACACCCAGCACCCTTTGTGTAAAAAAGTTCCCCTGAGGCGAGGACAGTTCAGAGCTGTTCGGGGGGTGGGGGGGTGCTGAGGAACAACTCCAGGACTGTTTGGAGTCTGTAGACTGGGCAATGTTCAGGGACTCGGCAACGGACCTGAACGAATACGCCACACTCGTTACAGACTTCATAAAGAAATGCGTGGAAGCTGCATCCCAACAAAAACCTTCCGAGTGTTTCCCAATCAGAAACCTTAGATGATCTATGAGATCTGCACTCTCCAGACATCGGGCATTCATGTCCAAAGATACAGAGCTCTACAAGAAGTCCAGATACGACCTTGGTAAGGCCATCAAAATGGCCAAAAGGGACTTCTGCTCTAAGCTGGAGGATGAGACGGATGTTCGGCAGCTGTGGCGGGTCCTGATTTCGCCTACAAGGCGAAATCAGGAGGCAGCTCAAATGTCAGCGATACATCACTCCCTGATGAGCTCAATGCGTTTTACGCACGCTTTGATAGGGAGAACGCCGATGTGCCTTCCCGAGCCCCCATTCGCTGTGATGGTATTTCCGTCTCAGTCACAGAGGCCGACGTCAGAAGATCCTTCAGATGGGTGAATCCTCGGAAAGCGCCTGGACCTGATGGTATACCCGGTCGTGTTCTAAAAACCTGTGCGGACCAACTGGCTGGAGTTTTTACGGACATTTTCAACCTCTCACTTCTGAGATCTGAGGTTCCCACCTGCTTTAAAAGGGCATCAATAATACCGGTGCCCAAGAAGAGCAAGGTGACGTGCCTCAATTGCTATCGACCAGTGGCACTAATGTCTGTGGTGATGAAGTGCTTTGAGAGGCGCAAATCAACTCCTACCTCGACAAAAACCTGGACCCACTGCAGTTCGCTTACCGCCACAACAGATCAACGGTGGATGCGATCTCGCTGGCCCTCCACTCCGCTCTGGACCACTTGGACAACAAAAAATCATATGTCAGGCTGTTATTCATCGATTACAGCTCGGCATTTAATACAATCATCCCCTCCAAGCTGGTTACCAAACTCTCAGAACTGGGTCTCTGCGCATCCCTCTGCAATTGGATCCTCGACTTCCTCATTCACAGACAACAGTCTGCCGTATCGGTGGAAATGTGTCAGCCTCGATAACAATCAGCACGGGAGCACCTCGAGGCAGCGTGCTCAGCCCCCTGCTGTGCTCACTCTATACTCATGACTGCGTAGCCACACATAGTACAAATTCCATTATCAAGTTCGCTGATGACACCACTGTTGTGGGACGTATCACTGATGGGGATCAGTGAGAGGATAGATCGACCGACTGACCAAATGGTACCAGCACAATAACCTGGCCCTCTACACCAGCAAAACCAAAGAACTGATTGTGGACTTTGGAAGGGGTAGGATGGGGACCCACAGTCCTGTTTATATCATGAAAGGGTCAAGCACTTCAAATTCCTGGGGGTTCAGATTTCCGAAGATCTCTCCTGGTCCCCGAACACTGATGCAATCATAAAGAAAGCACATCAGCGCCTCTACTTCCTGAGAAGATTACGGAGAGTCGGTCTGTCAAGGAGGACTCTCTCTAACTTCTACAGGTGCACAGAGGAGAGCATTGCTGACCGGTTGCTTGGTTTGGCAACTTGAGCGCCCTGGAGCGTAAAAGGCTGCAAAGAGTAGTAAACACTGCCCAGTCCATCATCGGCTCTGATCTCCCTACCATCGAGGGGATCTATCGCAGTCGCTGCCTCAAGGACCCACACCATCCTGGCCACACACTCATCTCTCCACTGCCTTCAGGTAGAAGGTACAGAAGCCTGAAATCTGCAACATCCAGGTTCAGGAATAGCTGCTTCCCCACAACCATCAGGCTATTAAACACAACTTCAAACAAACTCTGAACTAACCCACTGACTCCCACGGCTATCTGGACTACTCTTCCTCCCACCCTGCTTCCTGTAAGAACTCCATCCCCTATTCCCAATTCCTCCGTCTACGCCGCATCTGCTCCCAGGATGAGATGTTCTTCAGGGAACGGGGATTCCCCTCCCCCACTATTGATGAGACTCGCACCAGGGTCTCCTCCATACCCCGTAACACTGCCCTCTCTCCCCATCCCCCCACTCGCAACAAGGGCAGAGTCCTTCTGGTCCTCACCTTTCACCCCACCAGCCGGCACATACAACACATAGTCCTCCACCAGTTTCGCCACCTCCAACGTGACCCCACCACTCGCCACATCTTCCCATCTCCCCCCCCCGTCTGCCTTCCGCAAAAAACGCTCCCTCCGCAACTCCCTTGTTAATTCTTCCCTTCCCTCCCGCTCCACCCCTTCCCCGGGCACTTTCCCTTGCAACCGCAAGAGATGCTACACTTGTCGCTTTACCTCCCCCCTCCACTCCATTCAACGACCCAAGCGGTCGTTCCAGGTCTGACAGAGGTTCACCTGCACCTCCTCCAACCTCATCTATTGCATCCGCTGCTCTAGATGTCAGCTGATCTATATCGGTGAGATCAAGCTTGGCGATCGTTTCGCCGAACACCTCCGCTCGGTCCGCAATAACCAACTCTACCTCCCGGTAGCTCAACACTTCAACTCCCCCTCCCATTCCGTATCCGACCTCTCTGTCCTGGGCCTCCTCCACGGCCAGAGTGAGCAACACCGCTAATTGGAGGAACAGCACCTCATATTCGGCTTGGGGAGGCAGCATCCTCTTGGCATGAACATCGAATTGTCTCAATTCTGTTAACCCTTGCTGTCTCCTCCCCTTCCTACCTTTCCCTCAGCCCTCGGGCTCCACCTCCTCCTCCTTTTTCCTTTCTTCCCCCCCGCCTCCCCCCCCCCACCCCACCAGTCTGAAGAAGGGTTTCGGCCCGAAACGTCGCCTATCTCCTTCGCTCCATAGATGCTGCTGCACCCGCTGAGTTTCTCCAGCATTTGTGTGGATTTGCATTTGCAGTTCCTTCTTTAAAACCCTGAACTATAACGGCGTATTGCACTTTATATGCTTATTTATGTGTGTGTATATATATATTCAATGGTATATGGACACACTGATCTGTTCTGTGTTTATTTATGCCTACAATAGTCTGTTGTGCTGAAGCAAAGCAAGAATGTCATTGTCCTATCTGAGGCACATGACAATAAACTCTTGAATCTTGAACTCTTGAACTTCTTCTATTTCAACACGACTTCTCCTCCAGTGATTCTTCCTAGGCGGTTAACTTTGGTTTCTCGAAGGGGAGTTCTGATATTCACGTTTCCTCTTTCTTACTGTTTTAATACCACCTCCCACGTCCCTTGGGTACTCCTTCATTTTGCTAGACCTTTCCAAGTTCCGTCCTTCCCTGATGTTCATTGAACAATCCTTCTCATCTTTGGCTGCCTGTCTGGGGGTGAGACAATAAAAATGCCAAGTTAATAATCAGATTTTAAATACTGCTAAGCCAGATCTCATACGTTAGTTCCAAATCTCAAACTTTAAAGTCCTTCCAATTCATCACCGTACAATTTAGAGATCGAATTCAGAATTTTGTCAATTTATTCCCAACTATTACAATTTAGGCGCAAAGTAGGCGAACTACAGAGGAGTATTAATTTCCAGATTAATTTGTTCACATTTGTGCTTGCCTCAATGGTCTTCAGTGGCTGTTTGTATTTCTTCAGAGAGTATCAGATGTTGTTCGCTTCTTTCCCTTCACTGATGTCAAATATTATGTTACAGTTGGGCACTAGGGTATGTATCTTCTCCTTCCTTCTTGATATTAATTCTGAAGGAGTAGGAATACCATGGAGCAGCCTTCTTTGTATGTTGCCCTTCCCCAGATGGTATATTAAAGGGACAGGACAGTATCACTTCTTCTGCATTGTTGGTCTTTGTCTCTGTGGAGCTACCTGGATGGAGATAATGGCTACACATCAAAAGTCAAAAGTCAAAAGTCAAAAGAGTTTATTGTCATGTGCCCCTGACAGGACAATGAAATTCTTTCTTTGCATAGCACAACAGAACATAGTAGGCATTGACTACAATTATATACTTAAATACACACATTAATTAATAAATTAATAAAGTGCAAATAACAGATGGAGGGGTATTAATGTTCAGAGTTTTGTCCGAGCCAGGTTTAATAGCCTGATGGCTGTGGGGAAGTAGCTATTCCTGAACCGGGTCGTTGCAGTCCTCAGGCTCCTGTACCTTCTACCCAAAGGTAGCAGGGAGATGAGTGTGTGGCCAGGGTGGTGTGGGTCCTTGATGATGCTGCCAGCCTTTTTGAGGCAGCGACTGTGGTAGATCCCCTCGATCCCACCTGAGCTGTGTCTTCTGCCTGTTCTTAAGGATCCACACACTCTTTTACCTCACTCCCCAGATAGTGATATGTAGTTGTAGGAGACACTGTCCTGGTCCGGAGGCACAACAACTTTGCAACAAGTTATTAAACAAGCTTACAATGGCTCCTATCCCTACTCCTACACCTCCTGCACAATAAATTCATTTCTTCTTTCCCTAGTGCCAGTCTGAGTTCCCTTCAGATCTTTTCCATTTTTGACACCAGTTACTTTGTTCCATTTCATATTTCTCTCTCTTGGTGAAGTTTCCCAATCCCAATCAGCTTCTTTGTAATTCTCTTCCTGGGATTCGAAAGGAGTGGTGTTCGTTCTTGTTCTGATTCAATGTATTATTATTTTCCTTGGGCTCTCTTAATGTCATGAGGATATCCTCAGGTTTCATCTTTTAGGCTTTGAGGCAAGGGTCATCTTACTTTGTCCACACTCTGGACTAGCTGGCAGATCAGGGCTACCGAAATGGATTTGGCTGCCTGAATGATGCTTGGTTCCCTGCCCCCTGATCCTCTGGCCAGCATTCTCTTCCTCTATCTTCAGGGCCCCAGGTATGCCTATAACCTCTAGGGATCCACTGACTTCTTGGACCCCGTGGCCCTCTCCTTTGACCCCTTCCTTCTCTGCGTTCCCTTGTTGGGCAAGATCTGCTCCAATGTCCCATTTCTCCGCAAACATAGCATTGGTCGGGCCTGACAGGTCTATTGCCTCTCCAATTAAATTGAGGGAAAGTAGGCTCTCGAATAGGCATGTCCCTAAGTGATCAGGAGGGGTCCATGCCTTAAATTCTTCCCCTTCCTTCGATGCTACTTCCAGTTTTTGAATGATTTTCACTGGTCCCTGGAAAGATTTAGTCATTGTCGAACCGGGTTGCACTGGAGTGGGGACGTCTGTAGCCCGGGGATAGTCTGCACCTACTGCAGTACCCAATTCTAAAGGCGGAGTAGGCAGCTCTCTACTAGGGAATTGCCTTTGGGGAATTCACTCCATTTCCATGATATCAGGAATTTGTTCTGATTTAATCATTTTTGCGATATCAGGATCAGCTATTTCATAGCCCACTACTGTCTCACCCTCAGAGACACTGCTCCTTCTGCTAAAGGGAATCTCTGTATATTAGGAATGATTCCCTTGCTTCCCCAGTTGGTCTTTTAATCAATTTCGGCACCCACTTAAAGTGAACCTTCTTACTAGCTCCCTGATCCTTCACACTATCCTCTGTTGGTGAAGTAATCGTCTGAGCCAGAGATTTCTTTCCCGATTTCCCTGATATAGATTTAAATTCAGTGGGTGGAGTCGATAATGCTGTTGACTCCACCTGAGCGCCCTGTTCACAGGCTGCGCAAGGTGTTTTAGAACTAGGAACATGAGCGGGCTGAGCGGCAATTCTGTTCCAATAGAGTCTGCCCATTCTCTTATATATTGGGCTTGTCTCCCCTCGAGAAACACGCTAACCGCAGCACATTTACTAAATTTGATCAGTCGGCGGGGCCACCTCCCCATTAAGAGCCACCGTAGTCATCTCCCCTTTAAAAGTCGGTGCTCTCTCCTGCTCCTGCTGCTGACTTTCAATGTCTCCCTCCCTCTCTTCCGAAATATCCAGAGAAGGGCCAGTTCCCTCTTCCTACAGCCTTATCCCCAGCTTCAAAGTTGCCATCCTCAAAACGACTTCTTCATTAACCTTTCTTTCGGTATAAAACATCTTCCATAATTTAATGAATTTGTTCCCCTCTTCACTATCCCCGTATCGCCTAATAATTCTATCTATATAGAATTCCTGTTATAGATTTCAACCCACCCATTGGCCATATCTCGCTTCCTAACTTTATATTTAATTTCCCCGAAAATTTCCTTAATCATTCTGCCTCCCGAGGAATTTTATCACAGATTATTTTCAATGGGCTTCCGGGTGTGTTTGTTAGGTCCTTCTGTAGACTATTTCCCATGTTCTTACACAATAGCCACAATACAGATAAGTTTCAAAGCACACACACCTTCTCAATACTCGCTCCTCCCTTTCAGTCTCCAAGGCCAATGAGATCGCTTCTGCACATTAGCCAACGTCTAGCAGATTCTCACCTCTCTCGCACAATCGTACATTCAATTTTATTCAACCGCTATTCAATTGTTCTATTCAATCGCTCAGTTCAATCACTCTACTCAATCGCTCTATTCGATTGTTCCACTCAATCAACCTTCAATCATGCACTCCTCCCTTATCAATTTGATCTTATTCACAATCACCCATTCAACTTCCAGCCTGTAAACAAAGAATCTCCAGTCTCCCAACTAAGGTGTTTAATATTCAAACACTCCAGCAGCAAATTTCCCCCACTCAAAATATTTTAAGTTGACAAAGACAAATAAACCCGAACCACGCAAGCAAAACTATACTCAAACAAGAAACTATTCCCCCAATTATAAGTAGACAGACACACCCCTATATAAACAACAAGTATCCACTTCTTATTATTATTAATCACACGCTCTAATAAATCCTCCTCGTGGTGTACTCGGACAAAGGAACGATTCCTCCCTCGACACAGCGATCAGAAGAATCCGAACCCCGATCGACCCACCGCGATTCACACTCCAGTAACTAACAGTTCCGAATTAAACAAATCTCATCTATTCAATTTAAACACGTTTTTACCCCAATTATCCAACGCCCCAAATCCTAAGGCACACAATCCTAAGTCAATACAAGTAGCAGTTCGCGATCTTAACACACTCTAAATATGTTTTACATGCACAAAATATTTATAGAATTAGGATCCGAAAAATATATGCACTGGAAATTTAATACTATAGTCACAACACACTAGCGCACAGTTCACAAAAACTTGGTTTCAATTCCGCGTCACGCTGTTATCAACCAGTGAACCTCTCCCTCTGATACCGATGGGGTACTAGTTGACTACTTTTCCCCTTCAGATACTTTTCCTCCCCTGGGTACTTTTTCCCATCCAGTTACTCTTCACCAAAAAATCAGGTTCCATTCTCTCAGTTACTCTTCGCTATCAACAAGTACTAATCAACAATCGTTCAGAGGGTTACTACTCATTGTTGATCAGCCGTTATTCGGAATCGATCTCAAACACACTGCACAAACTTCGAAGTTCTATATACACAGAATTCGAATTCTACCGTACGGTCAGAAGTGTGGTGGTGGGCCTGATCTCAAACAATGATGAGAAGGCCTACCGGGAGGAGGTGGCTGATCTGGCACTCTGGTGTCAGGACAACAGCCTCCTCTTAAACATCAAAAAAACAAAGGAGCTGATCGTGGACTTTAGGAGGGCACATCATCCGAGGACGTACACACCATTGAGGATAAATGGGGATACTGTGGATAGGGTGAGCTGCTTTAAATACCTGGGAGTCCACATCTCTGAGGATATGACATGGACATCGCACGCTGCAGCACTCGTGAGTAAGGCAAGGCAGCGCCTTTACCACCTCAGGCAATTGAGGAAATTCAGAGTGTCGCTGAGGATCCTCCAGTGCTTCTATTCAGTGGCTGTGGAAAGCATCTTGTCCGGATATATCACAATTTGATTTGGGAATTGCTCTGCCCAGGACAAGAAGGCTCTGCAGAGAGTAGTGCGTTCAGCCAAACGCACTTTGGGAACTTCACTCACCCCTCTGCAGGAACTATACATCAGGAGGTGCAACTCCAGAGCCAATAAGATCATGGGAGACCCCTTCCACCCCTGCAACGGACTGTTCCAGCTGCTACGGTCAGGCAAACGCCTCCGTTGCGATGCTGTGAGAACGGAGAGGATGGGAAGGAGTTTCTTCCCAGAGGCCATTCGGACTGTAAACTCCTATCTCACCAGGGACTAACTTTACTGTACCACTCTACTGCTTTTTCAAAATTGCTGGTTTTTTTTTCCTTTTTCTTTCCTCCCACAATATGTAATATGTAAAAGAATATGTGATTCTGTTCCTTTCTGGTTGTAGTTTGTTTGTTTGTTTTTTGTTTGCACAAAGGCCGCGTGCACTGCCACTTTTCATTTCACTGCACATCTCGTATGTGTATGTGACGAATAAACTTGACGAACTTCAATATAGGTACTTTAATTCTGCAAATTTAAGTTCGCTCTGATCAGACCAATTAGCTTTGGTGCGTACCACTCAATGTATGCAAATTCAAATTCAAATTTGCTCGAACAATGAAATCTCGAATGGACTAGAGTATTCCCAGCCAATCTATACTCTAGCCACCGAGCCCGGTGCCTTTACGAGAGTCCTCCCCCATCTTTTCAGAGTTTTAGAAACGCACACAGGCGCGGCCTCGAACCAACCTAGGCTCGCCCCTTCAAAAGGGCCTATTCCTTATCACCTGCTTGGCACCAGGTGTCAGCGCCTAGCCTCTTCACGCTGGCAGTCAATGCCGATTTTCAGAACGCACCTTTTCAATCAGCGCTCCCAGCAATGACAGGTCAAATGCTTCACCGCTTAGCACGTAAACCAGACTTGTTTTTCAATATCCCGCCAATCGGATACCAATTCTGGTTAGGGCTTCTAACCCAAATCTGACACGGAATTGTGGCTTTTGCCAACGGCTGCAGCTACCAACTACGACCAAGTTTCGGGCCTCAAACCCAGGAAAGGGCCTCTAACCCAACCCCAGCAGGGCCTCTAACCCCACCCTGCTTTTATGGGCCTCTAACCCAAAGGAGCACTATCACCCCTCCCCCGTGTTTGCTAGGCTCTGTTCTACGATCTTGTTGGGACCCTTTCCCAAGCCCGCGGATGATCGATCTGCTCAGTCTAGCGAAGTTCCAAAAATCAATGAGAAAACCGCTCCGTGGCGCCGATTTCTGCACTCGCGATCGGGAACAGTTCAACACCCTTAATCGTAAACTTGTGTTTGGGGGTCCATTGAGATCCCCAGACGAGCCTCCAGTAAATAGCTAGTTTCAGTCAATAAAACACTGAATCAAGCACTTGAGCAACTAAACTTTATTTTGGATAACACAATACAAATTCCCCTATACGATACCTAACCACCGTGGGTTCAATCCTTGTATCTGCTTGGCCAAGCCCTTCCAGCCTTGTGCAAGCAGAGACACTCCAAAAGGTCACGCAGTCCCAAGCGCTCTTCCAGAAGATGGACAACGGACCTCGTGGGGGTTACCTTTTATAGGTCCCCGAACCTTGAGGGGCCGAACCACATGGAGGTGGTCTCTGTGCAGTCCAATAACACATATCGATTATAACAGTACATGATTGACAGTTCCCCAACCCAATAACACAGTAACTAGGGTACACAAAAGGCTGGAGAAACTCAGCGGGTGCAGCAGCATCTAAGGAGCTAAGGAGATAGGCGACGTTTCGGGTCGAGACCCTTCTTCAGACTGGTCAGGGATCAGGGAAATGAGAGATATAGACGGTGATGTGGAGAGATAAAGAACAACGAATGAAAGATATGCAGAAAAGTATCGATGATGAAGGGAACAAGCCATTGTAAGCTGTTTGTGGTGTGAAAATGAGAAGCTAGTGCGACTAGGGTGGGGAAGAGATAGAGAGAGAGGGAATACCAGGGCCCGAGGGCTGAGGGAGAAGTGGGAAGGGGAGGAGACAGCAAGGGTTAACAGAATTGAGAAAATTCAATGTTCAAGCCCAGAGGATGCAGACTCCCCAAGCGGAATATGAGGTGCTGTTCCCCCAACTTGCGGTGTTGCTCACTCTGGCCGTGGAGGAGGCCCAGGACCGAGAGGTCGGATACGGAATGGGAGGGGGAGTTGAACACAGTAACTATACATTGTAAGACTTCTGCAGGTGTCCCATTCTTTCTCTCCAGTCTGAAGAAGGGTCTCGACCCGAAACGTCACCTATCTCCTTCGCTCCTTAGATGCTGCTGCACCTGCTGAGTTTCTCCAGCCTTTTGTGTACCCTCGATTCTCCAGCATCTGCAGTTCCTTCTTTAACACATTCTCTGCAGCACTTATCTTGGCCACAGACATGCTGGCACCATTCAGCAGCTTGTCTCAGTTCTTCAAAGGCACATTTAACTTGACCAAAATGGCTTAGCAGTACATACTCAATTTTGAAGCCATAGATACCCTGTTTTTGCTAGAATTAACACTCTGGTTCCAGATTCCCCTTCTCTGGGCAAAAGCATTTATTCCTCTCATGATGTTAATGTTTCGACCTTGGGAACAAGGTTCTGGCTATCTACCCTGTATGCCTCTCATAATTATTTATACCCATTTCATTAGGTCATAAGTAATAGGAGCAGAATGAGGCCTTTCGGCCCATCAAGTCTACTTTGCCATTCAATCATGGCTGATATATCCCTCCTACCTAACCCCATTCCCCTGCCTTCTCCCATTAAACCCTGACACCCATTTCACTACCAATTTCCCTCAGACGCACTGATGTTAATAACATGGACACCAGCTTTCCATTGGGAATTATTAATTTATTGCAATATTAAGCTTGATAGTCTGCTATTATTTTAATTCAATGTATTCCTAAGCTCAGTATTCATCAGTGATCTTGAAATCAATACAACAAATGAATCAGACTGGAGTGCCAAAGCTGTATTAAGACATTCCTCCAGAATTCATGTCAATGTAATTTCCATATTTAATTTTTAACTTGTTTCCTTCTATATAAGCAAAAGTCACCAGCAGCAATATTTATTGAAATTTTCTAACAAGTGAGATTAATCATGCAGAATGGAATAATTGAATAGTTGAATATTTGCCAAAGCTATCACAGGAATTTCCTGAAGGTAAGTTTAGTTTATCTTAGTTTAGAGATACAGCACGGAAACATGGCCTTCGTCTCACCGGGTCCACAACACACACACATACGCGCACACAACCACACACACACACACGTGCACTCACACACACACACACGTGCACACACACGTGCACACACACGCACACACGCACACACACACACACGCGCACACGCACACACACACACACACACACACACACACACACACACACACACACACACACACACACGCACACACACACACACACACACACACACACACACACACACACACACACACACACACACACACACACACACACACACACACACACACACACACACACACACACACACACACACACACACACACACACACACACACACACACACAGCATTAACACACACACACACACACACACACACACACACACACACACACACAGCACACACACACACACACACACACTGCGTAAGTGTGTTCAAGCTTTTGTATCTTCTGCCCGATGGGAAAGGGATGAAGAGGGAATGACTGGATGTGAGTTGAGTCTGTACAGAATTTGCACGTTCTCGCTGTGACCATGTGGGTTTCCTCCGGGTGCTCCGGTTTCCTCCCACATCCCAAAGACGTGCAGGTTTGTAGGTTAATTGACCTCTGTAAATTGCCCCTAGTGTGTAGCGGGATAACTAATGTGAATGGGTACTCAAAGATCGGCAAGGACTCGGTGGGCCGAAGGGCCTGTTTCCATCCTGTATCTCTAGACTAAACTAAACTAAATTAAACACTCCATGTATCTACAGTATGTAGACCATGCTGTAGTACGTGAGCACTTGGAGACTGACCTGTAAACTATTGTGAGCACCTTCCAGGGACTACCTGGAATTGGAGAAGTCAATGTTCATACCGCTGGGGTGTAAACTACCCAAGCGAAATATGAGGTGCTGCTCCTCCAATTTGCGGTGGGTCTCACTCTGGCCATGGAGGAGGCCCAGGACAGAAAGGTCGGATACGGAATAGGTGAGGGAGTTGAGGTGCTGAGCCACCGGGAGATTGGGTTTGTTAATGCGAACTGTGCGGAGGTGTTGGACAAAGCGATCGCCAAGCCTGCGCTTGGTCTCACCGATGTAGAGCTGTTGACACCTAGAGCAGCGGATGCAATAGATGAGGTTGGAGGAGGTGCAGGTGAACCTCTGCCTCACCTGGAAAGACTGTTTGGGTCCTTGGATGTGGCCGAGGGGGGAGGTAAGGCGACGTGCAGCATTTCCTGTGGTTGCAAGGGAAAGTACCAGAGGAGCGGGTGGTTTTGGTGGGAAGGGACAAATTGACCAGGGAGTTGCGGAGGGAGACAGCCGACAGGGGAGGAGATGGGAATCCCTGGGAGATGGGAGGAGACGGGATCCCACCACTAGCCAGTGGTGGGATCCCGTTGGAGATGGCAAAAATATCGGAGGATTATCTGTTGTATGTGGCAGCTGGTAGGGTGGAAGGTGAGGACAAGGAGGATTCTGTGGGGGGATGGGGAATGAGAGCAGAGTTACGGGATATAGAGGAGACCCTGGTGAGAGCCTCATCAGGTTCCCCTCTTCGACGATAGGTGAGGCAGAGGTTCACCTGCACCTCCTCCAACCTCATCTACTGCATCCGCTGCTCTAGGTGTCATCTGCTCTACATCGGTGAGACCAAGCGCAGGCTTGGCGATCGCTTCGCCCAACACCTCCGCACAGTTCGCATTAACCAACCTGATCTCCCGGTGGCTCAGCACTTCCCCTGCCATTCCATATCCACCGCAAATTGGAGGAGCTGCACCTCATATTTCGCTTGGGTAGTTTACACCCCAGCGGTATGAACATTGACTTCTCCAATTTCAGGTAGCCCCTGCTTTCTCCCTCCTCCCCCTCCCCTTCCCAGCTCTCCCACAGCCCACTGTCCGACTCTTCCTTTATTCTTCCCGCCCCCCACCTCCACATCAGTCTGAAGAAGGGTCTCGACCCGAAACGTCACCTATTCCTTCGCTCCATGGATGCTGCCTCACCCACTGAGTTTCTCCAGCATTTTTGTCTACCTTCGATTTTTCCAGCATCTGCAGTTCTTTCTTAAACATTGTAAGTTCCTTCTCTGGAGTAAATGAGGATGGACTTCATAATATCTAGTTCCTTCGCTCAATGGTGGCACGGTGGAGCAGCAGTAGAGTCGCTGCCTCACAGCGCCAGAGACCTCGGTTTGATCCTCACTACAGGTGCTGTCTGTGTGGAGTTTGTACGTGCTCACTGTGACCATGTGGGTTTTCTCCAGGTGCTCCGGTTTCCTCCCACACTTAATGGTCACAGTTGATTGACTTGGTATAATTGTAAATTGTCCCTAGTGTGTGTAGGATAGTGTAAGTGTGCGGGGTGATTGCTGGGCGCCCTGGAACCAGTGGGCCGAAGGGCCTGTTTCCACGTTGCATCTCTAAAGACTAAAGGCAAAGTCTAAATCTCTAGCTGCGGAACTCTGTAAGAGCGTGAACAGGTGGGACAAGAGTAGCTGGGTATCTTGTCCGGCATTGATGAATTGTGGCAAAGAGCTTGTTTCTGTGCTGTGTGAGTCTCTGACTATGACAAGCATAAATTGCACAGACAAGCAATAAAGAGAAATATTCTTATTTAAGCATGAAGCACTGTCGTCCGTTGAATCTGAAGTCGAGTCACTGCATATTATCAGCTCAGTGCCAGATTTAACATCGAGGATGCAGATCATATTCAAAAACCAATCACATTTGTGCAAATATTTACAGCTATTTTCTCTTTTTTATATTCTGGTTGGAAAGAATGTTTTAATGAGCTGACAGTGCAAGTTTTTGTTTACTGGGGTCATGTGCTCTGGAGAACTGTTTTGTTGTACTTCTCATCTGAAGCAGTTCATGAACCCCTTTCGCCACCACCCACACACACATACACACACGTAGCACAAAGAATGCACACAGCCAGTTGTGATGGGGAATGCACACGGCAGAATCAGTAGAAGCTTTCAGAAGGACAACAGGATGAATATATTTCAAAAGGGGAAGAACATTTTTTTTGTGGTGCTTCAGTAAGAGAGCAACAAAGTGGAACTAATTGGAATGAACATAGAACAGTGCAGCGCCGGAACAGGCCCTCCAGCCCACAATGTGCCAAACATGGTGCCAAGTTAAACCAATCTCTTCTGTCTGTACATCATCCATATCCCTCCATTCCCTGCATATCCAAAAGCCTCTTAAACGCCACTGTCGGATCTGCCTCCGCCACCACCCCTGGCAGCTTGTTCCAGGCACTCACCGCCCTCTGTGTAAAAAAACTTGCCCTGATATATTTTCAAAGTTTGCCCCTGTCACTTTAATGGTATGTCTAGTGTTTGGTAGTTTCCTGCTTGGTAAAACGTTCTGACTGTCTACCCTATCTATGACTCTCATACTTTTATATACTTCTATTAGGTTTCCCCTCAGCCTCCACCACTCCATAGAAGACAATCCAAGTTTGTCCAACCTCTCCCTTTAGCTCATACTCCAATTCAGGCATGATGCTGGTAAACCTATTCCGCACCTTCACCAAAGCCTCCACATCCTTCCTGCAATGGGGCGACCGGAGCTCCTCGTGTCTGTAAATACTCTTTCATCCTTTGTTTCTCTTTTCCTCTCTTCCCTCTTTCATTTATTATTTTATTTCACTCTCTCCTTTTGTTTCCTTCCCCTCTTTTCTTTCTTTCCTGCTCTCTTTCTCTCTCCTAACTCTTTTCCTCTTTGCTTTTTTTTCTCTTTTTCTCTTTCTTTCACTTTCTCTCCTTTCCTCATTCCTTTATTTCTCCCTTCTCCTTCCCTTCCTTCCTTCCCTTCCTTCCTTCCTTCCTTCCTTTCCTTCCTTCCCTTCCTTCCTTCCTTTTTTTCCCCCTCTCTTGTTTACCTTGGCCCTTCCTCTCCACAGGCAAGTATCCACATGTCAACACACACGCACGTACACACACACGTACACACACGCATGCACACATGTACACACACGTACACATATGTACACACATCACACACGTACACGTGTGCACACAGACAAACACAGACACACACAGACACACACACACACACACACACACACACACACACACACACACACAGATACACACACACACACACACACACACACACACACACACACACAGACACACACACACACACACACACACACACACACACACACACACACACACACACACACAGACGCGCACACACACACACACACACACACACACACACACACACACACACACACACACAGGCACACACACACACAGGCACACACACACACACACACACACACACACACACACACACACACACACACACACACACACACACACAGTGTGACACTGGATTCCCAGGGACAGAGGTGACCTTGTGTGGACTGCTGGATGTCCTTGTGCCTGATAACAGAGCACACAAAGTATTCAGCTGTGCATTCTGCGAGGATGCAGGAGAAAACTAAGCTATATTTACACAAAGTTTCTAGCGGATAACACAGAGGAATGTCAAGGTTACCAAACCAATGTAACATGTTGGCAATAATCAGCAAATGAGAATTAACCATTCAATTTCAACAGTGGGCAAGGTCTATTTCCGATTACACATCGTGATTCACCAAGACGCATTTCACTTTAATCTCTTTTTTTGGTCTAATCTCCAGTCAGACTTTTGATGAGAAGTCCCGCTGACTACCTCAGATGACAAAGGGCTGATTAAAACTTTAGCAGACTTTTGTTAGTTCAAGCCTTGCGCCTTGAAGCATCACTTCTCATTCCATTGTGACTTGCCGGGGCAAAGGGGGAATTTGAACAAAGGATAAAGCACTCAGCGAAAGCAAATAAAACCTTGCAGGTTTTAGTTAGAACAAAGGGAGAAACACAGAACGGAATGTCGGAGGAGGTGGCAGAAACCTTTGAGATTTTATTTCATCACTGGCCTGTAACTGGCTACGCATCTATGCATCTTCACTTTAGACTTTAGAGATACATAGAAACATAGAAACTTAGAAAATAGGTGCAGGAGTAGGCCATTCGGCCCTTCGAGCCTGCACCGCCATTCAATATGATCATGAGTGATCATCCAACTCAGTATCCTGTACCTGCCTTCTCTCCATACCCCCTGATCCCTTTAGCCGCAAGGGCCACATCCAACTCCCTCTTAAAAATAGCCAATGAACTGGCCTCAACTACCTTCTGTCTAGAAATCACTATATCTAGTTGCTATTGATGCTATTGATGCATACAAGAAATGGAAATAAGAAACTGCAGTTGCTGGTTTACAAAACCGATCACAATGTGCTGGAGTTAGCGGGCAGCAGAATGGCGCAATGGTAGAGTTGCTGCCTCACAGCTCCAGCCACCCGGGTTCCATCCTGACTAAAAGCTGCCGTCTGTACCGAGTTTACACCTTCTCCTTGTGACTGCGTTAATTTTCTCAGGGTGCACAGCCTTCCACACTCCAAAGACATATAAGTTTGTAGGTTAATTGGCTTTGGTAAAATTGTAACTTGGGGTCCCTGTAGGATAGTGTTAGTGTATAGGATAATCGCTGGTCAGCGTGGATTCAGTGTACCAAAGGGCCTGTTTCCGTGCTGTGTCTCTAATGTCTAAAGGGTCAGGTAGTATCTCTGGAGAACATGGATAGGTGACGTTTTGAGTCAAGACCCTACTTCATGCAAGACGACTGTGATCTTTCTTGACCAGAAGCTCAGAGCTGATGCAAGAAGCTCCAGATCGGACTTATAAGTTATAAGTAGGAAGGAACTGCAGATGCTGGTTTGAACAGAAGATAGACACAAAAAGATGGAGTAACTCAGCGGGACAGGCAGCATCTTTGGAGAGAATGGGTGACGTTTCGGGTCGAGACCCTTCTTCAGACTGGTTAGGGATAAGGGAAACGAGAGATATAGCCGGTGATGTGGACAGATAAAGAACAATGAATGAAAGATATGCAAAAAAGTAAGATAATTTGAATGAGAGAAATTAATAAGAAGGAACTGCAGATGCTGGTTTAAACCGAAGATAGACACAAAAAGCTGGAGCAACTCAGCAACTCAGCGGGACAGGCAGCATCTCTGGAGAGAAGTAATGGGTGACGTTTTGGATCGAGACCCTTCTTTAGAGACATCAATATTCATACCACTGGGCTGTAAGCTGCCCAAGCTAAATATGAGATGCTGTTCCTCCAATTTGCGTTTAGCCTCACTCTGACAATGGAGGAGGCCTAGGACAGAAAGGTCTGTGTGGGAATGGGAAGGAGAATTAAAGTGTCCAGCAACCGGGAGATCAGGTTGGTTCAGGCGGACTGAGCGAAGGCGTTCCGCGAAACGATCGCCCAGTCTGCATTTGGTCTCACCGATGTATAAGGCTCCACATCTTGAACAACGGAAACAGTAGATGAGGTTGGAGGACGTGCAAGTGAACCTCTGCCTAACCTGAAAGGATTGTCGGGGTCCCTGGACAGTCGAGGGAGGAGGTATAGTGACAGGTATTGTATCTTCTGCGGTTGCAGGGGAAGGTACCTGGGGAGGGGGTGGTTTGGGTGGGAAGGGATGAGTTAACCAGGGAGTTGCAGAGGAAACGGTCTCTGTGGAAGGCGGATGGGGAAATGTGGCTAGTGGTGGAATCCCGTTGGAGGTGGCGGAAATCTTGGAGGATTATGTGTTGTATGTGACGTCTGATGGGGTTGAAGGTAAGGACAAGGTGGCCTCTGTCTCTGTTCTGACTAGGGGGAGGGGGAGCGAGGGCGGAGCTGCGGGGTACCGAGGAGACACGAGTGGGGCCTCATCTGTGATGGGAGAGGGGAACGCCCGTTCCCTAAAGAACCTTGGATGTCCTGGTATGGAACACCTCATCTTGGGCGCAGATACAGCGTAGATGGAGGAATTGGGAATAGGGGATAGAGTCTTTGCAGGAAGCTGGGTGGGAAGAGGTGTAGTCGGGATAGTTGTGGGAGTCAGTGGGTTTGTAGTAGACATCAGTCAGTAGTCTATTTCCTGGGACGGAGACCGTGAGATCAAGAAAGGGGAGGGAGGTGTCGGAGATGGTCCAAGATTTAAGTGCAGGATGAAAATCACTCATCCTGTGCACTGTGGGCGGATTGACTGTATTCAAGTGCAGTCTATTCTTTGACTGGATAGCGCGCTAACAACAGCTTTTCACTGTACCTCGGTTCACATGACAATGATAAACTAAGATATTCACGAAGGCAGCCCAGTCCATCATGCCAGCCAGACACACCCATCCCCTCACCATAGACCACTCGCACTTCACGCGGCGCTGGGAAAGCAACCTCACGCCCTCGCACACCGGCCATTCTCTCTTCTCTAAACTCATCTCTGGAACATGGTGGCGTGGTGGCACTTTGGGGCGGCACAAGTGGCGCAGCAGGAGAGTTGCTGCCTCACAGCGCCAGAGAGCCAGGGTCGATCCTGACTGCGGCTGCTGCCTGTACAGCGTTTGCACGTTCTCCCTGTGACCACATGGATTTTCTCCGGGTGCTCTGGTTTCCTCCCGCACACTCCAATGACGCGCCGGTTTGTAAATTACTTGGCGTCAGTAAATATTGTAAATTGTCCCTCGTGTGTAGTGTGTGGGGAGATCGCTGGTCGGCGCAGACTCGATGGGCCGAAGGGCATGTTTCTTTGCTGGTAAGTCTGAAACCTAAAGCAAGTTAACCCTGCTCTGCGGGTAAGTTGTAGGAATGAACTGCAGATGTGGGCACGCTGAATTTAGACACACAGTGCTGGAGTAACTCAGCGGGTCAGGCAGCATCTCTGGAGAAAAGGAATCGGTGTGTAGTGTGTAATATACACACTACACACTACACACACGATCGCACGTAGGTACGGACTCGGTGGGTGGGAGGGCCTGATTCCGTGCTGTATCTCTAAAATCTAAAGTCTAAAGTTACCCATGCAAGAAGGATCTGCAGATGCTGGTTTAACCTGAAGATAGACACAAAAAGCTGTAGTAACTCAGCGGGACTGACAGCATCTCTGGTGACGTTTCGGGCCAGTCCTTCAGACCTGTCCGAAGAAGGGTCTCGAACTGAAAAGTCAGATATTCCTTTTCTCCAGGGATGCCAGCTGCCCCACTGAGTTGCTCCAGCTTTCCGTGTCTGTCTAGTCGTTCCATCCCTGGAACCATTTTGAGACCTTTCCGATGAAAGACACAAAAAGCTGGAGTAACTCAGCGGGTCAGGCAGCATCTCTGGAGAGAAGGAATGTGTGACGTTTCGGGTCGAGACCCTTGCTTCAGACCTTCCCGGCACTTTCTCCAGGAACTTTACATTCTGAGTGACACTTGTTCTGGGAACTGTTGAGCAAACAGGATTTAACGCCTTTGTGCTTTTATGGAACATGATTACCTTCCTCTAAGCACGGCCAGAAGCTAAACCTAAGATGTTATCGACATAATATCACAGAGAAAACTTAGCGTTAGAAGTTTATTTACATCTGAAATTTGGAGGATGCTTCATGAGAACATACATCGCTTTCCTGCACAGCCAAAATATAGATAATATTCAGGCAGATAATTACAAAACCCAGGCACAAAAACAAATTTAACAGCCTAGTTGAATCAAGATACAATGCAACAAATAAATCATTTGGCCTTCTCAGGCAACATAACTGAATGCTGGACTCGGGAAAGCCAGCAGAACATATTTTACCGTCTGCGCTGGATTTATATCATCAATAACAAGGAATAATAATTCCCAATCTCGCTGCGCAGCTTGCATGCTAGTCTATGCATCCAGCTCCTGTCTATAT
The DNA here is from genome assembly GCA_035221665.1 of Okamejei kenojei. Taxonomy (NCBI): domain Eukaryota; kingdom Metazoa; phylum Chordata; class Chondrichthyes; order Rajiformes; family Rajidae; genus Okamejei; species Okamejei kenojei. The sequence goes on from CM069134.1 coordinate 36,954,019, forward strand.
ATCACGTCTGAATACCACGATGGGGGATGCATTTCAGCAGAGTTCCTGCCTTCACATGGATTTGCACGGATTTGCACTGAGGGAGAATAAAGCAAAGATGGATTATTCCAGCATGTGCCAGCAGAGGCAATGCAAATTATTTTCTTTCCGTCAATTCCGTGTGGGCACGGCGGCACAGCGGTAGAGTTGCTGCCTCATAGCGCCTGAGACCCGGGTTCCATCCTGATTATGGGTGCAATCTGCACGGAGTTTGTACGTTCTCCCTGTGCCCGCGTGGGTTTCCTACGGGCGCTCCACTTGCTTCCGTAGACTCTCCCAACTAGTGGAAACATCCTCTCCATCTCCACTGTACCCAGCCCTGTTACTATTCGGTAAGTTTCGATGAGGTCCCCCCTCGTCCTTCTGATCACTGCAGGGAGCCCAGCATTGACTGCCTGTCTTTGCCATCTTGAACCACTGCAATCTCTGTGATGAGGAGGTTCCCACAAGCTCTCATAAAGAGACCCAAGACTCCTGGAGTCATACAGCACGGAATCAGACCCACCTTGGGCAACAGTGGGTGGAGCAGTGGAAGAGTTCCTGCCTCACAGTGCCAGAGATCCTGGTTTGATTCTGTCAATGGGTGCTGTCAGTATGGAGTTTGCATGTTCCCCCTGTGACTGCCTGGGTTTGTAGGTTAATTGGCTTCGGTAAAAATTGTAAATCGTCCCTAATGTGTATGACAGTGCTAGTGTATAGGGTAATCGCTGGTCGGCGCGGAGGTCCAAAGGACCTGTTTCCGCGCTGTATCTCTAAACTAAATTAAACTTTCGCATCCACGCCATAAGCACTTTACGCTGATTTACAAGGGAGAACGTACAAGCTACACTCCACACATTTCCACGCTGCATCTCTAAACTAAACTAAACTAAACTGAACTAGATCCTGCCTGGGGGTTACACAAAATGCTGGAGAAACTCAGCGGGTGCAGCAGCATCTAAGGAGCGAAGGAGATGGGCGACGTTTCTGACCCACTTTGCATTTTGCTCAAGATTCTGGCGTTTGCAGTTCCTTGTTTAAGCATGAACCTCTCTCCTTCCCATGGAAGGGCAGAATCTTCTCTTCCCCGCTCTCTGGATGTTAATCCAACAAAGAGACCCTCTGCTAAGAGTTACGATGCGGCCCATTGCTAAATCACTCTCCTGCTGCTGCCTTATCAGCAACAGGCAGACTCTCTCCTTGGCAAATGCCGCCATTCCAGGATGGATGAGGAGCGAGAGTGAGTAACACGTCTCTCTCAATGCCAGTGAGATAAAGGAGCTGGTTATCCACCGCAGGAAGCCTGGTGGAGTACATGCCCCAGTCCGCATAGATGGTGCCAAAGTTGACATGTGTGTGATATTCAAGTTCCTTTGTGTTTATATTCCCATAGAACTAGTGATAATGGTTCAGTCCGAAGAAGGGTCCCGACCAGAAATGCCACCTAGTTTAGTTTAGTTTAGTTTAGTTTAGTTTATTTTCACGTACATCGAGTGAAAGGATTTTTTGTTGCATGCTATCCAGTCACTAGAAAGACTATACTGTAGATTAGGCGGCATGCTGGTGCAGCGAGAGCGTAGCTGCCTTTCGGCACCAGACATCCAGGTTCGATCCTGCCTATTGCTGATGTCTGTATGGAGTTTGTACGTTCTCCCCGTGACCGCGTGGGTTTTTTCCGGGTGCTCCGGTTTCCACCCACACTCCAAAGATGTACAGGTTTGTAGGTTAATTAGCTTTGGTAAAATTGTAAATTGTCCTGTGTGTGTAGGATAGTATTAATGTACAGAGATCGCTGGTCGGCGCAGACTTGCAGGCTGAAGGGCCTGTTTCCTCGCTGTATCTCTAAACTAAACTAAACTAAACTATACGTGATTACAGTTACAGGGTAAAGGGAATAACATTGACTGCAAGATAAAGCCTAGAGCCCAATAAAAGATAGTCTGAGGGTCTCCAATAAGGTCAGCGATAGGTCTATCCATGTTCTCCAGAAATTATGCCTGACCCACTGAGTAATTGCTGCACCTTGTGTACTCTTGTTAACGGGTGATCAATATACGGTTTGTTCTTGGTGGGCCGAAGGGCCTGCTTCCACCCTGTATCATTCAATCCATCAATCAGAAGGTAAGTTCCGAGGTTTCTGTGACACCTCCAAACAAACGACCTCATCCACTGAGAAAGACCGGGGCGGGTCCAGGCAGTCAAGGGTTCTGCCTAAGTCGATCGCCTGCCCCTCTTCCAGACCTACGTCTGTGCCCGCGTGTCCCTGGAGAGGGAACACGCGGCGTTCACCAGGAGGCCTTCGTGAAAGCTGGTCGCCACGAGGGGGTCAAGAGTGTTATTGATAAGGAGGATAACATTGTGAGTTGATGATTGATCAAGTGATCAATTGATTGGGCGGCACTTTGTACTCCAGGACTTTGTAACTTGTATTATTGGAGTCAAATAGTAAGATTAAACGAGAACTTACCAGTTTGAAGTCTGATCGTTATTTTATGAGGAGTTACGATGAGGGATTACGTGAAGAAGCCCGTCCCCACGCATGCGTGTCAATCTTCAAAGCAGCGGTGTGAAGTCACAGAAAACGTTGTTGAACTAACATAGTAAGATTATAGGGTACACAAAAGGCTGGAGAAACTCAGCGGGTGCAGCAGCATCTAAGGAGCGAGGAGATAGGCGACGTTTCGGGTCGAGACCCTTCTTAGACTATGTTACGAGGGTAGGGAGTGGAGGGCACGTAATCCCTCATCGTAACTCCTCATAAAATAACGATCAAACTTCAAACTGGTAAGTTCTCGTTTAATCTTACTATTTTACTTCGGTCACGTGAGTGACTACGTGAAGACTTTGAAGGTCTGTGATTTCATGCTGAAGAACGAGTCCACGCATCACAGCTGCATCAATTGACCTGGACGAGTGAGAAAATTAATACATTCAAAACATGACATTTTTAACTTTAATAACAAGAAAGAAAATTTACAGTGACCCCTCTCACCCAGGGGGAAACTGTGAAACAGAACTTAAAACAGAATCAGCAAAAATCCCGGATCTGGCGATAGGCTTATTATAAAACCTCTAGTACGTCCGCTCATTCGACCATCCCGCAGCTGCCAGAATTTGGTCAAGAGGTACGTCCATATCCCTTGCTGCTGATGTCGATGCAGCCCTGGTGGAATAAGGTTTGAAAATGTCAGTGTCCACTCCTGCATACGCCAGAACCTGTTTAATCCATCTAGAGATGTTCTGCACCGTAACCTGTTAGTGAGGTTTGGTGTAGCTGACAAAGAAGGAGAGTTCCGAGCCTCTCATGCTCTTAGTGACCTTTATGTATTGGGTTATAGATGAAACTACACACACTCGTGGATCTGAGGGGTATGCCATAAAACTAAATGTGAGCCCCTGTACCCCTGGCCTGCTCTGCTTGACGAGATCCCGAACGAAGAAGGTGATATTATTGCAGGAAGAACCCATACTGTCCAGTCTGAGTTTTTGTAGCGCCTGGACCCGTTGTGCTGAGCATGACTACTTTCAGTGTAAGATGGTGTAGGGACAGAGATGAAACTGGTGCCCACTGACGGAGCAGCATGAGGACAGAAACTCCAAAACATCCGTAATTGAAGCAGTGCGATATGAAATGTGAGAGCGGGAACAGTACATCTCCCATTTTCTTATGTGAGAGATGTACTGTTTCTGTATGCTCTTCCTCCAGGCCGCAGTATTGACATCAACGGTACGCACTGAAAGCCCGAGGCCCAGGAACGGTCTCCTCAGAATCTGCAAACCAACAAATTAATACGATCATGAAGAGGGTGGCTTTCCCCTGTCACTGGGTGTACCAGCAGATTTCTGCTCTTGGGCACTACCGTAAAAGGCTGTGTGATTAAGGCTAGCACCAGAGGGAACCAATGCTGAGTAGGCCAGTCTGGCACTACCATAATACCAGTGGCGGAATCTTGCTGAATTTTTGCCACACATCGAGTAATGAGGCAGAATGGGGGGAAAACATACACACATTTACAACCCCAGTGTAGCGAGAATGCATCCACCGCTACTGCCCCTGGGTCTGGCTCCCATGACACGTAAATTGGTAACTGATGATTGAGCCTGAAAGCAAACAGATCAATATCCGGTACACCATAACGAAGGACAATATCATTGAACACTTCGTGATTTAACATCCAATCTTTGTTATCATTGAACTCTCGTGATCTGGTGTCTGCCACTATGTTGTACCTTCCTGGTAAATAGATAGCTGAAACCCAGATGTTTCTCGCAATACACCAGTGCCAGAGGAGATTGGACAACCTATCACAGGATACAGACTTACTGCCACCCATGTGATTAATGTACGCTACTGCAGTAGTGTTGTCAATCTGAAGTCGGACATGCACATGATGCCGTTGGTACAAAAAGCCTTTAACCCATAGTGTGCTCCCAACAACACTAAATAGTTAATACCTTGTAATTGAAGCATGGATGCTTCCTGCAGATCCCATCTGCCACCGCAGCTTGAGACGCTATCGGTAGCACCCCATCCTAGTGCACTGGCATCAGTCTGCAGGATAATTGATGGAGTATTGACTAAAATGGTACCATAGCAGCACTGAATATTGGCAATCCACCATTGTAACTCAGTCAGAGCCTCAGCTGGTAGCTGCATGGGTCTGTCGAAACGATCTCTCTGAAGCTTAAGTGCCTGTTCCTTTGCACGCTGTAAGTTTTGGTAGTGCAAAGGCCCGAACTGAGCAGCTGGGAACGCTGCCACTAATTTTCCAATTACCCAAGCCACATGTCTAATAGAAGGGTGATTATCAACAATGAGTTTCCTGCAGGCTTCAATTAACTCTAATTGCTTGCCCCAAGGCAGAGTCACTGACATGTGTACTGAGTTAATGGTGAATCCCAAATAGTCAATTATCATAGATGGCACCAATTTAGACGTAACTGGATGGATCATGAAATCTATCTTTTCGAAAATGAGTTTTTGTAACAGACACAGATAATTCAGCTAATTCGAAAGTTCTCCCAATGACTAAAATGTCGTCCAAATATGCCATGACAATATGATTATGTGCTCTGAGTAATCCCAGGACTGGTTTTAGCAATGTTGTGAATAGTCTGGGAGCTGTATAATCCATTAGGCAATGCTTTAAACTGCCACAACTGATCCATCCAGTTAAACTTCAAAACTCTCCTGTGCTGTTCATGAATGGCCACTGAATAGTAAGAATCTTTGAGATCAATGCTTGCCATATGACATCCCTTGGAAAGCAGTTGTTTAGCAGACAAAAGTTTCCATTTTGAAATGTTTATACTGCACAAAGGTGTTAGGCTCTGTCAAATCTAGGATAATTCTACATCCTCCATCCTTCTTTTGCCTAGTAAAGATATTTGACACAAACTGATAAGACTCACGCCTCTCCCTCTCAATTACCCCTTTATTGAACAAAGAGTCAAGTTCTCTTTGTGCACTAATACAGTCCTGTTGTGAAAACACAAAAGTAAGGCCAGGTGTATGCTGAGTGGGTGGAGGCAAGTCAGAAATGAACACAATTTGGAAACCTTGAATACTATGCAGTATAAACGGGTTAGATGTTATCCACTGCCATTCATGTAAGAAAAATTGCAATCTCCCCCAATTTGTAATGTATCCATTGCCGTCTCACTTGCCTTAGAGTTTACCGGCGGTAAGGTTGCTGCTTTTGCCCCCGAGGTCTGGGGGGTAGGGCTGCTGGAGGGCGCCGCATCTTGAACATGGCCCGGCTTGGGCCCTGCCCTAAAAAAGGCCTCTGCATTTGTTGCTCCGCTATAGCCAGCAAACCGTTTGGTATGCAGAGGAGGGTAGGGGTACAGTCTCCGGAAAGATGATACCTTCGGAGGCACCTTCAGGAGGCCAACAGCCTTTGACTCCTCTTCGAGTTGTTTAACCTGTTTGGTCAGGTGTTCTCTGAATAGGAGGTTTGGGGGTTGTATATTCTCCGATTTAAATTTAGGATTTATAGCAGGACGGATGGCATTCTTTCTAATGCAATTGATTTCAAAATGTGCATTGCACATTAATGCCATCGTGTCCTGCTGAGTATCTGAGAGAGGCTCCTCCTCCACTGACCTAGCAAAGGCCGTGATGCCCGAGGCGAGTAGCCGGAGTACTCTTTGAAGTTTAACCTCTTGGGCTCGGATGCCCCCTTCAATGTTCCCCCAAATGGCCAGATTAACAATGGGGACACTCAGTGAGGCACAGTTTAGTGGAGTGTTATACCTGGCAGTGGTCTCCTCCATCGTTTGTTCTTGCAGTGGATGGGAAGCCATGTAATTAATGTTCACAGCGAGCTCATCATCCAATGGCTTACCTGTGAGGGCTGGGACCACAAATTTGGTTGCAATAGACAGTACTCCTGATGGTCCTGGTAGCCCAACTGTGCCTCTGTACTCTGGGTCAGCAGAGCACTGACCTCGTACGCTCCCGTCATCTGACAGGGAGATATTATGCAGCCCTGACACAGGCGCTGCTGCCTCGGGTTCCATATACTCCCCGGACTCCGATAGCTCCGTCCTTTGGAGCATATCGTGCTGGAGTAACCACTCCACAAGGCTCTCCAGATGGGCCAGCCTGCCGGTAACACTGCCCTTAGAAGGAGGGGACTCTTCCACCTCCTGGCCCGACTCCTCTGAGTCCAGGGCCCTCACAGACTTTTAGTGGCTTTTCTCCCCCGTGGCGTAGCCAAGGTGCTTTCTGGCAGCACCAAGTCTGTAGCCAGCGGCCCTGGAGGCGAATTCAGCGGTTGCACGCTGCCCGCAGGCCCGTGGTCTTCCGCAGCCGGTTTGGTTGCGATTGCCTCTTAGACATATCTCCCACAATCCGAAGCTGAAAATACGTTAAAACGAAACACACTCCGGACCGGGAGCAACGACTTCAGCTAAGTTTTTTAAAACACTTACCTGAGCCTTTTAAACTTACCCGCTGGAAGGAGCGACGCGCACGCCAGCCAGTCGTTGCGCAATGCGTCAGGCGTAATGACGCGCACGCGTGGGGATGGCCTTCTTCACGTAGTCACCCACGTGACTCCGAAGTAAAATCTCACTCTTACTGCCAAAAAAGAGAGGCCGGGTTAGCAGGCACAAGGGAACACCAGCAGTTTCCCCTCCAAGTTTCCCATGGTTTGGATGTAGAAATATGTGGCTGTCCCTTCACCACCAATAGGACATAGATCAGTACAGCTGTGTCCTCTCCATCCTCCTACATGGCTCGGAATGCTGGAGAATGACAGCGAGTGACATCAACCAGCTGTCGGTCTTCCATACTAAGAACCTGAAAAGAATGCCTTAGAATATTTTGGCCAAACGCCATATCCAACCAAGATCTCCTTGCTCAATGCCAACAAGAGAGCATGGACACCATCATCATGAGAAGGCGCTGGAACTGGATTGGCCATATACTGAGAAGAGAACCAGACTGCGGTAGAGTTGCTGCCTCACAGCACCAGACATCCCGCTTCAATCCTCACTACAGATCAGTTTGTACGCTCTCCCTGTGACCGTCCGGGTTTCCTCCAAAGACGCACAAGTTTGTAGGTTAATTGGCTTCGGTAAAATAGTAAATTGTTCCCAGTGTGTTACTGTGCGGGTGATCGCTGGTCGGCACAGATTCGGTGGACCTAAGGACCTGTTTCTGCACTGTATCTGGTAACTAGAAGAGGATAGAACGTGGAACGGTACTAAACAGGAAGAGGCCCTGCAGCCCACAATGTCCGTGTCGCGAGTGATGCCAAGTTCAACTAATCGTAACTGCCTGCACATGATCCTTAACCCTCCATTCCCTGCACTTCCATGTGCCTATCCAAAAGTCTCTCAAACACCACTATCGCATCTGCCTCCACACCACTCCTGGCAGCACGTTCCAGGCACCCACCACCCTCTGTGACGGTTCATGATTTACAAGGATGTCGCCAGGGCTTGAGGGCCTGGGCTAAGGGGAAAGGTTGGGCAGGCCAGGAGCGTAGAAGGATGAAAGGTGATCTTATAGAGGTGTATACAACCATGAGAGGAATGGAGAAGGCAAATGCACACAAATCGAGACCCAGAGGACAGAAGTTTAAGGTGAGTTAGGGAAGGATTGGAATAGGAATCTGAAGGGTAACTTTTTCACACAAAGGGTGGTGGGTGTATGGAACGAGCTGCTGGAGGAGGTAGTTGAGGCAGGTACTATTGCAACAATTAAGAAACATTTGGACGTACATGGATAGGACAGGTTTAGAGGGATATGGGCCAAACACAGACAGGTGGGACTAGTGTAGATGGGACATGTTGGCCGGTGTGGGTAAGTTGGGCTGAAGGGCCTGTTTCCATGCTGTATGACTCTATGACCATCGATCATCTGTTCACGCTAGATCCATACCCTGGAACTCCCTCCTCACCGTACCAAAATAACCAGAGGAACTTCAAAAAGCTAACACCAAAATACCAAGACAAGGATAAGAGTCAAGGGTGTTTTATTGTCGTGTAATCAAAACAATGAAATTCTTACTTGCAGCAGCACAGCAGACATGTAAACATAGTATAGACTGTTAGACGTTAGAGATACAGCGTGGAAACTGGCTCTTCAGCCCAATGAGTCCAGGCCGACCAGCGATCACCCGTACACTAGGACTATCCTACACAATAAGGACAATTTAACAATTTTACCAAACCCAATTAACCTACAAACTTTGTAGTGTGTGAGGAAACTGGAGCACCCTGAGAAAACCCATGTGGTCAGACTCTTTGGACATCTTGCCCACACCAACCAACATGTCCATCTACATTCGTCCCATTTGCCTGCGTTTGGCCCATATCTCTCTAAACCTGTCCTATCCATGTACCTGTCTAAATGTTTCTTAAATGTTGCAATAGTACCTGCCTCAACTACGTCCTCTGGCAGCTCGTTCCACAATAGACAATAGACAATAGGTGCAGGAATAGGCTATTTGTCCCCTCGAGCCAGTACCGCCATTCAATGTGATCATGGCTGATCATCCACTATTCAGTACCCCGTTCCTGCCTTCTCCCCATATCACCTGACTCCACTATCTTTAAGAGCCCTATCTAGCTCTCTCTTGAAAGTATCCAGAGAACTGGCCTCCACCACCCTCTGAGGCAGAGAATTCCACAGACTCACAACTCTCTGTGAGAAAAAGTATTTCCTCGTCTCTGTTCTAAATGGCTTATCGCTTATTCTTAAACTGTGGTCCCTGTATCTGGACTCCCCCAACATCGGGAACCTGTTTCCTGCCTCTAGCGTGTCCAAACCCTTAATAATCTTATATGTTTCATTAAGATCCCCTCTCATCCTTCTAAACCAGAGTATACAAGCCCAGCCTCTCCATTCTCTCAGCATATGACAGTCCCGCCAGTGTAAGCCAACGCTGCACTTCCTCAATAGCAAGAATGTCCTTCCTCAAATTAGGGGACCAAAACTACACACAATACTCCAGATGTGGTCTCAATAGGGCCCTATACAACTGCAGAAGGACTTCTTTGCTCCTATGCTCAACTCCTCTTGTTATAAAGGCCAACATGCCATTCGTTTTCTTCACTGCCTGCTGTACCTGCATGCTTACTTTCATTGAATGATGAACAAGGACCCCCAGATCCCGTTGTACTTCCCCTTTCCCCAACTTGACGCCATTTAGATAATAATCTGCCTTCCTGTTTTTGCTACCAAAGTGGATAACCGCACATTTATCCACATTAAACTGCATCTGCCATGCATCTGCCCACTCACTCACCCTGTCCAAGTCACCCTGCATTCTCATAACATCCTCCTCACAGTTCACACTGCCACCCAGCTTTATGTCATCTGCAAATTTGCTAATGTTGCTTTGAATCCCTTCATCTAAATCAATGACGTATATTGTAAATGGCTCCGGTCCCAGCACCGAGCCTTGCGGTACCCCACTAGTCACTGCCTGCCATTCTGAAAGGGACCCGTTAATCCCTACCCTTTGTTTCCTGTCTGCCAACCAAATTTCTATCCATGTCAGCACTCTACCCCCAATACCATGTGCTCGAATTTTGCCCACTAATCTCCTATGTGGTTCCATAAGCCCACCACCCTTTACGTGAAATGCTTAGTGTTTAATAGCCCGAAGAATCTGTTGCTGAACCTGGACATTACAGTTTTTAGCCTCCTGTACCTTCTTCCCAATGGCTGGAGTGAAATGAGAGCGTGGCCAGGGCGTTGTGGGTCTCTGATGCTGGCTGCAGCGACTCCTGTAGATCCCTTTGATGGTGGGGAGGTCAAGACCCGTGATGGACTGTGCAGTGCTCACCACTTTTTGCAATCATCTTTATTCATGGGCGGTCGAGTTGCCAAACCAGGACCTTATGCAAGCGGTGAACATGCTCTCTATTGTAAAATGAAGAGTGGGCTATAAATGCTGGCCTTGCCTACAAAGCATCCTTCCCTTGAGAGCTGATGAATGAACTACTGAGTACTTGTGTACTAAATCATGAGAGGAATAGATCAGGTAAACACACCGAGTCTCTTGCCCAGAGTAGGGGAATCGAGAACCAGAGGACATAGGTTTAGGTGAGGGGGGAAAGATTTAATGGGAACCTGCGGGGTAACTTTTTCACACATAAGGGTGGTGGGTGTATGGAACGAGCTGACGGAGGAGGTAGTTGAGGCAGGTACAATTGGAACGCTTTAAGAAACATTTGGACATGGATAATGGACATGGACATGGACATGGACAGAAGGTACATGGATAGGACAGGTTTGGAGGGATATGGTCCAAACACGGGCAAGTGGGACTAGTGTAGATGTGGCATGTTGGTCGGCGTGGGCAAGTTGGGCTGAAGGGCCTGTTTCCACGCTGTATGACTCTCTGACTATGATTCTATGACTCAATGACTCTATTAGCATCACTTTCCATTTTTATTTGCAGGTTTCCAGCACCTGCAGGATCTTGCCTTTTACCCTTGGAGTCTTGCTTGCTCATGTACAATTATTCCCCTTCAGAGAGGATTACAACATCTTATGTCCTTCTGGTAATAAATGTAATTTTGTTTTGATTTCTTCGGGGATGGTGTTTTGAGTAAGTTGGAAATAAACCCGCGATCACTCTACCGTGCGGATCCATTGTCTATTTTAATTACACTGCAATTAGTTTGTTCATAGCTCTCCTCGCCTTTTCTTGCCAGTTGTCGGAATGATTTGTAATGTCTCATTCCAATGGAAGCTGTGAATGAGATGGAGATTGGGACGAGGTCTTTGAGAATTGCCAATGAGAACGTTCCTTGCAGCCTTCTGTGTCAGAGAACAAAATGTGATCAACAGCTCTATAGTTAGGAGGGGGATAGTAACTGACTGGAGACAATATAGATGGGCAACATCAGTGTAAGGTTCAGTGTAGGAAGGAACTGCAGATGCTGGTTTACACTGAAGATAGACACTAGATGCTGGAGTAACTCAGCGGGGCAGGTAGCATCTCTGGAGAGAAGGAATGGGTGACGTCCCGCCGAGTTACTCCAGCATTTGTGTCTAACATCAATGGTTCAATAGTTCTTTATTATCACATGTGCCAAGGTATAGTGAAATTATTTTCTTGCATACAGTTCAGTGTGAATTAGAAAATTAGATTGTCATGTGTACGGAGGTAGAGTGCCTGAAGAAGGATCTCACACCTACTGTCTTTTCGTCTCTGGCCTTTGTCCACCATCTACCTATTCCTCCCCCGCCCCATCCCACTACCCACCTGTATGAACCTATTACCTACCAGGCTCTTGTCCTGCCCCTGTTCTCTTCCAGCTTTCGCTCCACACCCATAGAATCAATCGGAAGAAGGGTCCCGACCTGAAATATCACCCATCCATGTTCTCCAGAGATGTGACTGACCCACCGAGTTACTCCAACACTCTGTATCCTTCGATGCTCAATACTCTGACAAAGGCCAATGTACCAAAGACCTTCTTTCCCACCCGATCTACCTGTCTAATGGTGAACGTAAAAATCTGTTTCTTATTGTACTGGCCATTTATAAAGGACAGTTTCTTCCCAGCTGTTATCGGGCAACTGAACCATCCTATCACCAATAAGGAGCGGTCCTGAGCTACTATCTACCTCATTGGAGACTCTTGGACTATCTTTGATCCGACTTTACTGGATTTTAGATTGTAATCATGTATAGTCTTTCACGCAACAAAAAGCTTTTCATAGTACCTCAGTACACATGACAATACACTGAACTAAATCGGTCGCACAAAAAGATCTTTATTTCATGGTGCTGGATTATTTTTAACCTTTAATGACACCGAATATCATCACTATTGGAGGGAAAAATGTCTCCGAAACACTTTACAATCATGCCCTAAGCAATATCCTACAAACAAGGCACAATTTTAACCACAGCTAATTCATCTACAAGCCTGCACGTCTTTGGAGTGTGAGAGGAAACCGGAGTACCCGGAGAAAACCCATGCGGTCACAGAGAGAACGTATAAACTCCGTACAGACAGGTCATAAGGTCATAAGTGATAGATGTAAATTAGGCCATTCAGCCCATCAAGTCTACTCCGCCATTCAATCATGCCTGATCTATTTCTCCCTCCTAACCCAATTCTCCTGCCTTCTCCCATAACCACTGACACCTGTACTAATCAAAAATCTATCTATGTCTGCTTTAAATATATCCACTGACTTGGCCTCTAGAGCCTTCTGTGGCAAAGAAGTCCGCAGATTCACCACCCTCTGACTAAATAGATTTCTCCTCATCTCCTTCCTAAAAGAACATCCTTTAATTCTAAGGCTATGGCCTCTAGTCCTAGACTCGCCCACTATTGCCTCTCCACACCATTCTGTTCATTTCAATGAGGTCCCCCCTTGTCCATAGTCACCTGTAGTGACGTAGTCAGGATTGAATCCGGGACTCTGGCGCGGTGAGGTAGCGACTCTACCGCTGTGCCGTCGTGTGCCGACTCCATGACTCCATCCAATCTGCCCTCACCCTTGCTCGTTCCAAAAGATTTCCACGCTGCTATTCAATTGCTTCATGTATCAAAACAGCTCCGCAATCGATTGAAATTCTGGGCCATTAAGACCATAAAAAAAATGTCCATAGGGTACTGAAGACAATGAATGGAGCGGTGAAATATAGTTACCCTTTAATCATTAGATTTAGAAGAGACATGAAAATAATTGAAAGGAACAAGAGTTCCATTGCTTCTTCCTACTATATTCTCCATCAGTCTGCCATTATTAATGCTAATATGCTTTAGGACTAATATCGCTAGCACTGAAGATATGAATTGGAACATATGTTCCCTTCAATCAGCCATTTCAATTAAACACTGTAAATCCAATTGCAGGAATGGCTTTTGGCTCCGGCTGGGAATTTTGGTCTGGGCAAGCCGACTGGAACTGCAATGCTTATCACTGCAAACAGGCGCCAATTCCTCCTAATTGTTTTCTGACAATTCAGCTGCTGTTTGGCCCAGTGTGTCCAGGCTAGGAATGAAATCTCTCTCCATGCTACCACCCACGAGAGTCCACCTCGCCTGATGATCATAGAGTCATGGAATGATACAGTGCGGAAACAGGCCCATCAGCCCAACTGCCCCACACCAGCCAACAAGTCCCATCTACACTAGTCCCTGCTGCCTGTGCATGGGCTGTAGCCCCCTAAACCTGTCCTATCCATGCACCGTGTATCCTTAAACATTTGTGATGGTACCTGCCTCAACTACCTGCTCTGACAGCTCGTTCCATATACCCACCACTCTTTGTGTGAAAAATCTACCCCTCGGATTCCTATTAAATCTTTCACCATCTCACCTTAAATTGTGTAATAGGGGTTGGACGCTCTAATTTAAATGCAACCAGGATGAAAGCAGGTTTTACTTCAGACTTCAGACTTTAGAGATACAGCACCGTGTCTGCACCGATCACCCCGCACATGAGCACTATCCCACACACGAGGGTCACTTTACAAATTCACCAAAGCCAATTAGCCTACAAGCCTGCATGTCTTTGCAGTGTGGGGGGAAACCGGAGCACCCTGGGAAAACCCACGCAATCACAGGGAGAACATACACACTCCACACACAGACAAAAGTCAAAAGTCAAAAGAGTTTATTGTCATGTGTCCCTGACAGGACAATGAAATTATTTCTTTGCTTAACACAACAGAACATAGTAGGCATTGATTACAATTATATACGTAAATACACACATGAATGAATAAATTGATAAAGTGCAAATAACAGATGGAGGGGTATTAATGTTCAGAGTTTTGTCCGAGCCAGGTTTAATAGCCTGATGGCTGTGGGGAAGTAGCTATTCCTGAACCTGGTCGTTGCAGTCTTCAGGCTCCTACCCGAAGGTAGTAGGGAGATGAGTGTGTGGCCAGGGTGGTGTGGGTCCTTGATGATGCTGCCAGCCTTTTTGAGGCAGCGACTGCGATAGATCCCCTCAAGGAAAGAAGGTCAGAGCCGATGATGGACTGGGCAGTGTTTACTACGTTTTGTAGTCTTTTCCTCTCCAGGGCGCTCAAGTTGCCGAACCAAGCCACGATGCAACCGGTCAGCAAGCTCTCTACTGTGCACCTGTAGACGTTAAAGAGAGTCCTCCTTGACAGACCGACTCTCCGTAATCTTCTCAGGAAGTAGAGGCGCTGATGAGCTTTCTTTATAATTGCATCTGATTAGATTAGATTAGATTCCTTTATTATCATTCAGACCTTTTGGTCTGAACAAAATTGTTACCATGCAGTCATAACATATAATTTTAAAAAAAACACACAATAAACACATATCCAACATCCACCACAATGAGTTCACCAGGCACCTCCTCACTGTGGTGGAAGGCAAAAGTCTTAACTCATTGTCTTCATCCCTCCTAGTTCTCCCTCTGCGCTGAGGCGATCCAGGCCGCCGCCGCCGCTGGAGCACCGCAGCTCTAAGCTGGACCGCCGCCGCCGCTGGAGCACCGCAGCTCTAAACCGGCCGCCGCCGCTGGAGCACCGCAGCTCTAAACCAGGCCGCCGCCGCCGCTGGAGCACCGCAGCTCTAAGCTGGTCCGCCACTGGAGCACCGCAGCTCCAAACCATGCCGCCGCTGCCACTGGAGCACCGCAGCTCCAAACCATGCCGCCGCTGCCGCTGGAGCACCACAGCTCTAAGCTGGACCGCCGCCACCGCTGGAGCACCACAGCTCCAAACCAGGCCGCCGCCACAGCTCCACCATTAGGCCTCAGCACAGATGGTGACAGGGGACATGCATCCCCCCGAAGGTTGAGACTAAAACTCTGTTTCTCCCACACCCCACATACACAACCTAATAAAACAAAATTCTACTAAACAAACACTAGAAGACAACAAAAAAAAAAAAAAAAACAACATCCCCCTGCCAGCCAGCGGGCCACTTCCAGGATGAGTCAGAGTTCTCGGACTAGGAAAGATCTGTGTTCTCGGACCAGGAAAGATCTTCACAGATGTGCACGCCCAGGAATTTGAAGCTCTTGACCCTTTCAACCATCGACCCGTTGATATAAACAGGACTGTGGGTCCCCATCCTACTCCTTCCAAAGTCCACAATCAGTTCTTTGGTTTTGCTGGTGTTGAGGGCCAGGTTATTGTGCTCGCACCATATGGACAGTTGCTCGATCTCTCTTCTGTACGACTCATCCCCATCAGTGATACGTCCCACAACAGTGGTGTCGTCAGCGAACTTGATGATGGAGTTCGCACTATGACCGGCTACTCAGTCATGAGTATAGAGTGAGTACAGCAGGGGGCTGAGCACGCAGCCTTGAGGTGCTCCCGTGCTGATTGATATCGAGGCTGACACATTTCCACCAACACAAACAGACTGTGGTCTGTGAATGAGGAAGTCGAGGATCCAATTGCAGAGGGATGCGCAGAGACCCAGTTCTGCGAGTTTGGTAACCAGCTTGGAGGGGATAATTGTGTTAAATGCCGAGCTGTAGTCAATGAATAACAGCCTGACATATGAGTTCTTGTTGTCCAAGTGGTCCAGAGCGGAGTGGAGGGCCAGCGAGATCGCATCCAGCGTTGATCTGTTGTGGCGGTAAGCAAACTGCAGTGGGTCCAGGTTTTTGTCGAGGTAGGAGTTGATTTTCGCCATGATCAACCTCTCAAAGCACTTCATCACCACAGGCGTTAGTGCCACTGGTCGATAGTCATTGAGGCACGTCACCTTGCTCTTCTTGGGCACCGGTATTATTGATGCCCTTTTAAATCAGGTGGGAACCTCAGACCTCAGAAGTGATAGGTTGAAAATGTCCATAAAAACTCCAGCCAGTTGGGCCGCACAGGTTTTTAGAACACGACCGGGTATACCATCAGGTCCAGACGCTTTTCGAGGGTTCACCTCTCTGAAGGATTTCCTGACGTCGGCCTCTGTGACTGAGACTGAAATACCATCACAGCGAATGGGGGCTCGGGAAGGCACATCGGTGTTCTCCCTATCAAAGCGTGCGTAAAACGCATTGAGCTCATCAGGGAGTGATGTTTTGCCGACATCCGAGCAGCCTCCTGGTTTCGACACTCTACTATGGTTCGAGTTTTCCAGGTCAATTGGCCCTCTGTAAATTGTCCCTAGTGTGTAGGGAGTGGGTGAGAAATTGGGATAACATAGAATTAGTATGAAAGGGTGATCGACAGTTGCCGTGGACTTGGTGGGCCGAAGGGCCTGTTTTCATGCTGTATCTGGTCTGAAGGCAAGATTCAAGTCAGGAGGGTTTTATTGCCACATGTCCCATATAGAACAATGAAATGCTTACCTGCAATAGCACAACAGAATATGTAAACATAATACCCTGTAACCAAGATAATAAATGAGAACTAAAGGTTAATTGTACGTATACACGTATATATATATATGACACAAAATGCTGAAATAGCGGGACGGCTAGCATCTCTGGAGGAAAGGAATGGGTGACGTTTCGGGTCGAGACCATTGGATCGAGACCATTGAAACATCACCCATTCCTTCTCTCCTGAGATGTTGCCTGTCCCGCTGAGTTACTCCAGCGTTTTGGGTCTACCCTTGATTTAAACCAGCATCTGCAGTTCTTTCCTACCTATAAATATAAATATATATATATATATACAGTATATATATATACACACACACATATACATTATATATACAGTACACACACACACACACACACACACACACACACACACACACACACACACACACACACACACACACACACACACACACACACACACATAATGTCACCCATGCCTTCTCCTCAGAGATGCTGCATATAGATATGGATATAGATAGAAACATAGAAACATAGAAAAATAGGTGCAGGAGTAGGCCATTCAGCCCTTCGAACCAGCACCACCATTCAATATGATCATAGTTGATCATCTAAAATCAGTACCCCATTCCTGCTTTCTCCCCTTATCCCTTGATTCCATTTGCCCTAAGAGCTAAGTCTAACTCTCTCTTGAAAACATCCAGTGAACTGGCCTCCACTGCCTTCTGTGGCAGAGAATTCCACAGATTCACTACTCTCTGGGGGAAATTTTTTTTCCTCATCTCAGTCCTAAATGGCCTGCCCCTTATTCTTAAACTATGATCCCTGGTTCTGGACTCCCCCAACATCGGGAACATTTTTCCTGCATCTAGCCTGTCCAATCATTTAAGAATTTTATATGTTTCTAAAAAAATCCCTCTCATCCTTCTAAATTCCAGTGAATACAAGCCCAGTCAATCCATTCTTTCATCATCAGTCCCGCCACCCCGGGAATAAACTTAGTGAACCTACGCTGCACTCCCTCAATAGCAAGAATGTCCCTATGCAAATTAGGAGACCACAATTGAACACAGTACTCCAGGTGTGGTCTCACCAGGGCCCTGTACAACTGCAGTAGGACCGCTTGCCCCTAAACTCAAAGCTGATACGTACTCACACTAATGTCTAAACAAAATCTAAAGTCAATCAATCAGGCAATCTATACAGCTGTTTCTGCGCTCTATCACCTAAACTAAAAGCTGTGGCTTTAGGCTTTACAAATACGTTTCAGACACTCTGAAAGCAAGTTCCTCTGCGATTCTCCAAGGATCTAATCAAGTGTGTGTATTCCCGTATCTGGTGACGCAAGGTTAGGTTTCCTGGCAAGTGCAGGTATCAGCGGACCGTGTCGCATTCCCCTGGGCAAGCCCTGCCCTCACACTGAACTTGTCAAACTCATAACCTTTCAGCTCTGAAACTCATTTACAACCTGTGTCATTGAAGCCGCTGGGATTCGAGACAATTAAGCTCAAGCAGGTGTAATGTCATTGCACACGGCTGGTAAAGCCGCTGCCTCACACGCCAGAGACCCAGGTTTGATCCTGACTACAGGTGCTGTCTGTACGGAGTTTGCACGTTCTTCCCGTGACTGCATAGGTTTTCCCCAGGTGCTCCGGTTTCCTCACACATTCATAAAGACGTGCAGGATTGTAGGTTAATTGGCTTTGTTAAAATTGTAAATTGCCCCATTGTGTAAGATGGTGTGCCAGTGTACGGGATGATCGCTGGTCGGAGCAGACTCGATTGGCCGAAGGACCTGTGTCCTGTATCTCTAAATAAAACTAACCTAAACTAAACACCTATTTCCCTTTCTCTGGCTTCCCATTTTACGCCTCTTCTCTCCTTTTGTCTCCTTTTCTTCACTGGCCTTTGTTCACCCATCTGCCTATCAAAACTCCTACCACCTGCGTCCACCCATCGCTAGACTTTTTCCTTCCACCATTCTCTTCCAGCCCCTTCTATAATCAGTCCAACCCGAAACGTCACCTATCCATATTCTCCAGAGAAGCTGCCTGACCTACTGAGTTACTCTCGCACTTTGTGTTTTATTTCTGTAAACCGGCACCTGCAATTACTTTTGCCTTCATGACAATCTTCATGCTGGTCAAGGTTCTACCTTGTAAAAGGTGAACATGAAATTAATTATTTTACTTTAATGGAAAATTGTTTGATTTTAATAGCTCCCACTTTTATGCATCAGCATTTATGATTAATTTATGCCCATCTACTAATACTGGGTAGAAATTTATTTTATTCGCATCAGAAGGAAAGGACTTTGTATAACTGCAATTTAATTATCTTCTTTTCCGATAAGTGCCACTGACCATGTCTTGTGGAATATTAATATTGCAAACTTTGTATACATTTGTGTAAAAATTCCTGGCTGCCTGATATTTTCACAGCCGGATTAGCTCGTTAACTTTAATCAGGTTCAATGTCCTCCACAATGGGAACAGGACGATGAATTCCAGATTCAGCCATTGTAGTTTATGTACAAGGACTTCAGAGAGTCGTAGAAAGTCCTACAATGTGGAAACAGGCCCTTCAGCCCAACTTGCCCACACCAGCCAACATGTTCCATCTACACTAGTTCCACCTGCCTGCGTTTGGCCCATATCCCTCTAAACCTATGTACCTGTCTATATGTTTCTTAAACGTTGCGAATATTACCTGCCTCAACTACCTCCTCCAGTAGCATGTTCCATATACCCAACAGTTCTCGTGGGATAAAATAACCCCTCAAAATCCTATTAAATCTCCCCCCCTCACATTAAACCTATGTCCTCTAGTTCTCGATTATCCTACTCTGGGCAAGTGTTTCTGCACATCTACCTGATCTACTCCTCTCATGATTTAATACCCCTTTATAAAATCACTCCTCAACCTCCTGCGCTCCAAGGAATAGAGTCCCAGCCTGCTCAACTTTTCCCTATAGCGCAGACCCCCAAATCCTGGCAACATCCTCGTAAATCTCCTCTGCACCCTTTCCAGCTTGACAGTATCTTTCCCATAATACGGGAATGTTCCTATAACTTCACTTGAACGTTCCTGTTCAAAATACCTTTGGACTGGTTCATGGAAAGGAAGAGTTTAGAGAGTTTTGGGCCAAATGCAGACAAATGGAACTGGCTCAGGTAGGTAACTTGGTCGGCATGGCTGAGTTGGGCCGAAGGGCCTGATTGTGCGCCATATGCCTCTACATACTAGTTGGACTTTAGTCTTCAGACTTTAGACTTTAGAGATACAGAGCGGGAACAGGTCCTGCAGCCCACCAAGTCTGCTCTGACCAACGATCGCCGCACACTAATATTATCCTACACACACTGGAAACTATTTACAATTTATACCAAAGCCAATTGACCTACAAATCTACACTTCTTTGGAAGGTGGGAAGAAACTAGAGCACACGGAGAAAACCCACCTGGTCAAAGGGAGAACGTACAAACTCCGTACAGACAGCACCCATAGTCGGGATCGCACCCGGGTCTCTGGCCCTGTAAGGCAGCAGCTCTACCGCTGCGCCACCGTGCCGCCCTCTCTGTGCCTCCCATAATTTTATTTACTTCTATCAAACCTCCGATGCTCCAGGGAAATCATTCGAAGCCTGTGCAACCTCTCCTTATAGTTTGTGCCCTCTAAACCATGCATCTTGTAAGCCTCTTCAGCATCATTCCAAAACCTTCACATCCTTCCTGTAATGGGGATGAGCAGAATTGCACGCAATTTTCCAACATTGACGCATCCCACATTTATCTGGATGATAAAAGAGCAACCGTATTTGACAAATGGCATTTCAAGTGACACGTAATTAAATTACCACCCATTTACATTAAATAGGGTATGAGCTAGCAATAGAGGTTCGGCAAATTTGGATTGGAGCGTCAGAGGCTGAGGGGAGACCTCTTAGAAGTCAGAGAGTATGTCCATACAACATGGAAACAGGTCCTAACACGGAGAGGGGACTGGGGCCTGGCCCACCGTGCCGTCGGGGTCAACTGCGGGAGGCACCCCGGGAAATAAAGGTGGTGGGGCGAGGAGAGGGGCCTTGATTCACTCGTCGATGCACACATCCAAGGGAAGGCAACGGCAGCCTGGGGCTCGCCTGGAAAAAGCACCTCTCTAACAGGCCTGGACTTTAAAAATTGTGCCAGAATGGTGCCTCTTGTATGTGGGGTCCGTGAACTATTTCTGTCACGTTGCTAATCGGGGATGTGCTTGGATATGGCAATACTCTACTGGATTGTTTGTAAGAAAATCACTTCACTGTGCGTTTGCACTTTGCACGAGAGATAATAAAAACACTTTTGAACCTTTTAACCTTTAAATTCCTTTACTCACATTTTTTTGGCTTTTCACCTCTGGTCTTTGTCCACCCATCTGTCCGAAAATAACCCCTCACCTGTATCCAGACCGAGGACAGATTCTGACCCGAAAGGTCACCCATCCCTGGATCAGAATCCTTCCTCAAATGCTGCCTGAGATGCTGTGATGCTGAGATCCAGAGATGCTGCCTGACAGAGGGTCCAGCACTTTGTTACTCCAGCAATTTGTGTCTTTTTCTTTGTAAACCAGCACCTGCAGTTCCTTGTTTCTCCACCTATCACTTGCCAGTTTGTCCCACACCCAATTCTCTTCCAGCTTTCTCCCCCACTCCACACCCGTACTACAATCAGTCTGAAGAAGTGTCACGACTCGAAGCAGCACCTGTCAATGTTCTCCAGAGATGCTGCCTGTCCCGCTGAGTTACTCCAGCATTTTCAAGAGTCATGAGTCAAGAATCAAGAGAGTCCAGAGTGTTTTATTGTCGTATGTCCCAGACAGAACAATGAAATTGTTACTTGCAGCCGCACAACGGAATATGCAAACATAGTATACTGTAAACTATATAATAAATAAGAAAAAAAAGATGAGTCTATATATACATATACACACATATACATGCATACATATGTGAGATCAGTCTGAAGAACGGTCTTGACCCGAAATGTCACACATTCCTTCTCTCCAGAGATGCTGCCTGTCCTGCTGAGTTACTCCAGCATTTTGTGGCTACACGCACACACACGCACACACACACACACACACACACACACACACACACACACACACACACACACACACACACACACACACACACACACACACACACACACACACACACACATATATAAATATAAATACAGAAGAAGAACTCGACCCGAAACATCTCCCATTCCTTCTCTCCAGATTCTGCCTGTCCTGTTGAGTTACTCTAGCACTGTGTCTATCTTCTTTATATATACACACTGATATGTACACATATAGAACAAACAAGAATAGTGCAAACAGACAAAACCAAGGCCCCCATTTTGTGTCTATCTTCAGTGTAAATCAGCATCTGCTTTCCCTTCCTCACATTGAATTCTCCAATTTTACAATCTCCACCCTTATTTTTTGTTGCAAATCAGCATCTAGAGTTCATTGTATCTGCAGGTCAAAGCTCAAATCCTCCCTATGACATAAAAGGTATTACAGAAGATTCCAATTAACGGCTAAAGAAGTAATTAAACATATCCTTAAAAGCAAAATGAGATTCTAAAATCTCTCGGCATCATCTAGGAAGAAATGTTAATTGGACTTCTGTTATTTGGGCTTACAATTCATTCTATTTAAATGTACCAGTTGATTACATAATTTGCCTATCTAAATTCAATGTAAGCACAGTGTGAAATGCTGCTATTGTAGTTAATGCCCAGTTTAATTCATTATTATTCACAGCACCTCACTCTCCTGTTTGGAAGGCATATTGACAGCTTCTAAATCTCATCAGTCTATTATAGTGAAGATAGACACAAAAAGCTGGAGTAACTCATCGGGTCAGGCAGCATCCCTAGAGAAAAGGAATAGGTGACATAGAAACATAGAAACATAGAAAATAGGTGCAGGAGTAGTCCATTCGGCCCTTCGAGCCTGCACCGCCATTCAATATGATCATGGCTGATCATCCAACTCAGTATCCTGTACCTGCCTTCTCTCCATACACCCTGATCCACTTAGCCACAAGGGCCATATCTAACTCCCTCTTAAATATAGCCAATGAACTGGCCTCAGCTACCTTCTGTGGCAGAGAATTCCACAGATTCACCACTCTCTGTGTGAAAAATGTTTTTCTCATCTCGGTCCTAAAAGACTTCCCCCCCCTTATCCTTAGACTGTGACCCCTTGTTCTGGACTTTCCCAACATCGGGAATAATCTTCCTGCATCTAGCCTGTCCAACCCCTTAAGAATTTTGTAAGTTTCTATAAGGTCCCCCATCAATCTTCTAAATTCTAGTGAGTACAAGCCGAGTCTGTCCAATCTTTCTTCATATGAAAGTCCTGACATCCCAGGAATTGGTCTGGTGAACCTTCTCTGTACTCCCTCTATGGCAAGAATGTCTTTCCTCATTTTAGGAGCAACCAAAACTGTACGCAATACTCCAGGTGTGGTCTCACCAAGACCCTGTACAACTGCAGTAGAACCTCCCTGCTCCTATACTCAAATCCTTTTGCTATGAATGCTAACATACCATTCGCTCTCTTCACAGCCTGCTGCCCAGCATGCCTACTTTCAATGACTGGTGTACCATGACACCCAGGTCTCGCTGCATCTCCCTTTTCCTAATCAGCCACGATGCTGTATGACTAAGACTCTATGTCTCTATGACTATGACCCTCAATAGAACGGCAATAGAAGAGAGAATAAAGCATTACAGCTACAAAGTGTAGATATAAAAAGTGCACGGGCCACAATGAACTAGATGGGAAGATCAGAAATCGGGCAGCGTGCTGGCACAGTGGTCGAGTTGCTGCCTTACAGTGCCAGAGACCCAGGTTCGATCCTGACTACGGGCGCTGTCTGTACGCACTTTATCCGTTCTCTCTGTGACCACGTGGGTTTTCTCCGGGTGCTCCGGTTTCCTCCCACACGCCAAAGACGTACAGGTTTGTAGGTTTTATTGGCTTCGGTAAAGATTGTAAACTGTCCCTAGTGTGTAGGATAGTGCTAGTGTATGGGGATCACCGGTCGGCGCAGGCTTGGTGGGCCGAAGGGCCTGTTTCCACGCTGTATCTCTAAAACAAAATAAACTAAATTCATCATGAGCTTATGAGAGGTCCGTTCAGTAGTCTGATGACAGCAGGGAAGAAGTTTGGTGGTACGTGCTTACAAGCTTCTGTTTCTTCTGCACGACAGGAGAGGGGAGAAGAGGGAAAGGCCGGGGTGCGAGAGGTCCTTGATTATGTTGGCTGCTTTCCCGAGGCAGCGTGATGGTGGGGAGGATTTGTAAACAACATGCAGAATGCGGAGATGGGGAATTGCCAGGAAGCCCATTGTTGTTTGCATTAAAACAGTCACGGTCTAAGCTTGTCTGAACGCTGTACAGATATGTGGTAGTAAGCCTCCTAGTGTTACATTTGATCAGCTAGGATCATGTGATACAATCTGCAGTGAGCTATGAACACAGAATGAATGTACTTCCTGCCTCTCCATATTTAGTTCAGTTTAGAGATGCCGCAGGGAAACTGACCCTTTGGCCCACGGTCCACGCCGACCTTTGATCATCCCTTCACACCAGTTCTGTGTTATCCCACTTTCTCATAGAAACATAGAAACATAGAAATTAGGTGCAGGAGTAGGCCATTCAGCCCTTCGAGCCTGCACCGCCATTCAATATGATCATGGCTGATCATCCAACTCAGTATCCCGTACCTGCCTTCTCTCCATACCCTCTGATCCCCTTAGCC
Source organism: Okamejei kenojei (assembly GCA_035221665.1). NCBI lineage: Eukaryota > Metazoa > Chordata > Chondrichthyes > Rajiformes > Rajidae > Okamejei > Okamejei kenojei. Next base: position 36,978,608 of record CM069134.1, read on the forward strand.
ACAAGGGCCACATCCAACTCACTCTTAAATATAGCCAATGAACTGGCCTCAACTACCCTCTGTGGCAGAGAGTTCCAGAGACTCACCACTCTCTGTGTGAAAAAAGTCTTTCTCATCTCGGTCTTAAAGGATTTCCCCCTTATCCTTAAGCTGTGACCCCTTGTCCTGGACTTCCCCAACATCGGGAACAATCTTCCTGCATCTAGCCTGTCCAACCCCTTAAGGGTTAAGTGGCCCCTCATCAACTCCCTGCACACTAGGGGCAATTTACAGAAGCCAATTAACCTCCATTGGGATGTGGGAGAAAACCGGAGCACCCTGAGGAAATTCATGCAGTCATAAACCATTAGGTCATAGGAGCAGAATTGGGCCATTCAATCATGGTTGATCTCTCTTTCCCTCTCAACTCCATTCTCCTGCCTTACACTCCCCGTAACACTTGACACACGTACTAATCAAATCACTAACAGGCAGCACCGTTGCCTCCTGTGAGCTGCTGCCTCACAGCGCCGGAGGCCCCGGTTCAATCCTGACCTCCGGTGCTGTCTGTGCAGAGTCTTCACGTTCTCCCTGTGACCTCGTGGGTTTCCTCTGGGTGCTCCGGTTTCCTCCCACTTCTCAAAGGGTGGGCTTATAGGTTAATTGGCCTCTGTAAACTGCCCCTAATGTGTAGGGTGTGGATGAGAAAGTGGAATACTATGGGACTTTTGTAAACGGGTGATGGATGTTTGTCATGGACCTGGTGGGCCAAAGGTCCCATTTCCATGCCGAATCTCCAAACTGAAAACTGATACTGCAGATGGACAAAAAATGCTGGAGTAGGTCAGCGGGTCAGGCAGCGTCTCTGGAGAAAAGGAATAGGCGACGTTTCGGGCCGAGACCCTTCCAGTCGGGTTCTGACCTGAAACGTCACTGATTCCTTGTCTCCACAGATGCTGCCTGACCCACTGTGCAACTCCAGGAATTGGTGTCCATCTTGGGTGTAAACCAGCGTCAGCAGTACCTTCCTACACATCGTCTCCAGAGATATTGCTTGACCCATCGAGATGTTCCAGCACTTTGTGTGTTTGTGTGTTTGTGTGTGTGTGTGTGTGTGTGTGTGTGTGTGTGTGTGTGTGTGTGTGTGTGTGTGTGTGTGTGTGTGTGTGTGTGTGTGTGTGCGTGTGTGTGTGTGTGTGTGTGTGTGTGTGTGTGTGTGTGTGTGTGTGTGTGTGTGTGTGTGTGTGTGTGTGTGTTATCAATTAAATGCAAACTTTATGCAAATACAAGATGGTATTTTTCTTGGGGATATGATTTACATAATTTTATGTCATAAATCTGAGCAAATTTGTCAAAGCGTTTCGAGTGTCTTCACATGATAGGACATGTGAGCTTTGTACAACCTCTAGCAGGCTTGGATCTTTCGAGAGCCTGTTCATGAATGCAGAGCTTTAAATTGTGCCATCAATGCGCCCTGCCCATTGGCACTGGCTCGCCTGGAGTCCTTTTGAGTTGAATTATCATATAAACCATGATAAATGTATTGAAGGAGCTATCTATATGGTTATTGAGAGCTTTATGATGCCACTATGTTAATGGCGGCATGACGATGCAGCTGGTAGAGCGGCTGCCTCACAGCACCAGAGATCTCGGTTCAATCCTGACTACGGGTGCTGTCTGTGTGAGGAGTTTGCACGTTCTCCCTGTGACCGTGTGGGTTTTCTCCGAGTGTTCCGGTGGCCCTCCCCACATCCCAAAGATGTACAGCCTCTGCAAATTTAACTTGCGGGGTAATGTGGCGCAGCGGTTGAGCTACTCCCTTGCAATGGCCAGAGACCTGACTACAGCCGCTGTCTGGACGGAGTTTGTAGATTCTCCCCGTGACACGTGTGGGGTTTCTCCGAGTGCTCCTGTTTCCTCCCATACCCCAAACACCCACAGGTTTGCAGGTTAATTGGCTTCTCTACATAGTCCGTATGGTGCTGGATACTGATCGTGGATGGCACGATCGTTGGTCGCTGTCGGGTTCAGTGGGCCGAGGGGCCTGTTTTCTTGCTGTATCTCTGAACTCAATTTCTTCAGGCAGAGGGTGGGGAATCTGTGGAATTCATTGCCACAGACGGTTCTGAAGGCCAGGACATCGCTATGTTTAAAGCAGAGCTTGACAGGTTCTTGATTAGTACGGGTGTCAGGGGTTATGGGGAGTGGGCACACAGTACACAGATACAGGATAAAGAGCAGCTTACAACCCAGCAGTATAAATATTGATTTCTCTAACTTCAAATAACCCTTGGATCCTCTCTCTCCGACCCTCCCCCACCCTAGTCTTTGTACTAGTTTGTCTGTCGTCCTGGTGAGTTTCACTGTTTGTATTACTCGTTATCACCTCCCCCACAGACAATGGACCATTGTGGGCTCCACCTTTCCTTGATCATCGCTGCTGGCTTTGATTTGCCTTTTTGCACATCTTTCATTTATTTATTCTATGTGCCTTTTCATCTTGAATCTCTCGGTTCACTCTCCCCTGACTCTCAGTCTGAAGAAGGGTCTCAGCCCGAAGAAGGGTCTCAGCCCGAAACGTCATCGATTCCTTTTCTCCAGAGATGCTGCCTGATCCGCTGAGTTACTCCGGCTTTTTGTGTACATCTTCGGTGTAAACCAGCATCTGCAGTTCCATCCTACACAGGGTAAAGGGTATAACATTCAGTGTAAGATAAGGGCAGAGATAGTGCAAAGGTTTCCAATGAGTCAGAGGTCAAGATCACACTCTTGGCTGTGCCACCACAAAGACAAAAACACTCCAGCATTTTGTGACTCTTTTCACCACCAATAAAGAGTAGAGCAAAGATTGCAAATAAACTATAAGGCAACACTGCATTCACGTAAGAAGTTTATTGAATTTGACCTGATGCTTACTAAATCTCTGAACAAAATCCAATTATCACAGGGGAAGGAAACAGAATCTCAAGATAATTGAACAATTCTAACTGCTTGTATCTGGGAGATACCTGATGCTTCATATCCTGCTCACCAATTTAATGAATCCCCAAGATTAACTGAGCTAAATTAGGTTAGATGTGATTCCTTATGGACCCATCAATCCCCCTTTTCTTCACAAAGATTTATGGAGGATGTGTGTGTGTGTGCGTGCGAAGAGTGAAAATATATCACTAAAAAGGTAACAGAAAGGAACAGGACTGTTCAGTTCTTCAAACCTTTTCTGCTCTTTGATAAGATTTAGTTTAGTTTAGTTTAGTTTAATTTAGTTTAGTTTAGCTCCGTTTAGTGTCACGTGTATTAAGGTACAATGAAAAGCTTTTTGTTGCGTGCTAACCAGTCAGCGGAAAGACCATACACAATCGAGCCATCCGTAATGTACAGATACAGGATAAAGGGCATAGCTTTTAATGCAAGATGAAGTCCAGTAAAGTCCGATTTAAGATAGCCCACGGGTCTTCAATGAGGTAGATAGCAGTTCAGGACCATAGTCGGTGATAGGATGGTTCAGTTGCCTGATAACAGCTGGGAAGAAACTGTCCCTGAATCTGGAGGCGTGCATTTCACACTCCTGTACCTCGTTCCTGATAGGAGAGGGAAGAAGACGGAGTGGCCAGGGTGACATTTGTCTGAATTGCAATAATTTACTGAACTGTAGGCAAAAAAAGGATTTCACTGTACCTTCGTACATGTGACAATAAAGAACCATTGAACCGTTGAACCAAGGAACGTCCATTCCCTTCCATCAATATTCCTTCCTCTGGCTTCACATTTCACACCTCTTCTATCCTTACTTCCTTATCTTCACTTTTTGTCCATTCATCTGCCAATCAACCTGTTTACCAGAATGCTTCAATGATCAACATTGATACCAGGGACGTGCAGTCAGGGGAGGGAGGGGAGGCAGAGCCTCACCTGTCATACTCCCAATGAAAATAGCTGTTAAGAAAAGTAAAGAAAAATACTAATAAAATAAAATAAATATAAAGATTTTTCCACTGATCTGTGTTATAAATGTCATTTCTATATGAATCTAATATTTTTTTATAGTCAAAATCGCACATTTTTCGCAGCTCCACTGCAAATACAGGGAGGGATGAGAGGTGAGGCAGCGACGGGCTGAGCCTCCCCTCTGATTGCGCAACCCCTCAGAAACTGCATGGAGCGCGGGCAATAAGTGTGTGCCTGTTACAATCTCTCTGTATGTCACCAATGTAATGTTTGTAGTTCCCTTCATTACATGTCCTTACCTTCCATAGTCCAGGTAGCTTATTTCACAAAAAATATATTACATTCCGGCTCGCTGGTCTCTTTATAAAACTGCAATGAAAAAGCAACAGGGGAGGCAGCAATCATGTCTGCCTCACAAGGGGGCGTGTCTTGAGCCCAGTGGAGGGAGAGCGAGCGTCAATTACGTAGGCTCAGGTAACTGACGCTGCCTCGCTCTCCCTCCACGTTAGCAAGCGTCAGCAGCGGCCGCGCGGACTGGGAGGTTGATTCGTTGATTTGTAGCGGCCAATTCGGAGGCTCTGGGCCACTGAGAGCTCCCAATTGGGCCCCACGCTGGAGTAATCTAGTCTCGGCTCGGGACCCCGGCTTCCAGTCCCACCACCGGCCCTCTCCCTCCCTTCTCCCCTTCCCTCCCTCCCTTCCCTCCCTCCCTTCTCTCCTTCCCTCCTTCCTCTCTCTCTTTTCCCTTCTCTCCTTCCCTCCCTTCTTTCTCTCCTTCCCTCCCTCCCTTCTCTCCTTCCTCCTTTCTCTACCCCTCATCCCTTCTCTCCCTGACACATCACACACAGACACCTAACACACACACAACTAACACATCACACACAACTAAGTTAGGATGGGGTAGAAGCCAGTGCCTCCTCAGCCATTGACCTCACCGCACGTCACTGATTGGTACAATCACAAAGAAAGCCTATTCTGAAGAAGGGTCTCGACCCGAAACATCACCTAAACCTTTTCTCCAGAGCTGCTGCCTGACCCGCTGAGTTACTCCAGCTTTGTGTGCCTATCTTTGGTGCAAACCAGCATCTGCTGTTCCTTCCTGCACAAAGAAAGCCTTCTTGAGAAGACTGAGGAGGTTTGGTTTTCTCGATGAATACCCTATCGAACCTCAACAGGTGTACGGTAGGGAGCACACTGACGGGTTGCATCACGTCCTGGATCGACAGCTCGAACACCCAGGAGTGAAGGAGGCCACAGAGTGTGGTGGACACTGCCCGGTCCATCAAGGGTACTGACCTCCCCACCATCAAAGCCATCTGCAGGAGTCACTGCCTCAAAAAGGGCAGCCAGCATCATCAGAGACCCACACCACCCTGGCCACGCTCCTGCCATCGGGAAGAAGGTACAGGAGTCTGAAAACTGCAACGTCCAGGTTCCAGGAGCAGTTTCTTCCCAACAACCTCTTGAACACTACACATCAGCAACCTCAGCAAATATGAACCACCCGGGATTCTCCATGGTTGCACCATAGACTTATTTTCTTTTGCATTAGTATTATGATTAGTACTTTAATTAATCATTTTTGATTATTATATTGATCTTTGTGTATTTTGATTTTGGCCTGTTTAGTTGCTGCAAGTAAGAATGTCATTGTTCTGTTGTCCTGTACAAATGTTAATTAAACACTCATAACTCTTGACGCTTGACTCTCTCTTGAGTGTGTGTCCTTTTATTTCAAAAATAAATTCCATTTAGAGTTTAAAGTATTCACGTAAGTCTGAGGATGGGACCCCGCCCAAAACGTCACCTACCCATGTTCTCCAGAAATTCTGCCTGACCTGCTGAGTTACTCCAGCACTTTTTGCCTTTTTTGGATACAAAATAAACCTATTCAAAAAATCTTCATGCATCTGGAGTAACTCAGCGGGTCAAGCAGCATCTCTGGGGAACATGGATAGGTGAAGAAGAGCCCCGAACTGAAACATCACCTATCCATGTTCTCCAGAGATGCTGCCTGACCCGTTGAGTTACTTTTGTGTAAACCAGCATCTGCCGTTTCTAGTTTCTCCTCAGTGTCTATACATTCAATAGTGTCAAACTCAGTAGTGTTCACACCTGTCTTTAAACAAAACAAAACGCTATTGCCTCTCATGGGGTAATATCCCTTCCTGAGTTCGAGGAGCGTGTTTATGCAGCTTCCCCTTAATCCCATTTCTGCTGTTAACTGTTACCCTTCATCAGGTGAGCAAATCTCACACGTACGACTTTACTGACCAGATAGATCCCCTGAGAGATTTGAACCATTCCCTCCCCATTTGCCTTCTACTTATGATCAATGGTTCTGATTTCCCTCTGCGTCGACCCCAATCAATCCACCTCACGACTGGAAAAACCTGCACTGACCTCTGTTTGTTTAGAGAAGAATGTAGTCTCTCTCGATAACCTGCGCTCTCGGTTCAGTTTTATTTGTTTTGTTCTCTATGGTCATTTTGTGGTTGAAAGTTTCCACACTGTTGTTCCATTGTCTGGTTGGCTAAATACCTTGCCTTGTTAATTTGGGTCGGATTTCTTATCTCTCCCAACATTGACTTCATAAATCCAAGCATCCTTATCTGCGAGTGTACATTAATCTCCTCAGCTTTCACAATGCGTAATTGAATGGTCTGGCATGCCCGTACACTGATCAATTGTGCATGCATTGAGCCAAATAAGTCATTGGGGGAAATTTAGTCAAGAGTGAGTCAAGAGTGTTTAATTGTTATATGTACTGGCAATGAAACAATGAAATTCATACTTGCAGCAGCCAAACTGGTCCGTAAATGAAATCACACACTAATAAATATATAATTATTAATAATAGGGCAGCACTGTGGTGCAGCAGTAGAGCTGCTGCCGGCTTGGGTGGAAATCATGGGGGGGTGGGGGGGGACAGTCCCCCCGATGTTTTGTGAAACACGTTTCAGCAAAACCGAAGCCTCCGGTCGGCTCGCAGCCGCAACGCCGCCACGGCCTCTGAAGCCAGCCATCTCCGTGATGGTGAGTCCGCAGGCTCTGCCACCGGAGCCTTCAAGGTCGATTCCAGTCGGAGGCCGCCAGCTCCTAGAATCTAGCAGCCCGGGACTCGCTGCAGTTCCCAGGTCGACCCGCCTGCCCCGGGACTAGCTGTAGCACCCAGGTCGGCGGGCCGGTCTGGCTGTAGAGCCCAGGTCACCTGCGTGTCCCGGGACTGGCTGCAGTTCCCAGGTCACGAAAACTAATTGGAAAAAAAAAGGCCTGCGGGCCGGATGATTTCGGGTTACAGGCCGGACCCGTTCAGTTCAGATACTTTAGTTTAGGGAGAAGGGAGAAGAGGGAGTGGCCAAGGCGAGACACATCCCTGATTATGGTGGGGTTGAGAGGGAAAGATAGATCAGCCATGATTGAATGGTGGAGTAGACTTGATCGGCCTAATTCTACTCCTAGAACTTACAAACTCTCTAGGTCTTGGTAGGATCGTTCAGTTGCCTGATAACAGCTGGGAAGAAACCGTCTCTGAATTTGGAGGCAAGGGTTTTCACACTTTTGTACATCTTGCCTGATGGGGGAGAGGAGAAGAGGGAGTGACCAGGATGCTAATGGTCCTTTATAATGCTGCTGGCCTTGCCGAGGCAGCGTGAAGTTGAGATGGAGTCAATGGAAGGGAGGTTGGTTTGCGTGATAGTCTGGGCTGCGTCCACAATTCTCTGCAATTTCTTGCGGTCTTGAATGGAACTGTTCTCAAATAAAACACTTTTACGGCGCATCTGTAGAGGTTGGTGAGAGTTGTTGAGAACATGCTGAACCTCCTAAGCCTTCTTTGGAAGAAGAGGTGTGGGTGGGCTTTCTTGACCATTGTTTCAACATGAGTGGTCCAGGACAAGATGCTGGTGATATTTACTCCTGGGAATTGTATGTTTTCAACCATCTCTACTTCGGAGGTGTCAATGCAAACTGGGGTATGTGTACCACTTCCCTTCCTGAAGTCGATGACTATCTCCTTTGCTTGCTGACATTGAGAGAAGGGTTGTTGTCTCAACACCAGGATGCAAAGTTCTTGATCTCCTACCTGTACTCCGTCTCATCATTATTTGATATCCATCCCACAATGGTGGTGTCGTCTGCGAATTTAACAATTGAATTAGATTTGTACATGACTACACAGTCGTGGGTGTACAAGGAGTAAAAGAGGGGGCTGGGAACGCATCCTTGCGGAGCACCCGTGTTGAGGATTATCGTAGAAGATGATTTGTCCCCTATCTTCACTGATCGGGGTCTGTTGGTCAGGAAGCCGAGGATGCAGCTGCAGAGATGGGTGCTGACACAAAGTCCCGCGAATTTGGTGATTAGCTTGGATGGGATAATGGTGTTAAAGGCCGAGCTGTAGTCTATGATACGATTCGATACGATATGATAGAACTTTATTCATTCCAGCAGGGAAAAAAATACACAATCACTAAATACATGAAACTAACGTGATGAGTGGAAAGGATTGGAGATGTGCAAAGATTGTGGAGGGTGGGGGGGGGGGGGGGGGGGAGCTCAGTCTACCCCACAACAGAGGAGGGAGGAGTTGTACAGGTTGATGGCCACAGGGAAGAAGGATCTCCTGTGGCGTTCTGTCTGCATCTTTAGCCATGCCTCTACCCTTCCCGTCTTTGAAGACAGCCTCCTCTCCTTCCCCTGACCCCTACAACACTGCTGAACCATCTACACTCTGAGATTGTGGTTTTAACGTTCCTTTCCACCCCACCCAGCAATTGTGGCTGGAATTGACCCTGTCGTTATGGAGTTATGAAGGGGAAAGACTGTGGAGGGACTCTAACACACTGATGAAATTTTAATTGACAGTATTTGTGGAGTAATGAAAGGCCTGGATAGAGTGGATTTGGAGAGGATGTTTCCACTAGTGGGAGAATCTAGGACTAGAGGTCGTAGCCTCAGAATTAAAAGGATGTGTCTTTAGAAAGGAGAAGAGGAGGAATTATTTTAGCCAAAGGGTTGTGAATCTGTGGAATTCATTGCTGCAGGCAGCAGTGGCCAGGTCAATTAGTATTTTTAAAGCAATATTTTAAATTAGTAAGGGTGTCTAAGATTATGGGGAGATGGCAGGAATATGGGGTTCAGAGGGAAGAAAGAATCAGCCATAGTTGAATGTTGAAACAAGGAACTGCAGATGCTGGTACATACCAAAGATAGACACAAAGTGCTGGAATAACTCAGCAGGGTCAGCCAGCATCTCTGGAGAAAAATGAAAGGGTGACATTTCGGGGTTGGAACCATTCTTCGAATCGACCCGAAACATCACCCATCCTTTTTCTCCAGAGATGCTGCTTGACCGGCTGAATTGCTTCAGCATTTTGTATCTATCTTTAGCCACGATCGAATGGCGGAGCTGACTTGATGATCCGAATAGCCTAATTCTGCTCCAGTGTCTCATGGTCTTAAGGTTTTGAAAAATACTCTTTCAATTAATTCTGAATATGAAATTTAAAAATGGCACCAAATCATGACGCCTCTTGTATGCGGGATCAATGGACTGTTTCTGCCCAATTCCTAATCAAGGATGTGCCTGGGCATGGCAATACTCTACTGGATTGTTCGTAAGAAAATATTTTCACTGAGCACATGCACATGTACCATAGAACTTATGGAGTTTGCATGAGTCCAGAGTGTCAAGCTTTTAGTTACGCCCTGAAATATTTTCATCAAGAACATATATTTAAAGATGAGTCAGTGACTCATATGTCTGGAGAAAAAGATTGGTTGACATTTTGGGATGGGACCGTTCTTCAGAAGAAAGGTCCCTCCCCGAGACGTCACCCATCCTTTCTCTGCAGAGAGTTTTTTTCTCTCTGCTGAGTTTCAATATAGTTCAGAGATACAGCGGGAAAACAGGCCTCTTCAGCCCACCGAGTCCGCGTCAACCTGCGTCCCCGCACACTAATACTATCCCACACACCGGGGTCAATTTGAAATTTTACCAAAGCCAATTAACCAACAAACTTGTACGTCTTTGGAGTGTGGGAAAAAACTGGAGCCCCCCGGAGAAAAACCGCATGATCACAGGGAGAACATGCAAAATCTGTACAGACAGCCCCTCTAGTCAGGATGGAAACGGGGCCTCTACGCTGTAAGGCAGCAACTCTACCGCTGCACCACCGTGCCGCCCCCTAGTTACTCCAGTACTTTATCTGTACCTTTAACATGATCATATGGCAGAGGAGACACGATGGGCCGAGTGGCCTAATTCTGCTCCAATGCCTCATGGTCTTATGGAGTCCAGAGTAGCAAATGTCTTGGTTAGCTACAGAAATATTTTCCTCAAGAACATATATTTAAAGTTGACTCAGTGACTGTCTACAGAAGAGAAGGGTACAATTTGATAGACATTTATAGACACTAGCAAATTAGACTGCATCAGTGCTACTGCCTGCACCCATGCAGAACTCACTGGCTTCATTAACTTTACTACCAATCTCCATCCTGCACTGGGATTCACTTGGACCATCTCCAACATCTCCCTACCTTTTCTAGATCTCACCATCTCCATCACAGGAGACAGACGATCAACTAACTTCTATTATAAACGCACTGGCTCCCACAGCTATCTAGACTATCCTCTACTCCCGATTCCTCCGTCTACGTCGCCTCTGCTCCCAAGATGAGGTGTTCCATACCAGGACATCGAAGATGTCCTCATTCTTTAGGGAACGGGGGTTCCCCTTGCCGATCATAGATGAGGCCCCCACTAGGGTCTCCTTGATATTGCGTAGTTCTACCCTTGCCCCCGAGTCCTATCCTAGAGTCCCCTTAGTCCCCACCTTACACCCCATCAGCCGTCGCATACAACACATAACCCTCCAACATTTTCGCCTCCCCCCACTAGCCACATCTTCCCATCGCCACCACTTTCCGCTTTCCACAGAGACCATTCCCTCCGCAAATCTCTAGTAAACTCGTTCCTTCCCCCCCAAACCACCCCCTCCCCAGGTACTTTCCCCTGCAACCGCAGGAGATGCAACACCTGTCCCTATACCTCCCCCCTTGAATCTGCCCAAGGACCACAACAGTCTTTTTAGGTGAGGCAGAGGTTCACTTGCACCTCGTCCAACCTCATCTACTATATCCGCTGTTCCAGGTGTGGACTCGTATATCGATGAGACCATAAGCCTAAACCCACCTGAACTCCCGGTTGCTCAGCACTTTAACTCCCCGTCCCATTCCCACACTGACCTTTCTGTCCTGGGTCTCCTCCATTGTCATAGTGAGGCCCAGTGCAAATTGGAGGGACCTCATATTTCGCTTAGGCAGCTTACACCCCAGCGGTAAAAAACATTGACTTCTGTAACTTCAAGTAACCCTTGCTTTCCCTCATTCGCCATGCCTCCCCCTTCCCAGTTCTCCGACCAGTCTTACTGTCTCTGACTACATTTTATCTCTGTTTCGTCAACCATAACGTCATCCATTCCTTCTTCCCAGAGATGCTGCCTGTCCCTCTGAGTTACTCCAGCATTTTGCATCTATCTTTGGTTTAAACCTGCATCTGCTGTTCCTTCCTACACATTTAGCTGCTAGTTTAGTTTAGTTTAGTTTAGTTTAGTTTGGAGAAACAGAAAGTGAAAACCAGCCCTTCGGCCCACCGAGTCCGCACCAACCAGCGATCCACCCACATGCTAACACTATCCTACACACTAGAGGCAATTTACAATTTTACCAAGCCAATTAACTTACAAACCTGTATGTCTTTGGAGCGTGGCCCCGGGTGAAACTGGAGCACCCTGGGAAAACCCACACAGGTCAAGGGGAGGATGTACAAACTCCGTACAGACGGCACCTGAGGTCGGGATCGAACCCGGGTCTCTAGCGCTGGAAGGCAGCAACTCTACCGCTGCACCACTATGCCGCCAAACTGCTAGAGAAATAGTTTTAAAGAAAGCTGCAATGAAGGACAGAGCAAACGGTGACACACAGCTCCAGAGGCTGGATTCCGTTCTGATTCTGTTCAGATTTCCGTGGAGTTTGCACGCTCTCCCTGTGAATGTGTGTGTCCCTATCAGATAATCGGGCACAGTGAGTTGTCCCTTAGTTTATTTTATGATAAGAGGGGACCTCATTGATACTTACTGAAGAGTGAAAGGCCTGGATAGAGTGGATGCGGAGAGGATATTTCAACTAGTGGGAGAGTCTAGGACCAGAGGGCACAGTCTCAGAATAAAAGGACATACCTTTAGAAAGGAGATGAGGAGGAATTTCTTCAGTCAGAGGGTGGTGAATCTGTGGAATTTGTTGCCACAGATGGCTGTGGAGGGCAAGGCAATGGATATTTTTAAGGTGGAGATTGATAGATTCTTAATTGGTACGGGTGTCAGGGGTTATGGGGAGAATGCAGGACAATGGGGATGGGAGGGAAAGATAGATCAGCCATGATTGAATGGCGGAGTAGACTTGATGGATCCGAATGGCCAAAATCTCCCACTATGAATAATGAACTTTATCAAATGGGAAGAGAATCTGCGATGGGTGGAGTTGATCGGTGTGAGAGAGAGAATGGGTTGTAATAAAATGTTTGAGAATGGGAATGTTTGGGGTGACACAGTGGCACAGTGGTAGAGTTGCTGCCTCACAGAATCAGAGACCCAGGTTTGAGTCTGACTACGGGAGCTGTCTGTGCGAAGTTTGTATGTTCTCCCTATGACCGCGTGGGCTTTCTCCGGATGCTCCTGTTTCCTCCCACATCCCAAAGACGTACAGGTTTGCAGGTTAATTGGCTTTGGTGAAATTGTAAATTGTCCCCAGTGTGTAGGATAGTGTCTGTGGACGGGATGATCGCTGGTCGGCGCAGACCCGGTGGGCCAAAGGGTCTGTTTCCATGTTGTAAAGTAAAAGGAATAATGGCATTTATCTGACAGCCAGCATAATCTTTATGGGCAGAACAGCATTAGAAAATCTACTTGGTTTGGCTTGGAGATACAGCATGGAAACAGGCCCTATGCCTACCGAGTCCTTGCCGTCCATTGATCACATGTTCACACTCGTTCTGAAAGAGACACACATCGCTGGAGTAACTCAACGGGTCAGGCAGCATCTCCAGAGAACATCAATAGCTGACATTTCCCTCCAGACCCTTTTCCAGCATTCCCCCTATCCCACAGCCCGCCCCTCCCTCCCCCACTTCCATCAGTCTGAAGAAGGATCCTGACCCGAAATGTCATCTGTCCATTCCCTCCCAAGATGCTGCCTGATCTGTTGAGTTACTCCAGCGATTTGTGTCTCTTGCAGAACTAGTGTGAACGTGGGAGCAATAGATGGCGAGGACCCGGTGGGCTGGAGTGCCTGTATCTCTAAATTAAGCAAAATAGATTTTCTAATGCTGTTTTGCTCAAGATTCTAGCATCTGCAGTCTCTTGTGTCCCCCAGTTCTGACAAATATTCTTTGACCTGCAATGTTGACACTGGCCCTCCCTCACCACAGATGCTGCCTGATCTGCAGATTGTTCCCAGCATTTTCTGTTCTTTATTAAGAATCAAAGCACCTGCAATGGAACCAAAGAGTCATAGAGTCATACAGCGTGGAAATATGTCCTTGGGCCCACCCCGACTAACATGCCCCATCTACACTAGTCCCACCCACCCGCTATTGCCCCCACATCCCTCTAAACCTGCCCTATCCATGTATCTGTCTAAATGTTTTTTTTCCCGAAGATAGACAAAATATGTGTCACTTTGCTCTGACTTTTGGAGTCGCGAGATAGTTCCACAGGCAATCTCACAGTAGACTGTCGAAATACTCACCCGCCTCTGAAAAGTTTCTGAAAGAAGATTGCTGTTTACAACTTTAGGTTAAATGAGAATAGCAGTAAATTGTGTGTTCCATATAAACAATTATAAAGAAGACAAAATCTATAAAACGAGAACTCTTTTGGAATTACCTCTGTTCTCCTGCACCAGTGATGGTGTAAGTGCAGAGATTTCTGCAGGGAAAAGTCTGTGGACGTGAGCAAGCCTCATGTTACAGCGTTGTTCCCTCGCAGACAGAAGATTATACGTTCAAGACTCATAAGATTGGATGGCACGGTGGCGCAGAGGTAGAGTTGTTGCCTTAGAGCGTTCAATCCTGGGTTCGATCCTGACTGGATGGAGTTTGTACGTTCTCCCCGTGACCGCATGGGTTTCTCCGGGTGCTCTGGTTTCTCCCACACTACAAACACATGCAGGCTTGTAGGTTAATTGGCTTCTGTAAATTGTCCCTAGTGTGTAGGATAAAACTATCGTGCGGGGTGATCGCTGGTTGGCACGGGCTCAGTGGAACGAAGGGCCTGTTTCCGCGCGGTGTCTCTAAATAAAACTAAACTAAGCAGTGAAAGTAGACACACAGAGCTGGAGTAATTTGGCGGGTCAGGCAGCATCTCTGTAGAAAAGGAATAGGTAATGTTTTGGTTCGAGACCCTTCTTCAGACGTAAACCAGCATCTGCAGTTTCCTCCTACTCTTCTAAACGACCTAGTGAATGTGGATCGCTGGTCAGTGTGGACTCGCTGGGCCCAAGGCCCCATTTCCACACTGTATCTCCAAACAAAACTAAACTATATCAGCCTATCTCCGAGCTCGTTAACAAAACCAATTTACAAACAATTCAGGCTTGGTTCCTGCCCAGAGGGTGGGAGTTTTTTCTAGATGCAGGTAAATACAAGTCAGAGATTGCTCAAGCTAACTGGAGGAATTGCCATTATCTTCAGTCATAGCAAGTTAAAGATTAACGTGATTGAACAAAGAGGCACAGTGATGAATGCAGAGGGCAAACAATGACTAGTTGGTGCCCAGAGGTTTCTGTTGACTCAGCTGTTTTGGTTCACTAATTCATGGATATCAACCGCTGCTGTTGACCTGAACTCATTCACTACAAACAGCCAACACTGGTCAACACTAGAAGACACAGAGTGCTGGAGTAACTCAGCGGGCCAGGCAGAGTGGGCCAGAAACTTGTTGACCTCCCAGCAGAGCGAGATGTCCGTCGGGGAATGTTGCCGACTGGCCCGCTCCAGACTCAAGGAGTGGGTGTTGAGGGATGCACTGAAGCTTGGTGCAGCCAACGCCAAGGCTTCACGGGGAAGGACCACAGTCTAGGGTCCTTCCCCTGCTGCACATGCACATTGGGGGGCAGGGTGTGGTGGAGACGCCCCTCAAACGAGGGAAGGCGATATCACCCCAGTGTGCCACATGAATGGCAAGGGTGCCGGGTATAATGGTGGTTATGTGTTTATATATAATTTCTGGACCATTACCAAATATAATGCTCATGAATGTATGTATAGCCACAGGAGAACGTCAGAGGAATTTTGCACAGTTCTTGATTTGTACATACATTTTATCCTGAAAAAAGTTTATTTTGTTTTTTAAAAAGCATCTCAGAAGAACACGGATAGGTGACGTTTTGGGTCGTAATGCGGAGAACAGGTGTGAAGAAGGGTTCCGACTCGAAAAGCTAATCGAGTCGGGCCACTTCTCAAGGTGGTTTGGGTCATGATGATGAGTCCAGGATGTGACAGTTTATAACAATAGCAGCTGACAAAATGCTTGACCTATAAAATGGCCACGGCATGCAAGGAGAGAATTCCTTCCCCCTTCTTCAATATCCATCCACGGCCCCATAAACCGTATCTCAGTAATCCATTACAGACAATAACCCCACCAGGTAGGCCCAGCCTAAGTCTCGCCTCATGAACAGCTCTGAATATTACTGTTCCATCAGTGAGGATCATCGCACAAGACAGCAAATCAATCCGTGTTCTTAGCATGAACCTATAATGTCCCCAAGTCTATATAGTTCAGAGCCTATTTGGAGGTTGTGGTCACAGAGTCATAGAGTCATACAGTATAGAAACAGGCCCCTCAGACCAACTTGCCCACACCGACCAACATGTCCCATCTACACTGGTCCTACCAGCCTGCGTTTGGCCCATATCCAAACCTGTTCTATCCATGGACAGTACTTGTCTAATTGCTTCATAAATGTTGCAATAGCCCCTGCCTCAACTACCTCCTTTTTCTGCTATAATTTTCGCATTCAAAGAGTATCGTGCATAAAACAAATGATTAATTTAACATTATTAATATCTTCCTCTCCATTAACATTTCTCATCATCTAATATCATTCCTGGTAATAGATCCTAATTGTCAAGGTTTGCTTTCCAAAGCTCTGCAGTGATTATAGTCTCAGCTCGTTGAGTTCGGCAAATGAAGCACTCCATGTCGTAATGCAATAAGGCCTAGACAACCTTCAACTTTGGGTTTATATGTCGTAGGTTGAAGACTTAGAAGGATGTTGCCAGGGAGAGGTTGAGCAGGCTGGGACCCTATTCCCTGGCATGCAGGAGGATGAGGGGTGATCGGATAGACAGTAGGTTTGAGGTGAAGTGAAAAAGATTTCATAGGAATCTTTTTCTCACAAACGGTGTGGGTGTATAGAACGAGCTGCCAGAGGAGATTGTTGCCGTACGCTGGCCAACATGCTTAATCTACATTCTTCCCACCTGCCTGCGTTTGGCCCAGATCCCTCTAAACCTGTCCTATCCATGTACCTGTCTAAATGTTTCTTAAACATTGCGATCGTATCTGAGTCAACTACCTCCTTCAGCAGCCCATTCCATACGCCCATCACCATTTGTGTAAAAAAGTTACCCCTCAGGTTCCTATTAAAACTATGTCCTATGGATTGTTCCCTATTACCAGGAATGAGAGATTTGGGCCATATGGAAAAGTGGGCTGAAAGATGGCAGATGGAGTTTAATGCTGATAAGTGTGAAGTGCTACATCTTGGCAGGACAAATCAAAATAGGACGTACATGGTAAATGGTAGGGAATTGAGGAATGCTGTGGAACAGAGAGATCTAGGAATAACTGTGCATAATTCCCTGAAGGTGGAATTGCATGTAGATGGGGTGGTAAAGAAAGCCTTTGGTGTGTTGGCCTTTATAAATCAGAGCATTGAATATAGGAGCAGGGAAGTAATGTTAAAATTGTACAAGGCATTGGTAAGACCAATTCTGGAGTATGGTGTACAATTTTGGTCGCCTAATTATAGGAAGGATGTCAACAAAATAGAGAGAGTACAGAGGAGATTTACTAGAATGTTGCCTGGGATCCAGCAACTATGTTACAGAGAAAGGTTGAACAAGTTAGGTCTTTATTCTTTGGAGTGCAGAAGGTTAAGGGGGGACTTGATTGAGGTCTTTAAAATGATGAAAGGGACAAAGTTGACGTGGATAAGCTTTTCCCATTAAGGGTAGGGAAAGATTCAAACAAGAGGGAATGACATGCGAATTAAGGGACGGAAGTTTCGGGGTAACGTGAGGGGAACTTCTTTACTCAGAGGGTGGTGGCTGTGTGGAATGAGCTTCCAGCAGAAGTGGTGGAGGCAGGATCGATTTTAACATTTAAAAGTAAAGTGGATCGGTATATGGACGGGAAGGGAATGGAGGGGTATGGTCTGAGTGCAGGTAGATGGGACTAGGGGAAAACAAATGGTCGGCACGGACTGGATGGGCCGAAAGGGCCTGTTTCCGTGCTGTAATTGTTATATGGTTATATGGTTAAACCTGTGTCCTCTGGTTCTTGATTTCCCCCACTCTGGGCAAGAGACTCTGTGTTTTACATGATCTAATCCTCTCACAATTTTGTCATTATTCCCTTATCATGATTCTGTACACTGCAAATGGCTCGATTGTAATCACGTATTGTCCTTCCACAGACTGGTTAGCACGCAACAAAAGCTTTTCACTGTATCTCGGTGCACGTGACAATGAACTAAACTCAAATTAAACAATACTAGAAGATCACCTCTCATGCTCCTGTGCTCCAATGATTAGATTCCTAGCCTGCTCAACCCCTCCCTCTAGCTCAGGCTCTCGAGTCCTGGCAACATCCTCATAAATCCTCCGCTCGGTCCGCAATAACCAAGCCGACCTCCCGGTGGCTCAGCACTTCAACTCCCGCTCCCATTCCGTATCCGACCTCTCGGTCCTGGGCCTCCTCCACGGCCAGAGTGAGCAACACCGCAAGTTGGAGGAACAGCACCTCATATTCCGCTTGGGGAGTCTGCATCCTCTGGGCTTGAATATTGAATTTTCTCAATTCTGTTAACCCTTGCTGTCTCCTCCCCTTCCCACCTCTCCCTCAGCCCTCGGGCCCTGACATTCCCTCTCTCTCCATCTCCCTCCCCCACCCTAGTCGCACTAGCTTCTCATTTTCACACCACAAACAGCTTACAATGGCTTGTTCCCTTTATCATCGATACGTTTTTGCATATCTTTCATTCATTGTTCTTTATCTCTCCACATCACCGTCTATATCACTCGTTTCCCTGATCCCTGACCAGTCTGAAGAAGGGTCTCGACCCGAAACGTCGCCTATCTCCTTCGCTGCTGCACCCGCTGAATTTCTCCAGCCTTTTGTGTATCCTCATAAATCTTCTCTGCACCCTTTCCATCCCTCCCTCTGTCTGTCACATTTTCATCTCCAGCCTTTGTCACTTCCTTCACCCATTTACCAAATAATCCCCCCCCCCTCCCCTCACCTATGTCCACCAATTATTTACAAGGTTTTATCCCGCCCCCACCTCCCCTTTCCTGCTTTTCCTTCCTCTCCCAACACCAATCCGTCTGAAGAAAGGTCCCAACCCGAAATGTCGTTTGTCAATTCCCTCCACAGATGCTGCCCGACCCATTGAGTTGCACCAGTACTTTGTATTGCATAAGTTCAGAAGTCATAGCTTGCCAAAGAGGTTTCATAAATTTATAAGTTCTAGGAACAGAATTAGTCACGTCGGCCCGTCAACTCTAATCCGCCATTCCATTGTGGCTGATCTATCTTTCACTCTCAACCACATTCTCCTGCCTTCTCCATGTAACCTATGACAACCTGACTAATCAAGAAACTGGCAACCTCCACTTTAAAAATACCCATTGACTTGGCATCCACAGCTGTCTGTGGCAATGAGTTTACGAGAATGCTCCCAGGAATGGTTGGGTTAACAGGTGATGAGCGTTTGACGGCACTGGGCCTGGACTCGCTGGAATTTAGAAGGATGAGGGGGCCCTCATTGAAACTTACCGAATGGTGAAAGGCCTGGATAGAGTGGATGTGGAGAGGATGTTTCCCCTGGGGGGAGAGTCTAGGGCAAGAGGGCACAGCCTCAGAATAAAAGGATGTACCATTAGACAGGAGATGAAGAGGCATTGCTTTAGAGGTTGGTGAATCTGTGGAATTCTTTGCCAGACGGCAGTGGAGGTCGTCAATTGATATTGTAAAGGGAGAGATTGACAGATTCTTGATTAGTACAGGTGTCAGAGGTTATGGCGAGAAGGCAGGAGAATAGGGTTAGGAGGGAGAGATATATCAGCCCTGATTGGATGGTGGAGTAGACTTGATAGGCCGAATGGCCTAATTCTGCCCCTACAAGTTATAGACATGAAATTGACAGATTCATCACCCTTCTGGCTAAGAAAATTCGTCCTCATCTTTCTAAAGGTAAGTTGATCTCAGGATTGCAGCATCTGCAATTCCTTGTGTTTCCAGGAATGCTGAGGGTCGTTTTTATCACTACAATAGCAGCTTGTCTAACAAATGTTTTCACACTGAACTCTCCTATCCTTCCTTCAGTCATGAGCACAATCCTCTCTCAGTAATCAGCCTGAACTAGACTGCTGGCGTTACTCTTTGCGTTAGCTCAGTGTTCTGGTGAAGAATTTCTCTCTGGTATGCAGCATTTAAATCAAAATTGCGACCTTTATAAAAGACATTTAAATGGGTACTTGAATGGGAAAGGCCACCGGCACAATCAAGGGCTTGTCTCACCCGGTCACTCCCTTTACTCCCCTCTCCCATCAGGCAAGAGGTACAGAAATGTGGAAGCACACAGCACCAGATTCAGGGACAGTTTCTTCCCAGCTGTTATCAGACAATTGAACCATGATCAGCCATGATCACATTGAATGGCGGTGCTGGCTCGAAGGGCCGAATGGCCTACCCCTGTACCTATTTTCTACGTATCTATGTATCCTATCAACAACTAGAGAGTGGTCCTGGCCTCCGATTTACCTCCTGAGAGACCCTCAGATTATGAAGAAGGGTCTCGACCCGAAACGTCGCCTATCTCCTTCGCTCCTTAGATGCTGCTGCACCCGCTGAGTTTCTCCAGCTTTTTGTGTACCCTCGACCCTCAGATTATCTTTAATCAGTTTATCTTGCACTAAACGTTAGTCCC
Source organism: Okamejei kenojei (assembly GCA_035221665.1). Classification (NCBI taxonomy): domain Eukaryota; kingdom Metazoa; phylum Chordata; class Chondrichthyes; order Rajiformes; family Rajidae; genus Okamejei; species Okamejei kenojei. Next base: position 36,998,813 of record CM069134.1, read on the forward strand.
TTTATCCTGTATCTGTGCACTGTGGACAGCTCGATTGTAATCAGGTATTGTCTTTCTGCTGACTGGATAGCACGCAACAAAATAGCTTTTCACTGTACCTTGCCACACATGACAATAAACTAAACTCATGAAAGAAATGTAGAGAAATGTGCCTAATGCAGGTATTAGATTCTCTCTCTATCCCTCCCCTACCCCAAGTCGCACCAGCTTCTCGTTTTCACCTAACAAACAGCTAACAATGGCCTGTTTCCTGCATCATCGTTACCTTTTTGCATATCGTTCATTCATTGTTCTTTATCTGTCTACATCACCGTCTATATCTCTCGTTTCCCTTATCCCTAACCAGACTGAGGAAGCGTCTCGACCCGAAACGTCACCCATTCCTTCTCTCCAGAGATGCTGCCTGCCCCGCTGATTTACTCCAGCATTGTGTGTCTATCTTCAGGTATTAATATAGTTCAGCATGGCAGTTGACACGACCGAAGGTAGTCTATGACTTGGATAGGTACATGGCTTTGGGTCTAGGTTTAAGTTTAGTAATGTCACCTGTCCTGAGGTACAGTGAAAAGCTTTGTTCTGCATGCTCCATGCCGCCCAGCGAACATCCCGTACACGAACACAAGAGACAATTTACAGGGTTTTTTAAATCTAAATCAATGAACCTACAAAGCTGTACATCTTTAGAGTGTGGGAGGAAACCGGAGAACCTGGAGAAAACCCACGCGGCCACAGGGAGAACGTACAAACTCCATACAGACAGAACTGGGTCTTCGGCGCTGTAAGGCAGCAGCTCTACCGCTGCGCCACCGTGCCGCCCGAGCCTATGTCCACCTGCACTTGATCTGCTACCAAGGGTAAAAGACTGTGCATTCACCCAATCTATTTCATTAAGCGTGTCAGGGGTTACGGGGAGAAGGCAGGAGAGGGAAAGATAGATCAGCCATGATTGAATGGCAGACTGGACTTGATGGGCTGTATGGCCTAATTGTGCTCCTATAACGTAGCAACTCATGAGTTTATGTTATCTTCCAGTGCAAGTGGCGGACAGGTCGATGGCTCCAACCCTAACGATGAGACTCGACCGGCGAGACCGACGTCGGGCAGAGCCATAGTGGTGGGTGACTCCATTGTCCGAGGTGCGGACTGGAGGTTCTGTGGCGGCAGGCGAGACTCGAGGATGGCCTGTTGCCTCCCTGGTGCCAGGGTTCACCATGTCACGAGCCGACTTCAGAACATCCTCGAGAGGGAAGGTGAGCAGCCGGCAGTAGTTGTGCACGCGGACACAAACGACATCAGGAAGAAGAGGAAGGAGGTTCTGCAACGAGAGTTTAGAGAGTTGGGAAGAAGACTGAAAAGCAAGACTTCTAAGCTGGTTATCTCTGGATTGCTTCCTGTGCCTTGTGCTAGTGAGGGCAGGAACAGGGAGATAGGGGATCTGAATGTGTGGCTGGGGGGCTGGTGCAGGGAGCAGGGATTTAGATTTATAGACCACTGGGATCTCTTCTGAGGTAAAGGTGACCTGTACAAAAGGGACGGGCTACACCTTAACTGGAGGGGGACCAATGTTCTTGCAGGCAGGTTTGCTAGTGCTACATGTGTGGGTTTAAACTTAATAGTGGGGGGGAGGGATTGACAAATTGGGAGTATAAAGATGGAGTTAAAGGGGAAGTGAGTGCAGGAAAAGTGACAAAAGAGTCCCGAATTAATGGGAAGGAAAGTTCGAGAAAGGATAAAAGAGTAAGGTCAGGACCAATAGTGACCGGTGTGAGAGGGGAGTTGAATACCGAAGTTAAAGTAGAGTCTGAAGAAGGGTCTCGACCCGAAACGTCACCTATCTCCTTCGCTCCTTAGATGCTGCTGCACCCACTGAGTTTCTCCAGCTTTTTGTGTACCACCGAAGTTAAAGTGTTGTATGTGAATGCGCAAAGTATAAGAAATAAAGTGGACGAGCTTGAGGCTCAGTTAGAAATTGGCAAGTATGATGTTGTGGGAATTACAGGGCTGGGAACTGAATATTCAAGGATATACATCCTGTCAGGTGGGCAGAGGGGGTGGGGTAGCTCTGTTGGTGAGGAATTAAATTCAGGCCCTTGTGGGGGGTGACATAGAATCAGGAGATGTGGAGTCAGTATGGATAGAACTAAGGAATTGTAAGGGTAAAAATACCCTAATGGGAGTTATCTACAGGCCCCCAAACAGTAGCCTGGATATAGGGTGCAAGGTGAATCAAGAGTTAAAATTGGCATGTAGCACGAATATTAAAAACATAATCTATTGGATGGACAACACATGCCAACAGGTAAAATGGTTATTAATGGAGAGAGAGGATTGTTTGTCTTTTAATGTCGGCACTATTCTTCTCTCTACAATAAATTTGAAGAAAACACTATATGAGAAATATCCGATTATCCACAGTACCCTACAAATCTGGAAACAAGTGAAGTCAACCCTTAAATTGAGAAATGTATCTCTTCCCTCACCAATTGCCAACAACCCTTCGTTCACAAGGAGGGAAGAGACGGAGACTTTAAGACTTTTGCCTTCCATCACAGTGAGGAGGTGCCTGGTGAACTCACAGTGGTGGATGTTAAATTTATGTTTATTGTGTGTTTTGTTTTTTATTATATGCATGACTGCAAGGCACAACGTTTCATTCAGACGAAAGATCTGAATGACAATAAAGGATAATTCAATTCAATCCAATTCAATTCAAGCCGTCTATTTTAGACAAAACGTTCACACATTGGGAAAGATTAGGAATTAAAAAACTGGGAGATCTTTATGAGATGGGAACTCTTCTCTCATTTCAAGAACTACAGACGAAATATCATCTGAAAGGTAGCCAATACTTCAAACGAGACTATCTGAAATCATCTATCCAAGACTATCAATATATGTTGCCAGACACACTAGACGAATGTATGAATAGAAACTCGGATTCAAACAAGTTAATATCATATCTGTATAATACCCTTTTAAATATACAAACCCCATCATCAGAAGTAATTAGAAGAGCTTGGAAAGATGAACTTGGCCTAAAAATTTTAAAAGACAGATGGGAGGAAAGCCTTCTATAAATACACAACTGTTCTCTTAACGTTAGGCATTCGTTAATTCGATTTAAAATACTGCACAGACTCTATTATTCAAAGTCTAAACTGAATACGATCTTTCCAAATGTATCCCCTATCTGTGACAAACGTCTTCTTCAGGAAGCAACTATAACCCATTCCTTTGCCTCTTGTATAAAGTTACATAATTTCTGGAGAGGAATTTTTGAATTTTTTTCTAAAACACTAAAAATAAAATTGGATCCCATCACGGAAGCGATCACTCTAGGTACTTCAGAAGCCTGTTCTGAGCTATCACTATTTCAAAGACGTTTCCTTAATTATGGCCTGATAACGGCCAAAAAACTAATACTTACATTTTGGAAACGTACATCAGTCCCCACTCTTAAGATGTGGATTTTAAACATGTCCGAGACACTACATCTGGAAAATATTAGAATGGTCTTGGCAGAAAAACCAGATCAAGACATGGACACCCTTCACCAATTTCTTACAAGGATAGTACGGCGCAACACAACTTTGGATTTAAATCTAACTATGGGTTGGGTGAGGTGGGTGGGGAGGGATATGAGGCAGGTATATCACCACTTTTCTCTCTCTTTTTCTTTTTGTCCTTTTTTTTCTATTCCTGTCTTCTTTCTTTCTTTTACCCACTCTTTGGCTACACTACGTTGGCAGTCTAGGGGTCCTATCTTTGCATCTCTCATTTTTTCTCTTTCTTGCTCTCTCTCTTTTCCTTTCTTATAATTCAAAGCTAAAAAGTCAAAATTGAAGCTGTACAATAACTGTATAATTTTATATACCGTTTGTTCTACTCTTGTACATTTGCTTCTAATAAATAAAAAAATATATTTTTTTAATTTAAAAAATTGGCATGGTGCAAAGGTAATGCTACGGTTGTTATGGGAGATTTCAACATGCAGGTAGATTGGGAAAATCAGGTTGGTACTGGACCCCAAGAAAGGGAGTTTGTGGAGTGCCTCCGAGATGGATTCTTAGAACAGCTTGTACTGAAGCCTACCAGGGAGCAGGCAATTCTGGATTTAGTGTTGTGTAATGAACCTGATTTGATAAGGGAACTCAAGGCAAAGGAGCCATTAGTGGCCATAATATGATAAGTTTTAATCTACAATTTGAGAGGGAGAAGGGAAAATCGGAAGTGTCAGTATTACAGTTGAACAAAGGGGACTATGGGGCCAACAGGGAGGAGCTGGCCAGAGTTGACTGGAAAGGGACCCTAGCAGGGATGACAGTGGAACAACAATGGCAGGTATTTCTGGGAATAATTCAGAAGGTGCCGGATCAGTTCATTCCAAAGAGGAAGAAAGATTCCAAGGGGAGTAAGGGGCGACCGTGGCTGACAAGGGACGTCAGGGACAGTGTAAAAATAAAAGAGAAGAAGTGTGACAGCAAAGATGAGCGGGAAGCAAGAGGATTGGGAAACTGTTAAAGAACAACAGAAGATAACTAAAAAGGCAATATGGGGAGAAAATATGAGGTACGAAGGTAAGCTAGCCAAGAATATAAAGGAAGATATTAAAAGTTTCTTTAGGTATGTGAAGAGGGAAAAAATAGTTAAGACCATTGAAGACTGAAACGGGTGAATTTATTATGGAAATGGCAGACGAGTTGAACAGGTACCTTGGATCCATCTTCACTAAGGAAGACACAAACAATCTCCCTGATGTGGCCAGAGGAACTGGAGTGATGGAGGAACTGAAGGAAAATCCATATTAGGCAGGAAATGGTGTTGGGTAGACTGATGGGGCTGAAGGCTGATAAATCCCCAGGACCTGATGGGCTGCATCCCAGGGTACTTAAGGAAGTGGCTCTAGAAATCGTGGATGCATTGGTGATCATTTTCCAATGTTCTATAGATTCAGTCTGAAGAAGGGTCTCGACCCGAAACGTCGCCTATCTCCTTCGCTCCTTAGATGCTGCTGCACCCGCTGAGTTTCTCCAGCTTTTTGTGTACCCTCTCCCTATAGCTCAATCCCTTTACTCCTGGCAACATCTTCGTAAATCTTCTCTGTACCCTTTCCAGCTTGAACCCTTCTTCAGACTTATTTCTATAACACATAGTGAGTGGCGCAGCGGTAGAGTTGCTGCCTTACAGAGTCAGGGACTCTGGTTTGATCCTGACTACGGGTGCAGTCTGAATGGAATGTGTACATTCTCCCTTCGACCGCGTGGGTTTTCTCCAGTTTCCTCCCATATTCTAAAGATGTGCAGGTTTGTAATTGGCTTCTGTAAATTGTCCTTAGTGTGTAGGATCTGCTCTGCAATTGGATCCTCAACTTCCTCATTCACAGACCACAGTCAGTTCGTATTGGTGGAAGTGTGTCAGCCTCGATAACAATCAGCACGGGAGCACCTCAAGGCTGCTTGCTTAGCCCCCCTTGCTTAGTCTCCAGCTTTTTGTGTACCTTCTATAGATTCAGGATCAGTTCCTGTGAATTGGAGGGTAGCTAATGTTATCCCACTTTTTAAGAAAGGTGGGAGAGAGAAAACAGGAAATTATAGACCAGTTAGCCTGACCGGTGGTGGGGAAGATGCTGGAGTCAATTATAAAAAATGAAATAGCAGCACATTTGGATAGCAGCAACAGGATCGGTCCGAGTCAGCGTGGATTTATGAAGGGGAACTAATCTGGAATTTTTTGAGGCTGTAACTAGCAAAATGGACAAGGGAGAGCCAGTTGATGTAGTGTACCTGGACTTTCAGAAAGGCTTTGATAAGGTCCCACATAGGAGATTAGTGGGCAAAATTAGAGCACATGGTACTGGGGGTAGGTACTGACATGGATAGAAAATTGGTTGACAGACAGGAAACAAAGAGTAGGGATTAACGGGTCTCTTTCAGAATGGCAGGCAGTTACTAGTGGGGTGCTGTAAGGCTCAGTGCTGGAACCACAGCTATTTACAATATACATCAATGATTTAGATGAAGGGATTACAAGTAATATTAGCACATTTGCAGATGACACAAAGCTGGGTGACAGTGTGAACTGTGAGGAGGATGCTATGAGAATGCAGGGTGACTTGGACAGGTTTGGTGAGTGGGCAGATGCATGGCAAATGCAGTTTAATGTGGATAAATGTGAGGTTATCCACTTTGGTGGCAAAAATAGGAAGGCAGATTATTATCTGAATGGTGTCAAGTTGGGAAAACGAGATTTGGGTACAACGTTGGGTACAACGAGATCTGGGGGTCTTTGTTCATCAGTCATTGAAAGTAAGCACGCAGGTACAGCAGGCAGTGAAGAAAGCAAAGGCATTCTGGCCTTCATAACATGCTGGGTTGAGTATAGGAGCAAAGAGGTCCTTCTGTAGTTGTACAGGGCCCTTGTGAGACCACACCGGGAGTATTGTGTGCAGTTTTGGTCTCCAAATTTGAGTAAGGACATTCTAGGTATTGAGGGAGTAGGTTCACGAGGTTAATTCCCGGGATGGCAGGGCTGTCATATGCTGAGGGAATGGAGCGGCTGGGCTTGTACACTCTGGACTTTAGAAGGATGAGAGGATATCTTATTGAAACATATAAGATTATTAAGGGTTTGGACATGTTAGAGGCAGGAAACATGTTCCAGATGTTGGGGACGTCAAGAACCAGGGGCCACAGTTTAAGAATAAGGGATAAGCCATTTGGAACGGAGATGAGGAAAAACCTTTTCACACAGAGGGTTGTGAGTCTGTGGAATTCTCTGCCTCAGAAAGCAGTGGAGGCCAATTCTCTGGATGCTTTCTAGAAAGAGTTAGATAAAGCTCTTAAAGATAGCAGTGTCAGGGGATACGGGGAGAAGGCAGGGACAAGGTACTGATCGTGGATGATCGACCATGATCACAGTGAATGGCAGTGCTGGCTCGAAGGGCCGAATGGCCTACTCCTGCACCTATTGTCTATTATCTATTGTTATCCAGTGGTTAATGTTGCTGGTCAGGCAGCCAAAATTCTGGACTCGGTTCGAATCCCAACGCGGCAGCTGGTGAATTAAAATTCAAGTAGTTAAATAAACGTGAAAATTTTAATAAGTCTGGTCGCATTCACAGCAAGGCTGGGTTGTCATAAAAGCCCATCTGGTTCACTGAGGAGGACAGGAAAGCTGCTGAATTTACCTAGTCCAGCCTATACACTACTCAAAACCCATCAATCCAGTCGTAATTATCCATCAGTCACCAAGACAGGCTCTTCGCCCATCTTTCCTGCTGACCATCAACCCGTTACCATAATCCCACACTCACCCCATTGTACATTCCTCTCATTAACCCCCCCCCCCCCTCCCCCAGATACCTAACACACTAGGGGCATCTTACAGGGGAACAATCAACTCACCTGACTGATCAATTGGCATGGAAACAGGCCCTTCGGCCCACCAAGTCCATGTCAACCATCGATCACCCGTTCTATGTTATCCCACTTACTCATCCACTTCCCACAACCAGGGGGCCAATTAACCTACAAACCCGCACCTCTCTGGGATGTGGGAGGAAACCGGAGCACCCTGGGAGGAAACCCACGCAGTCACAGGGAGAACATGCAAACTCCGCTCAGACAGCGTCGGAGGCTGGGATTGAACCCGGGATAGCAATGTTTTCCTGCCACACCTCTGGTTTTGTTGGCCCAGATGTTTAAATCCGGCTAGGTCCTTGGGTAGGCTAATGGGAACAGCTTCACTGGAGCTGTTTGGAAGAAGCACTATCACACGCACACATGTACACACGCAGACACACCTGAACACGCACGCATCACACACGCCTATGAGCGCACACTCCTATAAACACACACATACGTGTAGAGCAGGCACACTTACAAACACACACACATGAACACGCACGCACACGCACTCATGCAGACACCTCATACACACACAAACGTGCACAAACATGTTTTAGTTTAGTTTACTTTAGAGATGCAGCACAGAAACAAGCCCTTTGGCCCACCGAGTTGACACCGACTAGTGATCCCCGCACACTAGGGACAATTTACTATTTTTACCAAAGCCGATTAACCTGCAAACTTGTACGTCTTTGGGGTGTGGGAGGTACCCAGAGTATCTGGAGGAAACCCACATGGTCACGGGGATAATGTACACACTCCGTCCAGACAGCACCCGTAGTCAGGATGAAGCTCGGGTCTCTGGCGCTGTGAGGCAGCAACTCTACTGCTGCGCCACTGTGCTGCCCGTATGTATGCTCACACATGCATTCACATGCATGCACGTACACAAATGTACACAACACACACATGCATAATTACAAACGTACATCGACACATACACATACAGATCATCACGTGATAACAAACACATAAACAAGACCCAAATTCTGTAGAATCTCTTTATAAATACATACAACATTGGAAGTGGAAATACAGCTAATCCACATATTTGCCAAAATAAATAGATGCTCATCTGTTGTCCGCTCAGCCAGAAACAAACATAGGGATTAAATGCGTTCCATGGAAGTTTATCAAACTGCGTCACACATTTTCAGGACTTTTTGCTTTACATTTACCCATAGCCCAGATTAGGATCAGAGAATAAACTAACTGGAAATAATTCTAAAAATAGACACAATGTCGCTGGAGTAATTCAGCAGATCAGGCAGCATTTCCAGCAGACATGGACAGGCGACATTTCAGGTCAGGACCCTTCTTCAGACAGAATTGGAGGTTTACATAACGTAATTGAGTATAAACTTGGGACATCATAATTCAGCTGTGCAAATCATTGGTGAGACCACACTTGGAGTATTGTGTGCGGTTCTGGTCGCCCAGCTACAGGAGTTGGAAATGGTTCAGAAGAGATTCACCAGGATGGATGTTACCTGGGCTTCTGGGCTTGAGTTAAAGGGAGAGGTTGAATGGGCTGGAATGTTTGTCTTTGGAGTGTAGGAGGCCGAGGGGTGACCTTATTGAGGTGTACAAGATCATGAGGGGCATGGATAAAGTGAACGCTCACAGTCTTTTTCCCAGGGTAGAGGATTCTAAAGCTAGAGGGCACAGGCTTAAGGTGAGAGGAACCTTTTCAATCAGAAGGTAGTGCAAGGTATCAGTGGCGCAGCGGTAGAGTTGCTGCCACACAGTGCCAGCGACCCGGGTTCGTTCCTGACTACGGGTGCTGTCTGTACGGAGTTTGCACGTTCTTCCTGTGATCATATTGGTTTCCTCCGGGTGCTCCAGTTTCCTCCCACATTCCAAAGACATACAGGTTTGTAGGTTAATTAGCGTTGGCAAATTGCCCCTGGTGTGTAGGACAGAGCTTGTGTACGGGGTGATCGCTGGTCGGCACGAACTCAGTTGGCCGAAGGATTTGTTTCCGAGCCGCATTTCCAAATTAAAATACACTAAACTAAATGTCTGGAATGAGCTTCCGGAGGAAGCTATAGAAGCAGATACAATTCCAACTTTGAAAACACTTGAGATGTCGCCAGGACTCGAGGGCCTGAGCTGCAGGGAGAGGTTGAGCAGGCGAGGAACCTCTTGAACGTCACACAAACCTAAGCCACTGCAATGCTGTTCTTCCCACCAGTCATTTATTCCAAATAAATGAAAATGAGGACTTTTTAATATTCCGTACGAGATTTACTGTCATGTGTCCAAATTAAATGTCGTTATGAAAAAGGATAAAACTCCATAATTAACCAGTGTTATTAAATTAAAATATTAAGTAGCTTTGCTTTAGTCTGGTTGGGTTCTGTTCATTGATATTACACACCAGATTGACTGTTTGCACTCACTTAATGGTTTCTAAAAGGGATCTCCAACTAAAACATGTTTGTCAGTTACTTTTGCTAATTAGGACATCAATTAATGAAGAAAATGAATATATATATTTTTTAATTTATTCTGAAGGTCTCGACCCGAAATGTCACCCATTCCTCTCTCCAGAGATGCTGCCTGTCCCGCTGAGTTACTCCAGCTTTTTCTGTCTGTCGTTTATTTTGTTTTCATCCGTATTTGTTTAAAAAGACTCGCATTTGGGACCTCATTGAAACTTATTGAATGGAGAAGGGCCTGGATAGCGTGAATGCGGCAAGGATGTTTCCACCAGTGGGAGAGTCGAGGACCAGAGGGCACAGCCTCAGAATAAAAAGATCTTAGAATGGAGACGCAGAGGAATTTCTTTAGTCAGAGGGCGGTGAATGTGCGGAATTCATTGCCACAGACGGCTGTGGAGGCCAAGTGAATAAATACTTTTAAGGCGGAGATTGGCAGATTCTTGACAGACATAGCACCCAGGGGTAAGGTCAAAGCAAGGTCCCAGGAGTTGTGAGGCACCAACTAGCACCCACCTTTGTGCCTCCACACTGCCCCATACCAATTGGAATGAATAAGAATATATTAAAATTGTACAAATCGTAAAGATACTGAAGATGGCATCACAGGTGGATGGAGTAGTCAAAAAAGCTTTTGCCACTTGGGCCTTCATCAGTCAGAGTGCTGAGTATAGAAATTGGGAGGTCGTGTTGCAGTTATATAAGTTTATAAATGTGGGGCCACATTTAGAGTATTGCGTTCAGTTCTGTGCTCCAAGGTAGACAGAAATGCTGGAGAAACTCAGCGGGTGAAGCAGCATCTATGGAGCGAAGGAATAGGTGACGTTTCAGGTCGAGACCCTTCTTCAGACTGATGTGGAGGTGGGGGGGAGGGGCGGGAAGAAGAAAGGAAGAGGCGGAGACAGTGGGCAATGGGCAGTGGGAGAGCGGGAAAGGGGAGGGGAAGGGGAGGGGAAGGGGAGGGGAAGGAGGGAGAAAGCAAGTACTACCTGAAATTGGAGGTCAATGTTCATACCACTGGGGTGTAAACTACCCAAGCAAAATGTGAGGTGCTGCTCCTCCAATTTGCAGTGGGACTCACTCTGGCCATGGAGGAGGCCCAGGACAGAAAGGTCGGATTCGGAATGGGAGGGGGAGTTGAAGTGCTGAGCCACCGGTAGATCAGGTTGGTTAATGCGAACTGTGCGGAGGTGTTGGGCGAAGCGATCGCCAAGCCTGCGCTTGGTCTCACCGATGTGGAGCAGTTGGCACCTAGAGCAGCGGATGCAACAGATGAGGTTGGAGGAGGCGCAGGTGAACCTCTGCCTCACCTTAGAGGAAAGATGATGTCAAGCTGGAAAGGGTACAGAGAAGATTTACGGGGATGTTGCCAGGACCCGAGGGTCTGAGCTATAGGGCGAAGCTGAGCAGGCTGGGATTCTATTCCTTGGAGCGCAGGAGGATGAGTGGTGATCTTATGGAGATATATATGGTGGGTGTATGGAAAAGGTGCCTGAGGAGGTAGTTGAGGCAGGGACTATCACAACATTTAAGAAACAAATAGATACCTATAGGTGCATGGACAGAACAGGTTTAGAGGGATAGGGGCCAAATGCAGGCATGTGGGACTAGTGTAGATGGGACATGCTGGTTGGTCTGGGCAGGTTGGGCCAAAGGGCCTATTTCCATGCTGTATGACTAGGAACTCAATGACTCTCAATGGTCAGGAGATCAGCCAACATTTGTGAAGAAGCTGTGAAGAGAATATGTTTTAATTCAATGACCGTTCTAGCATTTCATAAGATCATAAGACATAGGAGCAGAATTAGGCCATTCGGCCCATCAATGCATTGTCTCCGCTATACAATCATGGCTGATTGTTTTTTCCATCTCAATCCATTCTCCTGCCCACTCACCGTAATCTTTGAAGCTTTTATTTTGTAAACCGACATCTATAGTTCATGGTTCCTACATTCATGGCATGCTTTGGGAACGGCTCCATCCGAGACCACAAGAAATTGCAGAGATGTGGACGCAGCCCAGACCATCACACAAACCAACCTCCCTTCCATTGACTCCATCTACACTTCACGCAGCCTCGGCAAGGCCGCCAGCATAATCGAGGACCAGTCACACCCTGGCCACTACCTTCAGGCAAGATGTATCGTAGTGTGAAAACACACAACTCCAGATTCAGGGACAGTTTCTTCACGGTTGTTTATCAGGCAACTGAACCATCCTCTCACCAACTAGAGAGCGGTCCTGAACTACTATCTACCTAGTTGGAGACCCTTGTACTATCTTTAATCGGACTTTACTGGACTTTATATTGCACTAAACGTTATTTACCATATGTCCTTTATCCTGTACCTGTGCACAATGGGCGGCTCGATTGTAATCATGTATTGTCTTTTAGCTGGTCAGCACGCAAGAAAGGCTTTTCACTGTACCTCGGTACACGTGACAGTGAACTAAACTAAGCACATTCTGCCCGTACACCTAAGCTTCCTCAAACCTCCTTCAATCCAATACCCTCGAACTCACATTCACTGTTAATCGAGTCCTCCTGTAATCAAAAACAACAATTGTAAAGTTACAGTTGGAGTGTTTGGCTGGTTTGGTTGCTAATGAAATGATTTGAGGAAAGAAGTCGTACTGTAACATTTATATGCCTGTCTGTGACATCAGATCCTAATTATAATTAAATCCTGGGCTTGCTAAGCTTTTGTAAAATGGAAAATTATTTTGTAGAGAAAATTACTTCATTATTTCTTGTCATTTATCATGTTAAAATTACCTTAGATGAAGATAAATATTGCAAAGCACAAAGCATGACCTGATAATTATCTGGTGCGTTCAACAACGAAACAGGTTATGTTCTCTCTGCTCTGTCAGAATCCTTCCTTCCAACTAATCTCAATCAAACCCCTCTCCATCTCCTCTGTCTCCTTTGTTCTCTCCAGCTTACTCTGAAAGGCAGCTTCAGCCTTTAGAGGTACAAAGTGGAAACAGGCCCTTCAGCCCACCAAATCCATACATACACTGGCACTATCCTACACACACTAGTCAAGTCAGGTCAAGTCAAGTCAAAAGAGTTTATTGTCATGTGTCCCAGATCGGACAATGACATTCTTGCTTGCTGCAGCACAATAGAATATAGTAGGCATAAATACAGAACAGTTCAGTGTGTCCATATAGCATAGAACAAATATATACACATCAATAAACATATAAAATGCAATAGGCTGTTATAGTTCAGAGTCTGTTTGATGGCGAGTTTAATAGCCTGATGGCTGTGGGGAAGAGGCTGTTCCTGAACCTGGATGTACCAGATTTCAGGCACCTTCTACCTGACGGCAGCGGAGAGATGAGTGCGTGGCCAGGATGGTGTGGGTCCTTGATGATGTTGGCAGCTTTTTGGAGGCAGCGACTGTGATAGATTCCGTCGATGGTGGGGGGGGGGGGGTCAGAGCCGATGATGGGCTGGGCAGTGGTCACAACTTTCTGCATTCCAGGGACAATATACAATTTTTTTTCCATTGGCCAATTAACCTACGGACCTGCACGTCTTTGGAGTGCGAGAGCAAGCCGGAGCATACAAGAAAGCCCATGGTCACAGGGAGAAGGTACAATCTCTGTACAGATAGCACCCGTAGTCAGGATTGAACCCGGGTGTCTGATGTTGCGAAGCAGCAGCTCTGCATCTACGCCACGCTGCCCTGAAACTTGAGAGGTTCAGCGTGGAAACTGGTCTTTCCTCCCACACTCCAAAGATGTGCAGGTTTGTAGGTTAATTGACTTCGGAAAAAAAATTGTCCCTAGTGTGTAGGATAGTGCTAGTTCCGAAGGGCCTGTTTCCACACTGTATCTGTACCTTTTTAACTGCAAAATATTGCGTTATGAATGACGCCTCCTTCTGTGGTCTGTGGTTATACATTGGAAGTCAATCACTGCAAATCATTTTACTCTACATACAGTGACACAGTGAGCAGAGCTGCTGCCTCACGGTGCCAGAGGCCCAGGTTCGATCCTGAGCTCGGGTTCTGTCTGTGTGTGGAGTTTGCACGTTACTCCTGTGACCGCGTTGGTTTTCTTCAGGTGCTCCGGTTTGCTCCCACATCCCAAAGACGAGTGAGTTTGTTGGTTAATTGGCCCTCTGTAAATTACCCTCAGGGTGTAGAGAGCGGATGAGGACAGTGGTATAACCTGGAACTAATGTGAACAGGTGATCGATGGGCAGCATGGAGTGCTTGGGCCAAAGGGCCTGTTTCCAGGCTGTATCGCTAAACTAAACTCAACAGTATCAGATCAGTGTAGGATTAGTGTAGACACAAAGAATTGCAAATGCTGGAATCTTGAGCAAAATACAAAGTGCTGGAGGAACTCAATAGGTCAGGCAGCATCTGTGGAGGGAATGCACAGGTGACGTTTCGGTTTGGGACCGTTCTTCAGAATCTACTACGAGACCTGGTAACAAGCCTCCGAGTAGCCTTGGGCCGCACAGTGGTGCAGTGAGAGATTTGCTGTCTTGAAGCGCCAGAGACCTAGGTTCGATCCTGACCATGGGTACTCATCAGGACAGGCAGCATCTCTGGAGAGAAGAAATGGGTGACGTTTCTTCAGGCTGAAGAAGGGTCTCGAGCCGAAACGTCACCCACTCCTTCTCTCCAGAGATGCTGCCTGTGGCGCTGAGTTACTCCAGCTTTTTGAGTCTATCTTCGGTTTCAACCAGCATCTGCAGTTCCTTCCTACATACTGACCATGGGTACTGTCTGAATGGAGTTTGTACGTTCTCCCCTTGACCACGTGAGTTTTCCAAGGGGGCTTCTGGTTTCCTGAAAGGAGTGGAGGGGGGAGGTGAAGGGACAAGTGTTGCATTTCTTGCGGTTGCAAGGGAAAGTGCCCGGGGAAGGGGTAGGTTAGAGTGGAGGGGAGGGAAGAATGGACAAGGAGTTGCGGAGGGAGCGGTCTTTGCGAAGGCAGACAGGGGGAGATGGGAAGATGTGGCGGGTGGAGGGTCACGTTGGAGGTGGCGAAACTGGCGGAGGACTATATGTTGTATTTGCCGGCTGGTGGGGTGAAAAGGTGAGGACCAGGGGGACTCTGCCCTGTTTGCGAGTGGGGGAATGGGGAGCGAGGCAGTGTTGCGGGGTATGGAGGGACCCTGGTGCGAGCCTCATCAATAGTGGGGGAGGGGAATCCCGTTCTCTGAAGAATGAGGCCATTTGTGATGACCTGGTGTGGAACACCTCATCCTGGGAGCAGATGCGGCGTAGACGGAGGAATTGGGAATAGGGATGGAGTCCTTACAGGAAGCAGGGTGGGAGGAAGAGTAGTCCAGGTAGCTGTGGGAGTCAGTAGGTTTGTAGTGGATGTCGGTCAGGAGCGTATCACCTGCAATAGAGATGGTGAGGTCAAGGAATGGTAGGGAAGTGTCGGAAATGGTCCAAGTGTATTGAGTGCCGGATGGAAGTTGGTGGTGAAATGAATGAAGTCAGTCAGTTGTGTGTGGGGTGCAGGAGGTGACACCAAAGCAGTCGTCGATGTAACGGAGGTAGAGGTCGGGGATGGGGCCCCTGGTACGCCGATAAACAAGGATTGTTCGACGTACCCAACAAAGAGGCAAGCGTAGCTGGGGCCCATGCGTGTCCCCCATAGCTACGCCTTGTGTTTTTGGAGGAAATGGGAGGAATCAAAGAGAAGTTATTGAGGGTGAGGACCAACTCTGCTAGGCGGAGGAGGGTGTCAGGGACGGGTATGGGTTGCTCCTCTGGTCGAGGAAGAACCGGAGAGCTTTGAGACCGTCCTGGTGGGGGATGGAGAGTGTAGAGTGACTGGACGTCCATGGTAAAGATGAAAGGATGGGGGCCCTGGAGAATGGAATGCACGGAGCCGAACGGAGAGTGTCTGAGGTGTCTTGAACATAGGTGGGGAGGGATTTAACAAAGGGGGATAGGATGGCGTCAAGGTAATGGAAATGTGTTCGGTGGGGCACGAACAGGCAGAGACAATGGGTCTGCCAGGCAGTCGGGTTTGTGAATTTTGGGGAGAAGGTAAAATCGGGGCTGGGATCGTGCGGGGGGGCTGGGAAAACGATGAGGTCGGAGGCTCGGTGGGGTAGGAGCCCGAGCTGATGAAGTTTCGGTTATGGTGCTCGAGATGGTGGCCCCTTGGTGTTCGTTCAGTGGGGTCATGTCCAGGGGTAAGTAGGAGGAGGTGTCCGAGAGTTGGCGCGCGGCCTCGCTTTGTAGAGATCAACGCGCCAGACTACCACGGCACCTCCCTTGTCGGCGGGGTTTGATAACCCAGTCTGGGTTGTTACGGATGAGTCGATGGCAGTACGTTTCAGGGCTGGAGAGATTTGGAGTGAGACAGGGGGGTGGAGAAAGTCGAGGCGGTTTGATGTCCCCGACGGCAGTTCTGGAAAATAGTTCTGCAGCAGGAAGGCTACGAGGGGGGTTCCAAGTGGAGGCGGTGCGTGGGAGACAGGAAAAGGGATCATCAGTGGGGGGCGAGGGATTCTTCCCGTGGAAGAACGCTGTGAGGCGGAGGCGACGGTAGAAGAGCTCCAAGTCGTGGTGGGGGCGCAGGAACCTCATTGAGGTAAACTAAACTGGACCCACTGAGATCCTACAACACTGTGTAAATTGGTGTTTGAAGGTTGGTGCACATTAAATGGACCAAAGAACCTGTTTCTATGCTATATGACCCCGTAATCATACAGATTATCTATCCAATTCTGCATCAGATAGGATTACTCTAATTTAGGTAATAGAACAACCTAACAAACAAAAAAACCTACCATTAGAGAAACAATTAAAAACCATATCATTTGATAAAACCATC